>JBAMBO010002785.1:0-342893 GCA_037044535.1 Lordiphosa magnipectinata | reverse complement strand
TTTATTTTTATTTGAGGTGTTTTTAACATTGACCTTGTTCAGCACAATAACTTGCTCCCTGATCAAGTATAAATTTGCACTGATTCTTCTGCTGAACTCGAGTGATGCGGTATCATAATAACCAATTTCAATTATCATAATAGAGGAGCAGGTATCGAAGAAATAGTACGCTACTTTGAAGTGATACTGCTTCCACCAGGAGTAATTGTGTATCGATATGCATGCTATCGATAACAACATAAGCATTTTGTGCATAGATAGCAAAGATAAGACCTCTATCGACTGTAAATAATAACAATAACAATAAAATATAATTAAATCTAGCTGTGACTTCGTATATACATAATTCATGTTAACACGGATCGTTAATGTGTCTACGCCGCCATTTCAAAATTCAACAGTTCGCGGCGTTATTAAAAATGTAGCTCTTCGTTTAGTTCAAATAAACTATTTGATGCTTAATTTTTTTCTGATACCTGCTCAGGGATCAATTATTTTGCTGAACGCGCCCAATGTCTGTATTTTATACAATACTTTAATCGATTACTTCTTCACACTCGAAATGTTAAACATTAAATGAATTGACGGCCGACCGCTCACATCTGACAACGACAGTGTTCTGCTCTCAATAACCGATTGCGCTCTCCTCTCAGTAGTTTCTGCACACACGACTCTCCCATAAAAAACAAAACTGTGAGAGCGTGTTTAACGTTATACTCTCAAAGTTTTATTGCCCTCTCCGCTTCGATACTTCTCACTCTCCTTGTCTATAAAAACCAAATTGCGAACGAATTTAGCTTGATTTCAAGATAGATTTCACGAATAGATTTTTTTTTACTCAAATTATTCGTTTTACTTTTTTTTTAGTGAATGTTTCTCTTTGGACAGATTATTTTTTAGAACATCTGAGATATGCATATTCGAGGGAACGTAAATTGAATACGTAGGCTGGGTGGTCACTCAAAAGTCGCAAAATTTAAGCTTCAGCACAGCTTTAATTGGTGTATCCATATAAAGTGTATATGGTTATCGTTTCCGACTGCATTTGGCCATACTTTGCAACCATACTAGGTAGAAGGGTTGGGTGTGAATGATAATGCTGCGCCCAGTGGGAAAAGGCTATTAGACGCTGATGTTGACATATTGATGAAGTTACATATTCAGCATCCGTACTGCTCAAGGCAACGCCATTTTGTTTTTCAGATTTCCATGAAATCGGCTTCAATCCGGCTAATTAGAAAAAATATGCTGTGTAGGATTTTCGATTGAATACATCCACAACCTACTAAAGCTTGACCACAAGCTCTGTAATGCAATTTCAAATCCGGCGCGTTCGCTAGATGTCGCATAATATGTTTTACAGCGGTTAAATGAAGCCATGAAGACTATAGTTCATCTGTGCCAACTTAACAACTGAATGGTATAAATACATATATACCAAGTAATCATATCGAAGACACGCCACTTGAAATCCCTTATCCAAAGAAGTTGTTGCATACCTGCAATTTTTCATACCATGCCGTTTCAGCAACTCTTTTATATCAAATTTCTGCGTGACTGTAATGTATCCTCTCTATTTGCATCCCCAAGAATAATTCAAAGTTATCTTACATGAAATATATTATCGGTTGAAATTCAAGTAATTTTCTCAAAATAACTATTACCCTGTTTATACACAAAAAAAATATCATGAGAAGAGCCCTTCTAAGTATGCCAAGATTTTATATAATAATAATTCCGGAAAATATTTTTCATTTATTTGGCTGAACACTAAATTATATTGAGCACTTTCAACTGTTCCGACAATTTGAATGAATGTACAATGTGGATTATGTATGATGCTGCCATAACGGACCCTTAATTTGGTTGATCAAATGGATAATTATTAAAGGAAATAAAGTTTGCATACTTTTAAGTGCATTTATCATGATAATTTTTTTGGGAATAAACACCCTGTTTACATACGTATGTAAGAATTTCAAAATAGTCTCGTTCCTTTCAGTCAGTTACAATTGGCAACTTTGGAAACATATATTTTGTCAATGCTAATTGGAGTTGGTTTGCGTATTGGGTTATGTTGGTTTGCGTATTTGCTAGCCTTTGATAGATTTGATGAATAATTATAAAAATGTGAAAATTCAAAACGATGTCGGATTTTCATATAAGAGCCTGCTTTTGGAATTCCCAAGTGATTATAACAATGCTGGCATGAGGTAGCCTCTGCTAACTCGCAGAAGACAGGCAAAGACTGTTGATGATTGAATAGTAGTGATACATGAAATAGCTATATAGTCAACCAGCCTCCTTTGTGGTGTTGTGCTTGTCTTGATTAAGAAAGGCTATGAAGAAAATAATAACTTTTTTGACCTAGACCTCGCTAAAAAGTTCTATGATTTTTTTTATCAAAACATATAAAAAATTTAATTTAGCTGATACTTTTATTTCCTAAATAAAACAGAGATTCCAATTGTAAAGGGATTTATATTAAACAAAATGGTTTAGGTGCAGAAATTTAAAAAATATCTCAACAAAACACGACAGGTTTGAAACCAATCAAAAAAGAATTGGTTTGGAAGAGGTTTCTGTGGCAGCCCCGATGATTTGGTATTCGGTTGAAGTTTGGTTGGGAGAGTTTAGTTTTTGACATTTATCAAGTTTCAGTTTAGTTTCAGATTATGAACCAGAAGGCTTTGTCGGCATAAGCTAAAAATTTGTATTAAATGGCAGTTGCAAAAAATACTTCATACACACAGAACCATTGAATTTTCTTTCAGTCAGTTATTTCCTTGGCTCCTTCCACAATTTCTTAGTATTTATATATACACCTTGATCCAATCGATTCATATCTATATCAACATTTCAGACTGTCACAATACTTGAAAACGAAATATATTCCCCATATCCCCCAGACTAATCTACACCAAACGTCACTTCAGCCCCTACCCCCCTTCAAATTCATTGATAAGGTCTAGGTCGCGTCTGCGGGCGCCCACTTGAAGCCTGATCAGGGACACCAATCCCCGTGGTCCAGGCACATGCACCACTTGCACGTCGATAAGAAATGCCTTTTATTGGTTTTTTATTTTTAAATTTTCTGTCTTCCATTTGGCTTGGCCTTTGTATTTGCTGATTACCCAGGAGATTATGAACGGCCAAGGCAAGAAAATAGCAGCTGAGACTTCAATTGAAAGGGTGTGGTGTGGTGGCTCCAGCTAAGCTAATAGTTATTTTTAGCAAAAGGAAATCTCGCAGATGCACCATTACATAAATAACCAAAAAAAAAAACAAAATAAAAATGAAAAAAGAAATCGAAATCAATCAAAGCTTCATTTTGGGTTGCCTTTGGACTCATCTTCTTTAATTATTGACAATTTATCAATAAACAAAATGTAACGGCAAATGTTATACAATTGAAATTTGTTCAATCACTTTCATTTGGCAAAGGTTGATTTTACTTAATATTTTAAATAAATAAAAACAAAAGATATTTTTCGCTTACACATTTATTTGATGAACTTTTTATTTTTTTTTTTTTTCTGTGTGTAATTAATTACTGAACATTAGCAACGGCGCTGGTCGAGATTGGTGGCAATTTTTTAACAAAATGTGTGGCATTTTTTTCATTCTCTCTTTCGCTCTTTTTCATGGTTGTTGTTGTGGTGGTGGTGAATGTTGTAACAGAGAGGTTGGTGATTTTTGTTGCTTTGCGGTTTTTGCACAATTTATAAAATATTTTTAAAATCACATGTTGAGTGTGAAAATTGTAAAGGAAAATGGGTTTTAAACTTGTCAATGTCAATTCATTCCGTTCTGACCTGATTCTGACACACATTTCCCACACAGTCCCTTTCAGTCGCAAGTTGGACTTTAAGTAATTTGTGGTACCAATGAAATTTCTATATTAGGGACTTTGCTAAGAAAACTTTAGGCTAAAACGATTATTTTCCTTATCATTTATTTATGTATTTGGCCATCTTAAACTTCCATCATTTGCGTTCCCTTTTTACATTTTGCTATAATTTAACTGCTTTTCCTGTCTCTTCTACCCCCCCGTTTCTAGCCATCTTCTAGTTGATATTACATATTTCATTTGATCTGATCAGATCAGATCTGCGGCTAATTCAACTCAGAAAGCCGCTTCACAATATTTGATCATAATATTTTATGATATTGAAGCCGCCTGCCGCGTTACGATACCATTTTGCTTCTCTGCATGGCGAAAATTATAAACATTATTACATATTATTTCAGGCGATCGACGTATGCTGGCCAAACAAGATTTGGTTAGCTCTTTGCTACTCTTCACCTGCTTCTTGCATATATATCGAAAACTAACGGTAAGTTGCAACAAAAGACAGAAGAAGACAAAACAAACATGTGTAAGCCGCTGCTTAGCAGGCTGACGATGTGCCTGCCGCTCCTCCTTCCTTTCTCCCCTTTCCCAGCGCAAGGCTTACCATTTTCTGCAAAGTTGTTTGGCCACATTTTGAACCTGTCGTCATGACTTGGCCAAAGTCAAGTTAGAAGAAGCAACAGCAACAACCACAACAACAACAGCAACAACAACACGTGATTTAGTTCCTGTCGCTGCATCGGGAAACTTGTTGTCCCCACACAACACCCTCGATCATACCCCCTGACAAATCCCTCCCCCTTATCGCACTGAGGTTTGTGTTTTATGCATAATTTTTTGTGTGGCCATTTGAGATGCCTACACTGAGACAAATTTGGCATTTTTTTAGATTAATTTTAAGTCAGAATGTAAAAGAAATCGAAACAATCTTCGGTCTTTGCCTGACTACAGCCAGCCAGCAGCTGCCTTCTTATGCCAGCGCTGCTATAACCGCTTGGGAATTCCAAAGCAACGTCACAGCAAAAATCGGCACTACGAGACAGCCCTTGTGTAGTTGTGTGTCCCCAAATGGCCTTCCTATGTGAATGAGAGAGATTCCCTCCCCACTGCTAAAACACTGACCAATAAGTCTGAGTGCAGAACAGTCTAAAACTGTTTTCATCTTCAATTTTTTCAACGCATATAAAATAGGTTTCTATTTTTGAACTGCTTAAACTGTTTCGGAACCCGTTTTGAACCAAAAATTTTATGTTTTGAAAATATGTAATTCCCTATAAGCAAACTACTTTCACTTGTTCGGAAGCCGTTTTGAACCGACAAATATCTAACACCGGGATGCAGGACCGAAGCGAAACGAAACCGAACCTCTAATTATTGCCCGTAAATTCAATCGAAGTTCTTCGAAAATCCTGAATCAAACCGTATACGCCGAGATAATTTTATCGACGAGTTTGGTGAAATTCTGTACTTAAGGTCAGGGATTAAAAACAATACAAATATCGGTTACGGTCACGGTTATTAAAAGCAAATTGTATCGGTTACGGTTATCTGATTTTATTTGGGTCCGTTTGCGATTCGGTTACACAATAATCGTTTCGGTTATCGGTTTCAAACTGGTTAAATATTCATTTTAGTTTAAAAGTTTAAGGTTTTCCCGTCCAATTTTTTCATTATAAATTTTTCACCAGAAAATAGTTGTTCGACACTTATGTACTTGAGTACAAGGAACACGTTTCAAAAAACACGCAGCTGTGTATTGAAAAAAAATTAATTTCTTCATTTGGATTGATGTCTTCTCCGCCGTAAGCTGGCTGGTTTAAACCGAATTTTCATCATCAAAAATTTTTCGAATTACGATAGATTGCACTCAGGTACGAGAACTGACAATTTTGCACCGCTAATTTCCTATGTATGTGTTTATATGAACACACATTATTATTACACGAGTAAAGCGAGACATTTTTTTGCATGCTTACCGCAAATTCTTTAGTACACAGAGCGCACAAGCGCTTTTTGCAATTTGTATATTGATATTTAGTATGTTCTGAAGAGTAAAACGCTTTATTGACGTGCCATTGATAAGTCAGCAAGCCCAGGCGAAGAAATGAGAGCTCGTTGACTGAATTTGCCAAACTCATTAACTGAAATTCTATCATCGTCTCTGCTACTGCTGCCGAAACATATAATGTATGTACATGTTATTTGACATTGATGGATACTTTCCTTAGCAATTAGAGTTAGACTTGGTGGATAGTCAGAATAAGTGTAAATGAATTTACCTTTCTCAAACGATAATGAAATATTACAAATATTGTTTGTCTCATAATATTTAAAAAGCCGAAATGAAACCGGTTAATTTGTTTCGGTTATGGTTAACCTAAATAGAAACCATTTCGGTTTCGCTTAAGGTTAAGGTTCCTTAAACAAATTTATTTCGGTTTCGGTTACGGTTATAACGGTCCAAAATAACGGTTATTGTTTCGGTTGGATACCCAGTTTAAATACTTCAATGATTGGTGCTTATCAAACCTACTTCCACGGAAAGGTATGTAAAGAAAGCTATTTTTTTATTACCAGCTTCTATAAATCAGGGCTCTTTTCAGTACTGTACCCAACTGAAGGGTGATGTCACTACCGTGGTTCAAACATTGAACCTGGTAAAACTAAATCACAACCTTCCTTCAGTTCAGCTCAAAACTGAAACTAGCCGATTTTTGTTCTACTTGAAGCTGGTGTGTTTCACTTGGACTCACAAATAACCCAGGAGATTCTGACTACAGAGCTGTTTTCAGACCACGTGTTATGAATTTTTTTAGTCTTAACTCCTTAAAAGGTATTTTTTTTAAGTTTTTGTTGGTTTTGTTTCAATATCAATGATTTTTTCAAGGATGCAAACCTGTGAAAAACCGAACCCTGAAGTACCGGTTAGGTCTTAGGACCGCGAACCGTACATTTAAAAAAAATTTTATCTTCGGAATCTGAACACGAATTGGACCAGCTCAGTTTGTAATGTTTGGGCTGGAAAACAACAATTTAATAGCTCTGGATCGTGTGAATGTCTAGTGAAGATACGTTTTTCGATATCATTTTGAAAATACGAGATGTATTGGAAGGACTGGGCACTTTCGGAAGGGATCGTATAAATGACTGTGATTGAAAGTGGATCATTTGATTATTGATTGACTGACTTATCAAATAGCTGGGTTACACAACAAAACTTAAGCCTAGCAGGTCTGAGTCCTAACCATTTTGCTTATTTGATTCAGATCGTTGAGATCTTAAAATCTATGAACGAAAGGTTGAACCAGAACTTTATATTATATTATAAAAGTTAAGAATCCGTACCGCAAACCTAGTCTCAAACTTAACAAAGGGTTCGAACCTCCAGACCGAACCTTCAGCAGAATTTTTGAGGTTGCAGGCTTGAATTTTTTAAGTTTTACTTTTAGTCACTTTTTTTAGCCACTTTTTTTTTTATTTTAAGCGAAATAAACAAACATGCTTGATTGATTCTGCAAAGAAGAGCTTACAAGGGAACTTTATCACACTAGCATGCACAGAGCGTGGTTATTTGTCCAGATCAGCCTTAAGTTCTGCCGTCAGTTTATCGTTCAGCCGCATGTGTGCGCGCTTCCTAAGGTTCTCATACAGGTTCTCTTCATAAAGAATACGCCTTTTTGTCACTTCTCAAAATAATTCTTATCGTTTTTTAACATTTCCATTAAAGTTATTAGTTTTCACTTTCGAATGTAACATTTGTTCAATTGATCTTTTAACTTGATGCATTGTTTTTACGCTTCTCATTTCATTTGATTTTCTCTCAGTGCTCTTTAGCCTGCTGTTTGTATAGCCTTAAGCCTGGCGTGCTTATCTTTGGCTTAAATAAATTTAACGCTCGTGTATTTCTTTTCAACGCCAGCATCACTGAACGTGCTGCTAGCCAAACCGACACCCCTTGCACACCCCTCATATATACTAGTATCCATCCGGACGACACACTGCCCAAATGTCCTCAGTAACCAACAGCAACCGCACCATCTAGTGGGGGACTGGACGCTGACTCTTCACCAAAGCCTCTGGCTTGTTTGCATCTTGTTTCAGTTTTGTATTGAATTTATTGCCACATTAATAAAATTTACAGCTAATAAAATATGCATTGAGGTCTCTCACCCACAAGAGTCCACCCCCCACCCCTACCCCTACCAGCTGGATCATGATTTGAAAGTTACTTGTGATTATTGAACTTTTATTTGTTTTGATTTGACTTCCGTTTATTTATTTTGAAATGCCTTTCATTTTATCATCATCTTTTATGTTTTCACGCTCAATATTTTCATTATTTTGGTTGAAGTATTTGAGTTGGCACTTGAAGATTTTTATATGCAAAGTAGTTTGCCAATTGAGTTTTATGTGCGGAGAAATTCATTTGAGGCATCAAATAACAAAGTGTAATAGAAGCGGAACTGAGGCATTTCAATTTGTTGACACTCCGCGGATGACCAAGTCAATGACCATTCAATAACAAAAAGAAATACCAAAGAATTCTTTAAATAAGTTTCCAATGCTCAAGTGCATCATCCCTGAAATGTCAGTGTGTGTTAGTGTGTTATCCATCATTAGACTCAATTTGTTGGCAACGCCTTAAACATGACTGGACAACATTTTTTTGTTGTTTTTTTTTGTTCTACAAATCCCTCGACACGATTCTGAACAGCATGACAAACAAAAGCATGGAAAAGAGTAATGCATAATGCATTCATTATACAAAATTACAAAACAAAAACTGTCAACAAGTTGGGAAAGACAGTAGCGCTAGGCAAACAAAACAAACAACAACAGCAACAGGAACAGCCAAGAACTCTCAATAAATCAGTTCAATCAACCCAAAAAGGGTCTCAACCCAAGTTGACCATATTTGGGTGTATGTAGTATATTTTCCCCCATTGCACCCAACTGTCCAAAATGTCAAATGTTAGTTTTGTAATTAGCTTTGGGTGGTGCGGGGAGGGGACAGAAGCAGCTGACAATTTGCAACTGTCATTGTGGCATTTTGGTGGCACAGACAGCTTAAAAATTGTAAGTTCATTTTTCATGTTGCAGCCTTGAAGAAGTGGAAATTTTTCATATAAATCGAATCAAAAGTGAAAGCTTTTTTCCAGAATATCTTTAACCGCCATTTCCCGACTTAGCCAGCCGCATCTTTAACACCTTAAATGGACAATGATAGATCATTAAAATTGTGTTTTTTTTTCTCTCATTTTTCTATTTTCGTTCGCTTTCGGCTTGTAGGAGTCCAACCAAATGCAGTCACGACCCTGTCATAAGTTGAAAGGTCGTGTGAATGGCTGTGGTAAAAAGGGAAAACTTGAAACTGCAATTTGATTTGTTTAACCGCTGTCCAATGTGAAGTCCAACTTACATATGAGAAGAGAAAAGTTGTCATGGATGGACTTTTTTTGACTGGGCCGATTGGTCATATTACAATTGTAAGCAGGAAATGATTTATGTTTTTATTTTCCTAATGACAATTGGTTGGTTAATGTTGTGTAATAACATTTGTGTTCTCTTTGGTGAAGAAGATTTTCTTGTTGCGGGAAACTAAGCCGGAAAGAAATGATAAAGCAAAAGTTGGGGAAATGCAGTTGGTGAAAGAACTTGACCTCAGATTCTATAAACAGTTTTTATAAACTTACAAGATTAAGTGATATTTTTTTTATGCAAAAGTATTCTTTAATTATTAAAACGTACTACAGAATTTAGCTTTAATATATGCTAAGTAACGAAGCCATGAAACGCTTTACTAAAAGCAGTCTACATTTGCCTCCATTGACAAAAGTTGTAGTATTTGCTGAAGTGCCGCTTTGTAAATATATATTTAGCTTCGATTTCCATTTAAAAGTTGTGTTTATAGATTTTAATAGAACCATCGAATCGTTTTTTCAAAAAATCATCTTTGGAACTGAATGAAAACTCTATAATAAACTATGCCTGTAAGTCTGTGATGGGTACCACCTAAATAGTGTACGTAAAGTTATAAATAAGGGTTTTAAACAAAATTTATAAAAAATCTAAGGTTCGATTTCTCTTCTTCCAGATAGTCACTTTGTGTCAGATAAACTTACAATTTACTTTGTCATTTGTTAGTTTATGTGACAGATAGCTCTATGTAAAAGATGAGAAATTGGCCCTAAATCATTCATATAAAATATCGAAATTAGCATAATCGATATTTGATCAAAATCGTGTTACCAAAAAACGAAATATCTATAAATTGAATATCACTTGAAATTACCATTAGTTGTTCAGGTTCTAGTTGATCTTTACGATTACTGGACTTGAATTTTTGAAAACAAACTTTACTTATAATTTTTCTTCTAAAAATGTATGACATAAGACCCACGGACATAAAGCCCATATGAACAATTTCAATCACAACTTAGAAATATAACTTAAAACTTTTTTGGGCCTTATGTCCGGACATAAAACCGCAAGTTAAAGGAAGAAATTCATAAAGGCCAAATATATTTTTCTGTAAAATCACAAATGAATTGAACATTGAACTTCAATGATTAAAGAGACCGACAAAAATTGACCTTCGAAAAAAGTCATTAACATTTATGGCCACTAAAATCCTATTTTTTTTTAAATTCAAATCTTTGATGGGAAATACTGGTTGTATAATTCTTTAAAATACTAGTCACTACTTTTTCCAACTTTCTGGAAGAACAAGATCTTGCGTTAGGCAAAAGTGTACAAATTTTGAGGTGAACCAAAGATCGACCCAGATATATCTCTTCTTGAAATAAACGGAAGCTGGACAGCCAAGCAATTTGTCATCGATCTAAACCAGCGGTGGGCACCAAAAATAATGGAAAGGGTTCTGCGGCTACAACATTTTCGTTTATTTTGTTGTAAAATGTATTGCATTGGGTGTTCAGAGAAAAGCGGGCCGATTGACCACCGCTGATCTAAACCATCAATCTGGTGAATACTACGGATGCGGTTAGAAGTCAAATTTTAGGGCTTAGGAATTGTTTTGGATGACGCGTCGCTACGCTATCGATAGCAAAAAATATGTGCGTTTTCTGACACTTTTCTGACACTTAATGTGCACAAAAAAGAGTCCGGAATGAGCTTTTTTTCTATGAAACCGGTCGCACTTAATGTGGAAGATTTCTGAGTCCAATCTGACTCTTTTCTGACACAGATATAAGTGCTTTCACCCTCCCAATGAAGCATAGGAAAACCTCATCAAATACTCATAAAAGTTACTTTTCTAGGCACTTGAAGGAGTACTGAAAGGCTCTTTCCAGACGCATATTGGAGTGCAGATCCGAAAATGCTCAGACATAAGTGCTTTTTATGAGTCCGTCCTTAGATAGTACTGAATATGCTCCGAATACCCTCAAATTTATGTGTTTACTCCAAAAACGCTCTTAAGCTCGGCTCTTTTCAGAGACATAATTTGGAGCGCTCCGAACTTGGTTTGCTGGGATCACGGTTAGAAATCAAATTAAAATTTTTTTTTGGCATTTCTTTTTTTTGAATGCATAATATCTTAAGAATATTATGTCAAAATTTCAAGACGATTAGAGCAAAGTTGACGGAGTTACGACTATTTTTATACTCTGTACCGAAGGTACATAGAGTATATTAAGTTTGTGCAAAAGTATGTAACAGGGAGAAGGAATCGTTTCCGACCCTATAAAGTATATATATTCTTGATCAGCATCAACAGCCGAGTCGATATAGCCATGTCCGTCTGTCTGTCCGTATGAACGAAGAGATCTCAGAGATGGTAAGAGATAGAGGTTTGACATGTATGGGACATATATTTCTTATACTTGCAGGCAGATCAAGTTTATTTTCAATTTTTGCCACGCCCCCTCCCGCCCCCGTAATTTGGAAAAAGCTTCATATCTCCTACAGTTTTGAAGATAGATCGTTCGTTCCTTCTAGAGATACCTTGTAAACAAAATTATTTATCGATTTGCTGAAGGAATGATCAAGATCGGATGAACGATACTCAAGTTATGGACAAAAAACGGCCAGTTAACACCACCCACCCCCCACCAACAACCACAGCAAAATACCCTAACCGTTCAACACAGGCAATCTTAGTGCGAGAGAGAAAGAGAGAGAGAGAGAGAGAAACTTAGAGAGCGCACCGCGTTGTGCGCGGGGTGTTAACTGGCCGTTTGACTCCTGAGCAAATGCGAGTGTAACGGTACAGAGTATGTTATAGTCGGGCTTGACCGACTTTCTTTCTTGTTATACATGTCGGACTTTAATCCCCACCCGACCCGAGCTCGCTATTGTAACCTGGCAAATGTTTCGTGTAAATGTATCGGGTCATTTACACATATACGAGCCGAACGCATGCCTATCTATGAAGATATGAGCAAATATACCGTTCTGGAGCGATGTGAGCGAATGAGATTTTGAATCAACTTATTTGTAAAATCTCACCAATCTCACCACAAAATCTTGAGTGGAACCTCAGTCATCGTTGAAATTGCAGCTTATGTGGCAGCCAGTGAAGGTTCTTTTGCTTTACTAAAAAACCTTCATGCAAGACATGGGAATCAGTAGTGGATCAAGTGCTCATGACTGGGCGCGATCGACTGACTTCATACGTATAAGCCGAGCAGGAAGCTGAAAGACAAACTAAAGAAGGCTGAATTCGTCGTAGACAGGAGCAAAAAGGTGCTTTAGACATCATGGATGATAGCAGCATCCTTTATGGAACTGAAATAGATGATTCAGAGTGAAGCAGATAAAATTTGCTTAAAAACGTTTTATACGTTGAAAACTTTAAAGCGTTTTCCAGACAACTCACGTTTTCAAAGTCGGTGCACCTCATAACTTCAAAACTATTGCACCGATCTTTTTGAAATTTTGAACACAAATAGTTTTATTTTCAAATTTGTTAATAATTTGTAATTTACAATAATAAATTAGCCTATTTTTTCATGGGCTTTAAGTCCGAACCAATCTGGACATTATGTATGCGGACTGAAAAGGCCAATATCAAATCTGAGTGATATTTCGATGTTTCGATTTTCATATGAAGTTTGTTGCTACATTGTCCGATTCGATTTAATATTAGGGAAGCCCCTACAACTTTTTTGTACAGATAATATTTTCATAACTTTTTATGTGCAGTATTCGACCGCTTTGGAATACTGAACACATATTTGCAAATATTGGCATTCATCGAATCATCTGAAAAGGTGTTTTAGATGGTTTATTTCAGAGTTCTTCCACTTCTTGATATGATTTCAGGATCATTTTATTTTAAAGATAAGGATATTAGGCGCTCCGCCGATTTAATGTTCCCTTCAGTACGGCTCAGTAATGAATCAGCTCTGATTTGGAAGGCCTGGTACTGAAATCAGGGCAGACTTTATATGCACTTCAGTCATGTATGTAACACAGACAGGACCTTCGCTTCTTCACTCAGTACTAAAAAAACAGTACTGAAATCAGTTATGAATTGGAACAATTCCTACTTCTCAGGTCTGAATCAGCACTGACAAATTCCGTACTGAGGCGTAGAACTGCAGGGTTTATTAAAAATCTATAGTGTTCCAGGATCGGTTCAATAATATGGCGCTTTTTGATTTGTATGTCATCTCCGCCGTGTTACAAACGACATATCTCCGCCATGTTACAAACGACATATCTCTGCGCGGAGGTATGTAATTTTGAAACGACATAACTCCGCGCGGAGATATGCGCTTTCGTTCTAAAACGATATATCTCCCCCTTGTTACAAACAACATATCTCCGCGCGGAGCTGTGTTGTTTGGAAACGTCATAGCTCCGCGTGGAGATATGTCGATTTAAAACGGCGGAGATATGACGGCGGAGTTATGTCGTTACACCGTAGTGGCTTTATCAGTGCGTTCTTTCTTCATTTGGCCTTACTGGGATACGTTACGTATTGACTTTTTACTATTCTGGTCGCATTTTCTCTTTGGATCAAAATAAATTCATTCAAAGCTCTTTTTTGGCCCTTTTCCATCTCTGTCAGCCCCTTTCCATTCACATGATTGTCTTAATTTTCCAAATTATTATGCGAACTAAGCAATAGCGATCGATACCGACTGATAATTTGGAGATAACTAAGACTGTATCGCATGAACCTATTCAAGAAGCATAAATTCAAAGCAAGCTTAGACATTAACCGTTACTTGTTGCAGTTAGTTTTTTCTCCCACATTAAAGGCACATTAAAACTCTTAAAAAATATGATTAACTGTCACTGGATTGGTAAAGAGATACAAATAAAATAATGAAAACATGCTAAACCTATTCAAGTGACCTGCAGTGTACAATGTGCACTGTACAAACATATAGCAAAGTTTCAAAACAAAAACAAAAAAACCCTCTCATACTTCAAAATTTGACTTTAAACTTCTCTTCGCTTCTCATACAACAAACCACTTAACGGTAAACCACAGAAAATAGAAAAGAACCTTAAGAAAAAAATATCTTATGAGGAGTGAATAGAACAACAACTCTCTATGCAAACTAAGTGCAGAGTTGACCATAACGGCCCCCATAACGACCCATGGGGCGGCAACTCTCTGACAAAAAAGCGCACCCATCAAAAGGCGTTACAAATTTTGATTTCTTTTGAAAAGTTGCGACGCCTTCCCCGAAATGTAGGAAAAATATCAATTACAGCATAATTATGTGTGACGTAGAGAGAAGAAGAACTATGACAGCCAAATGATTGATTTGTGGAAAGAGACGAGAGAGCAAAGCCAAGCTGAAGAAAAGCTTCTCGACTCTCTTTGAACTTTGGACACATTGGAGGAAAATTCTTTTCGTTTGTCATCGTATAATTTAATTTTAAACGTTTTTTTTTTTTTTTTTTCGCCAGTTTTGATTGACTGGCCAACGGTACCGCTAACAGGAGGAAGAGTATCTCTACCCAAAAGCCATTGTCAAACATTGAAAAGATCTTCAACGTCTCTCGTCTCGGGTAATTGCATATTAAACAACATTTATCCAAAGTTATGTTCACATTTTTAACTGGAAAGGTCTTGCCGCCTTCCTCTACTCTTTCATCTCTCTTGTTCAATGTCAATGTTGTGACCTTTGTTAAGCATTTTGTTTGCCTCTCTCGCTACGTTTCAGGTTGAGGAATCTGCCTCTTTCTTCCATCTCTTTCGTTCAAGTGCCGTTGTAATTGTTTGCTGAAGCTTCTTTTAAAAAATCAATTGCATTGTTGTGCTGCGCCATGTTAAATAATATTGCGCAATTTTTATTTTAAGCAGCCGAGGAGAAGGGAGAAAGAGCCGAAGAAGAAAGATGAAGACACGAAGCTGAGGAAAAGCTGGAAGGAAAACTTGTAGAAAGTTGGTGTGTATGGATGGATCTTGTTGAGGTTTTTGGGGGGGGGCGTGGTTCATTTCGTTTATGGTAGATGTAAAAGAGTTGTAATGTCTTCGAATGGGCGGTGTAGAGGCGGGGGAGCTAAAATGGTAATTGGGATAGACAAATTCTTAAAACCTTTTTTTTTAACATTCTTTGGAATTAAACCTTCAAGTTTTTGCCGGCTCTAGGTCTCGTTATGTTTGTACATAACTTTAAAACAGGGACACACCACACCACAAAGGAGGTTAGTTGACCGTACAGCTGTTTCAAAAGTATCTCTACCATATCATCAGCCGCTTTCACCTGGTACCACAATCAGAAAACAGCTCCCTCCTCATGCCTGTAATGCCATACTCGCTTGGGAAGCCGAAGTGATCGCGCAGTAAAAGCGTGTGTAAATAGAAAACCGTGTAAATAAAAAACAAACAAACGAATAGGGAAAAGCTAACTTCGGCTCGACCAAAGTTTATATACCCTTGTAGCTTGTATAATTTCTATGAATTAAGTTTTTAAATGATTTTCGTCGAACATTCTTAGCTGAGTTATTTTCCAAACTCAGCAATAGATAGCGCCTCTACTTTGACCATTTGCTTGCCAGTTTGTTATTTGGCAGTTATACGATATATTCATCCGATTTTGACCAAACTCCCTAAAACTGTGGGGGAGCTGATAATATTCACAACTGGAAAGAATAAAGACGTTACCATTGAAAACAAAAAAGTTTTTCTCACTAAAACTACTTTTTCGATCGATCGTTCCTATGGCAGCTATATGCTATAGTCATCCGATTTGGTTCAAACTTGGCAAAACTGTGTGGTAGCAAATAATATTGAGCAGTAACAAGTTTGGTAGCGATAGCATTGAAAACGAAAAAGTTTTTCCAACTAAGACTTTTTTTAGACCCAACTTTTGTATGGCAGCTATATATAGCAGTATATATAGTTGGCCGATTTTCACAATACTTGGTGGAATTGTGTAAAAGCATAGAAAACTTATAAATACGAGGTTTGCGTTGAAAACAAAAAAGTTTTTCTCACCAAAACTACTTTTTCGACCGATCGTTCCTATGACAGCTATGTGCTATAGTCACCCGATCTGGCCAGTTCCGATAAATGTGCAGCGTCTTTGTACAAAAACACTTCGTGCAAAGTTTGGTTAAGATAGCTTTAAAACTGACGGAGGAGATAGCATAGAAACAAACGGACATGGCTATATCAACTCAGTTCGTCTTGTTGATCAAGAATATATATACGTTATGTGGTCGGAGATGCTTCCTTCTATGCGTCTTTAACACGCATCCGACCTTTGTGTCAATTTGACAAAATTTTTGGACTCAAAACGCTTTTCCGGCTTCGCTAATTAACGAATGTAAATGAAATGTTGGCGCACTACAGAATTTCGAGGAAATTTCGACAAATCTTAACCGAGGTGTGTTTCTATTGTTATTTGTGTTGATACAGCGGTAGTTACAAAAGCGTTCCTGGAGTGTCAATTGGACACTTATGGCAGATACGCGCCAAATGTGGTTCGTCATCTGATATCAGAAGCTCTCAGCGCATAAGATTTACACAGCATATAAAGAATTGGTGTTTTCAAATAAATTTAGTACGATATGGCGTCTACGTCATGAAATATAGTGGTGGATGACGAAGATTACGAGAAGATCGATTCTTTTGAAACAGACGATGAAGACAGCTAATTTGAACCCAATGAAAATGAAATTGATAGTGATGTCTATTTCATAGACAAGAAACAATATGGTGGCTGATCCCAACGTGGCATTGTTGTCGAAAGACCAAGAAATTCAGTATTCACTGAATAAACCGAATACTATACGTTAAATTGTCTCTAATCTGCATGTACATTTAGTATAAATATTTAGGGTCGGGATAAATGTAACAATTGACAATTTCTTCACATCTCACAGCCTGGCAGTGAAATTGAGGCATCAACAAATGACCATTGTCGGCACTATTCCTCAAAAAAATGAAAGGAGTTGCCACCTCTGCTGCTGGATATCACAAATCCCAGCACTGTGATCTTTCTCATAGGCAATAAATCCGATTTGGAAAGTACACGCGAGGTGACCTATGAGAAGGCCAAAGAGTTTGCGTATGAAAATGGTCTCATGTTTCTCGAAGCAAGTGCTACGACCGGCCAAAATGTGGAAGAAGCTTTTTTCGAAACTGCACGTAAGATCTATCAAAATATTCAAGAGGGACGCGTTTGGATCTGAATGCCTCCGAATCTGGTGTTCAACATCCACCTTCGCAACCATCGTGATTTTCACTCACCAATGAGGCTGCTCAGAGCCGGGATCAGTGCTTGTATTAAAAATGGCATACAAACACAACAAAAGCATCTTTGGATATAAAAAAAAAACGATCGACTATTATTTAATCATAATGATTTCGCATCCAAACAAATAATATATGTATGTATTTGAAAATAATTCGATTAAGTCGATAAAAGTGAGCAGAAAGTTTCACCAAAATATATTTAATATGACAACATCTATGTAAAACAATTTGTAATAACAAACTTAAGGTAATGTTAGACAAACATACATAAGTGTTACCAAAATTGTTGAAAGAAATTGAAAAGAGATCAAATTTTGGTATACATTTGATCAACTCTTGTTTCTTTCATTGTTACCCTATAATCTGTATATATCTACATATATATATGAATTTTTGTATCGAGTAGTAAGCGAACAATGTTATATGAAGAATATATGTAAAGACCTATACAAATGGCAAACATCCAATATATAATAAATATGAAGCACAAACCGATTTACCATTCGCAATTTGTTCTAGCTACAGTCTGGACTCAAGATTGGTTTCTTACGTCACGAAGAAACGTCGTTTTGTAACGTTCAGAAGCACAATGCACAAAAAGTCACCAATCCACGAAAACGACGCATAAAAACAAACCAATAACACTTTTTTATAACCCCGACGAAATACGGCGTCGACATAAGGGTTGAGATGGTAGGCACTTATCGTTGCAAACGCAGTTTCAACCGATGGCCGTTGCAGTGTTTTGCAATATGCTCGACATATCCGCTTTGAAAGCATTCATTTTGTTTATAGATTTGTAGCACATTTAGGATTTACCAAACAAAAAAAAAACATTCGCCGCTACCTATTCCTGTTTGT
Source organism: Lordiphosa magnipectinata (assembly GCA_037044535.1). Lineage (NCBI taxonomy): Eukaryota > Metazoa > Arthropoda > Insecta > Diptera > Drosophilidae > Lordiphosa > Lordiphosa magnipectinata. Next base: position 324,492 of record JBAMBO010002785.1, on the reverse strand, counting down.
CCTCGGTTATTCCTTGGTTACGCCGCATATTAAAAAACGGAACTCACGCCCTAAGTTGAGAGATCGTTGTCTGTGGTCCGCGAAATGCATGGCAGTCTTGGTGAGTAACCACTCGACCAAACCGAAGCTGCCGTACCTTAGAGCAGTCGCTTAATGCACCACACGCCATCACGGAAGCGCGCATGGATCCACATGTGTCCGGAGGCGAAGAAAATGCCAATATCCACATTGTGGAATACGATAAGTGCCTTAAAAAGTTTGCATCGCTTCACTTTATGCGAAAAATCCGAGGCGTAATAAATATTTTTTCCAAATTAGTTTCATTAATTATTGTTTTTGAAAAAAATTTGAAGGTTTTTGAAAAACAATAATTGCTAAATTCTGTGTGTTATATGTATGTCAATTTCACTTAAGACCCTTTTTCTAAATCTTAAATTAATTTTTCTATGCAATATAAAAAAAAGAAAAAGAAAATAAATGTTTTTTTGTATTGTGTCAAATTGACACGCCAGTGACTCATGTGTAAGTTTTTCTTAGGTTCGGATTCATGTTAAATTACAGCTACGATTCATTAAAAACACTTGTATGTGTAAGTTTATTATCGGATCAATCAATATTCCAAAATATTTGGTCATAGTCCATGAAGCATTTGACACCAATTTTCTGTGGACTGCAAAAAGATAAGACCCAAGTAGTGGAGAGAACACAAATCGATTCTACTTTCGAAAAGTTGCCGCGAAAATGGAATTGAGAACAAGCCTGTTTATGATTTCCAATGTGAATATATATTAAGAAATTGAATTCCAATTCCATATATATTCCAAATATTCTTCAAAAAACAGTGCATTATTCGATTGAATTTTCTGCCATGAACGGCAACTATATGTCGGATTGCTGAATTGAACAAAAAGAATATGCACCATGCTCCTTACAAACACTAGAGGAAAATAATCTCCTGGCTTAAGTTGAATTAAGCTGAAGACGCACGTAATGTGTCTACATATAAAGAGGTCGGTGCCCAATTGCAAAAGAAGTACGAAATACCAAATACCAAATTCTTAAAGATAACATCTATTGCTAAAAATCAATTTGCAACATAATTTAAACGAAAGTATCTTAGGGAATCGATTGAAATTCCCAAAATTACAAGTAACATTGTCCGAAGGTCAGTTAACTTGTGGTTTTTGGTTCGTTTCAGCATTTCCTTTCAAAGCATAGCATTCACAAATAGGCGAAAGTGTTGTTTAAATTTTTGCTTTGCAGTTGTGAATCATGGCAAAGAATTGTCTCTTGCGAACACAAACATTTATTCATTTTAAATAATTTATTGGAAATTTACGTTCTGCTGTTCTATTTTTTGTGTCATTTAATATATTTGTAATAATATCATAATTCAGCCGATTCAGTTCCCCATACTTCATATTTCTTTCTTTTCTAAGTTGTTTAGTTTTATCTATATACTTCCCCACCCCAACTCTAGATTTCATTAATCAACGGCAATCAAAATCAATTAAACTGAATGCAAACACATACAACTACCGTCTGTCTAGCTGTCTGTTCGATTGTCTTTCACTTCCTCCATTCTGAAACTGTCAAATCAAAGCCTCGCCCCCCCATTTGACATTTCTATTATGTCAGTCAGTGAGTCAATTGCAAAGTGCAAAAGCGGAATTAAAAATTCTAAACACACACGCACACACACACCTACTCCTGCTGCAGCCCACCACAGTGTCCGTCAAATGTTAATGACCAGCTAGGGAAATCTAAAAATAAATTATAAAAAGTAAAGGAGAACAAGCGCCAGTGTCTTCTGCCTCACATACTGAGGCGTCTCCATGTCGAATCGGGCTCAGATTAAACCAGTAGCGCCCAAGGAAGGGAGCCACTGGCCTATCAAATGCCTGGCATCATCTTCCACATACTCCACATCCCCCAAACTCATTTTGACTTTAATGCGCGGTAATTATGAAAAGTAAACTTCCAGCACAAAGGGAAATATTGCTTCTGGTGTTCAATCCATGGTCTACGGTCTTCTTCTTGCACATTAGTTGCGGTTTGAAACTTGGCTGAAGGTCGCTGGAATTAACTTCTCGTGCTTTGTGTGGTTTTCTTTTAACATGCATTTTTTTTTTTTCAATATCCCATATATAATTCAGTACGTCACTTCTTTGACAGCCAGCGAGTGAGAGAGAGAGAGAGAGATAGAAAGAGGGGGAATGCTGGTGTGACTTTTAGGTTTCTCTGACGCGCTTTTCTGACAGCCACCCAGAGGGAACTGTGGGGAGTTTGCTTTTTGCATAAATGCATAAAAATTGTTTGCCATTGTTTGCAGTTTTCTGTTGTTTTTTTTTCTTGACTCTGCTGTCAAAATATTGAGCTGTCTGTTGGGTGTTTTATAGAATGAAACTGGTAAGTTTGTCAGTTTTCAGTTTGTAGAATGAGAATGGACCAGACGGCTGCCGTATCGGGACATATTCAAAAAGTGCAGACAGGATTTTAATTGAAAAATGGCAGAAGTATGCCAAGAGTAGAACACAATTCAAATTGCTATTGTGCTGAAAGTGACAGGAAATTTTTTTTTTTAGATATTTCTTTTTCCCAATTTATTGCAATCCACCTAAGATTTGACAAGGGTAATTGAAGATTGCAACGATTATTATACAAATAATAACAAAAACCCCGGTTCGAACCCGAAAAAGTTATTTTCAAAACAAATAAGAGGGAAAAGAACCTCGAATTAAGAATTCGAATGAGGTAAAGTCCTGTACCACTTAAGACTGTAGAAGAAATAAGCTTAAGTTAATTGGAAGTCCTGAATTTTTTTAGAATTCGTCATTGCATGCTTTTGGGGTCCCTGTTTTAAGCTTAACCTAACATCGTGTATCCTCTGGTGTTCCCCAAGGCACACATCTTGTACCTTTGCTTTTGTAACTTATTTGTAAACGTTATTCCGTCCGTGTTATCTTACTTTCAGGTGCTTATGTATGCGGAGGATCTTAAGCTTTGCTTGTCTTACGATGATCCAGTATCAGCTCTTCTCCTACAAAGGGACTTAAACTCTCTCAATAATTTGTGCATGGTACTTGCAACTTTTCATCATATCGCCTTATCTCTACGACTACATGATTGAGGTCGACGACTTGGGAATACAATTCGTACCCTAGCTATGTTTCAATGGACATATATCGGTTATCACTAATACAGCAGGGAGTTCCTGGCTTCATCAAAAGATGGTCTAAGGAAGTTAATGACCCTTATGTCACCAAACAAGTATACGTTTCTGTGGTTAGACCTATTCTTGAGTAAGGATCATGTGTCTGATCTCCACACTACCAGAAATATCAGAATCAACTCGAATCTGTACAAAAACTATTATGTTGTGATTATGTATTCAAAATGGTATATCTTCGCTTAAAAAAATCGTAAAATTCCTTGAGTATTCAAGGAAAGTTAAGAAATAGTAATTTACGATAATATCAAAAAGCGTCTGAAAAGGATCAAAATAGCTAAAATTACTAAAAATCTCGACGTGATGGACCATTTCTAAAACCAGATTCGAGTTCAGCTCACGAAAATCATCTAGTTCCTAGTGTTATACAAGCTCCAAGGGTATATAAACTTCGGTCGAGACGCAGATAGCTTTTCTATATTTTTTTCAAAATTTTATTTCGGAAGGTCCTGACCACAATTATTTTTTCTAATTTTTTTTCTGTTCAAGCTAATAATACAATTTTCAAACTTTTCAATAGGACCAACTGTTGCATTTTAGAATTTCACCTTTTAATTCCTTTTCCCAACCTCATAGCTAAAATTTGGTATACCATTTTACATATTTACTGATGCAACACCATATTTTGGTATTTGTTTTTTCTCACACCATTTTCCAAAAAATCACCGCAAATATAGTGAGAGAGGAACCACTAAATGTTCCGTCAAAAGGTTTCAAAGGTTGCACAAAGCAACAACAATTTCTAACGCCTTTGCACGGGGCACTTGGGTAAACACACACGCATATTGAAGGGAACACAGAGTTCAAAACTCTCCAAACTGTATGCAAATATTTGCCTTGAACAGTTCGAAGTCAGTTGAAACGATAGTGGAAAATTTTATCAACAGAAATTTAGGAATCGTTGACCAGCATCAAAGTGGCAGGCCGCCTGCTGTTGCTGCTGCTTCTTATCGCATCAACTGAAAACCATTTGCTCCCAATTGCATTTCCCCGCTCCCACTAGGGGCACATATGTATAGGTACGTTTATGACTTCCAGGCCAAATTTTCTTTGATATCTCCCCGTGGAGCTGGTATCTGTGCCTTCATATCCGTTTTTATAACCCATTTCCCATATTTTTTTTTTCTACGCTCTTTCTCTTACAATGACATTTTAATTGCTTTATTGCAGCCTTTTTTGTTGTTGGTTTGTTTGTTTGTATCTTTGGATGTGGGTTTTCTCTTATTGTCGTGTGCCTTGCGTGGCGTGTTACGTCATTTGCGTAATTGCAGTTTTTTTTTTCCTTCGCCTAACTCTCCAAAATTGAGGTCAACATTGTTATGGGCCATGTTTTCGGTTTCGTTGTTGTCAATTCCAAATTATCGGTCAACTTTTGTCGGCTTGTCTGTCAAAACTTAAATCAGATAAATGTGTCAGAAACGCCCACGCCACAAAAGGTCAAACTTGTTTATGTATATACTTGTTAAGACTTACTTAAAAAATTGTTAATTAAATGTTCATTTTAAGTTCAGTTGAATTTATTTAGAGCACTTTTTTCGCACCATAAATTGAGTCCATAAATTCCATAAATATTTTTAGCTAAAGTGAAAATGGAAAAGAATGCACTAAACACACAAAAGCAAACACACACGCGATGCCGCCTGACGATGGAGATGGTTGCACCAGAAAAAATGGGAAATGTGCCTCAGACGTAAACGGACGTCTGTATGCGCGGAAATGCATTGACGGAATGAGAAGATCGCGGCAAGAGATCTGCAAAAGTTGCCTGCTGCAGTCGCAACAACTGCAACATCAACATCAACAGGTAAGACCTATGCAAAAGAGAGAGAGAGACAGAGAGAGAGAGAGAGAGGGAGAGTAAACAAGCTGAAGTTGAAGCCGGTGCCAGCCGGCTTGGACCCCAAGAGCACGAGCCATTGCTACAGCAACATGTTGAGGAGTTGAACAAATGTTGCCAAGATGTTGCCAAGCGGCAGAAATGTGCCTAAGAAGTTTTAAATGAAAGTTCTATGATATTTGAACAATTGAAACATTAAATGTACATCTTAGTATAAAAAATATATGTAATAAATTAAATCTTATTCAAATTTAGAAGTACTTCCAACCGAATCCATAAATTATATAATTTTTAATTATTTTAAAATGTTAGGTATAAGCGAACTGTTTTGATTTCAAAGTGCTTGTTAAGACAAGGTCCAAGGTGGATTATAATTCAATAACCAACACACACATCAGAAAGATTTTGAATATTGCACATTGGACAGCAATGATCTGTCTGTACAGTACTGTTTTAAGGGCTTCCCGGTCCTCTAAGCAGCATACTTTCTTCCCAGCAAACAATATGTGCATTTTTGGACACTTTTTTATGAGCATTCACCGTCATAATGTGCACAAAAAAGAGTCCGGAATGAGCGTTTTTTTCTATGAAAACAGTCGCACATGATGTGGAAGTTTTCTGAGTTAAATCTGACTGTTTTCTGACACAGATATAAGTGCTTTCACCCTCCCAATGAAGCATATAATAACCTCATAAATGACACATAAAAGTTACTTTTCTACGCACTTAAAGGGCTACTGAATCGCCTCCTCAAAGGCTCTTTTCAGACGCATTCCAATTCCAATAAAATCAAACAGGAATTTTTGGTGTTCTAGAGTTCTATGATTGATATTCAAAAAGGTCACTAAAACAGTCACATTGTGTTGAAACCAAATATTTTAATTAATTTTGATCAATTTAAAGGTCCTTTGAAAGCTCTGTGGCTCCAATTTCAAACCAATCCTTTATCAAAATCAAATCAAAGGAAACTTTAGCGTCAAACACGTTATTTTTAAGCTTTACGTACCCTCCATATGACAATCTCTACCTTAAAAGCTCCATACGTGGGAGAGCTTTTCAGTCTACGCGAAGCTTTTTATGTTATATGACAATCTCTACCCTAAAAGCTCCACAAATTGTAGATCTTTTTAGTCTACGCTAAGCTTTTTATGTTGCAGTGTGCTTAGCTAGCAGATTTTTACGGTGAAGCTACCTTATGAAGTTGGGAAAGAGTTATAATGGTGTAGCTTGTCCTTCGAAGCTGCAGAATGTTGGCTACATTGTGTAAATCCCGTCGAACAGGATTCGGTACATCGTTTTATCACTGCCAACTTAAATGTCAAAAAAATATTCAAAGTAGCCTCAAGCTACAATTCATTCATACTTCCTTAGTAACTGTCGTGTGTACTGTCCCCCATCTAAAACCATCTAATTTTCTAACCTCTATCAATCACTTTCATTAGCTTTTCTAAGCTGCTGCTCATTGCAACCAACTGGTTTAATTTCACGCACGCGCGCTAAGCCGCTTTCCGCTTTTCCGCATTTCCAATCCCACACTTCTCGTCTACTCCAATTCACCCAAATGCCGCCTCATTTCACAAAATGCGAATTGCGGTTCAAACATCGTCAGCCTCGTCGCCGTCGTCATGAGCATCAATCAAGCTTTGATTTTGCACCCAAGATGTCAAATATCAGCGATGAACATAAATTCAAATCAAAAGAGCGCAGACTTTCTATGCGCAAAAATGAAAATCAAATTCAAATCGATCGTGAGATGCGTTTCAATCTTGTTCTGTGGCTGCTGCTGCTGTTGCTGCTGCAGCGACACAATCACTTGTCATAAACATTAATTGAGCGTGAAAATCGCCAAGAGAGTAATCATAATAAAGATGGATCGCTTTCAAAACTGATCGCACGACGATCGTTGTCTGTGTTTTATTTTTTATATATTTCTTTTTTTTTTTTGGTGGATGCTTGAAGCGGCCTTTGGCACCCCATTATAAAAAAAAGAAGCGAAATTGGGTCATCCTCCATCCTTGATCGTGTGTCGATCTTTTTTTTTTTACTTTTCTTACTTTTTACTTTCAGTTGTGACCTGCTTTGATATTGTAAAGCGCGAACTCATTAAAATCGATTGCTTTTGATCAAAATCGAACATATATTTCATATTTTTGTGCTTTTTTTCGGGAGTCGTCTGTCTTCCTCAATCTGGGTCGAAATTTCACCAAGAAATGTTCAACATGTTGATGTCTATTTCTTTACTTTATTTTGTGATTCGCCCACTCCTCTTCATGTTGCATATGAAATTTATGCAAATCGAAGGCGCAGCGGCCTGCCAATAAGCATAAAAAAGCATAAATTATTTGGCCCAAGAGATCCTTGTCAACATTAGCATATAACCTGAACACTGAACGCTGACTTTGAAAATCTGGAAATGGCTTCATCTTCACTCCACACTCTACATGCTCGTACATTCATGTCATTTGCCTGACACAATTACAGCAGCTTTGTGCATTTTATGAAACAATTCAAAATCTTCTCAGGCTACCGCAGCAGCAGCAAGCAGCAAGGGTAGAGGAGGTGGAGGTGTGACTGCTCTCATTAGTGCAACTCTCTGCCAAGAGGCAGAGGCATTATTAAGATTATTCATATTTTTGTGTGATTATTAGCCTGGTTCTTACGGTGGGAATATGGCAGAATTATGTTTTGGAATTTGCACTTGCAATGGCTGCAGTTGGGCCAGGGTTTACCCGGAAGTATGATGAAGATTTTGCAAAAGTCTTCTAATTGGAGAGTGACAGAGACTTTCTAATTTCTAAAATTGCAATTTAGCGAAAAAGCAGAGATCTTAAATAATGACTAGATGGCACTTTGTATGAAAACTTACCTTTAGTTTGGCTTAGTACAGAGAAAAGCTTGGATTTGAAATGGTTAGGCACTGCACAGAGCGAAAAATCCTAGAACATTGGACACAAACGTTGCCAAAAACAGTGCATGAACGATATCAAGTGTCCAACTCTATAGAAGGGAGAGAGAAACAAGTGAGAAAGTCGGACAAGCCCGACTGTAAGATACTCTGTACCAGTTAATGCAGTCGCTCGCATTTGCTCGCTCGTTATACGTGTTATACGCGCGATACGCTGTTATACGCTCATCTCTAAGTTTCTCTCGCAACGTAAGATCGGTTACATGTAACCACAGGGTATAAAAGATGAGAGAAAAATGGGCTGGAATGTATCCATTGAGGTAATGGACAGATTTCTTATACATAATTTATTTACTAGAACACATATATATATATATATATATGTGTATATACACATACTCTATACTCTATGTGTATACACACATAGAGTGTAATCTGTAGAACTTGGCCAGGGTGTAGCCTCCTCTGTAATCTATATCAACATCTCATCTGTCTCAACATTTGCTTCAAATTCTTGTAATGTAAACAATTCCAATCTTTCTATTTCATAAAATCAAAAATTCAGTACTCTTCCCTTTACCCCTTGCCCAATATTGAAATTGTTTAACATTTGTGCAAATTACCCGCATAATTATCATAATTATGATAATCAACTGCAATCAAATTAAACTGAGAGTAGTGGCCCAGACATTTTTTAAGTACATTTTCAAGTAAACTTCAAGTTTTGGTTTTTGGCCATACAATTTATTTGCATTTAACCTGCTTTCACTTGGTGGCCATGTCATGACACCGCTGTACGAGTAGACTGCCAGCTCAGGCAACAACTGTTGCACACACACACACTCAGACATACCAAAAGCCATGATTTTGGGCTGAAGCAGACGGACACCTTCTTTCTACTTCTAAACAGGCCCCCGGATTCGAATTTCAGATTCACAATTCGCATCCGTGTGGGTGGGCGAGACAAACATACTGCAAATATATGAGCATGTATGCAGCAGTTGGTGGAATGGCAGCGTTTTAATCTCTCAATTCAAATTCCAAAGCCCCAGTGTCGCCTCTGCGTTGCGGTCAAACGCCAAAGCGGTGAAAATAAGTGGGAAGGCAGCTTTGGTGAGAATAGTGAGGCGACAGCTGGAGTGGGGGGCGGGGGGATGGATATACCGCTTTGTGGTCGCTTATTTTGGTTAGCTGTTTGGCGATTTGTGCAAGCTGCCATCCTTTCTTCTGCTTACCTATTTAGGGAATTTAATCAGCAGGGAAATGTTTATGAGGGGTTTCATTTAAGATAGATGGCACATTTCAAACAGGATGTAAAGTTATAAATGATGTGTTTGAAATTAGAAATGAAATCCAAGAGGCAACTGACGCCAGTCTGTTGCACAAGCAATTGCCTTGCTTCAAACTGAGTGACCAGAACAGAATACATATTTTGTAGCAATTTTAACAAAAGCCAATTATTTTGTTTAAGTGATCCAAATTTGAGCATAAAATAGTCATATGAATTTCAAATCATATTCGATAGTCGTCAGTATTCAGTTTCCAAAACAATTTTACCCAGTGTGCACAGCAAGCACAGGCAGAGAACATCATGTTTCAAAACTCGTGGTTGAATTTGCTAAGCACATTGACAACTTTTCTCTGTTCACTCACAAATACTAAAGCAGCGGCTTAAATGCTGCTCACGTTGCCGACCGCTGGGTTGGAGGTACACTTTTCAGTAGTGATTTAATGAGTGATCAAGGCTGCAATCCTTCGAGCCCATTGTAAAGCCCATCTTAACCAAACTTTGGTACAAATATGCACCACATTTGTCGAAACCAGCCGGATCGGATGACTATAGCATATAGCTGTCATAGGAACGATCGGTCGAAAAAGTAGTTTTAGTGAGAAAAACTTTTTTGTCTTCAACGCAAACGTCACCAAACCTCGTATTTAAAGGTTTTCTATGCTTTCACATAATTTCATCAAGTTTTATGAAAATCGGCCAACTATATAGTATAGCTGCCATACAAAAGATATGTCTGAAAAAAAGTCTTAGTAGGTAAAACTTTTTTGTTTTCAATGCTATTGCTCCCAAACTTGTTACTGATAAATTTTATGTGCTATCACACAATTCTGCAAAATCGGATCCAAATCGGAAAACTATAGACTATAGCTGCCCTAGGAAAAGCGGTCGAAAAAGTAGTTTTAGTGAGAAAAACTTTTTTGTCTTCAACGCAAAACGTCCCCAAACCGCGTATTTTTAAGTTTTCTATGTTTTCACATAGTTGCATCACGTTTTATGAAAATCGGCCAACTATATAGTATAGCTGCCATGCAAAATATAAGTCTGAAAAAAAGTTTTAGTAGGAAAAACTTTTTTGTTTTCAATGCTATCGCTCCCCAACTGCTTACTGATGAATATTTTTTGCTACCACACAATTCTGCCAAGTTTGATAAAAATCGGATGACTATAGCATATAGCTGCCATAGGAACAATCGGTCGAAAAAGTAGTTTTAGTGAGAAAAACTTTTTTGTCTTTAACGCAATCGTCCCCAAACCGCGTATTTATGAGTTCTCTATGCTTTTACATAATTCCAACAAATTTTTATGAAAGTGGGTTAACTATTTGGTATAGCTGCCATACAAAATATAAGTCTGAAAAAAGTTTTAGTAGGAAAAACTTTTTTGTTTTCAATGCTATCGCTCCCAAACTTGTTACTTAGCAATATTATATGCTACCACACAATTCTGCCAAGTTTGTTTCAAATCGGATGAATATAGACTATAACTGCCATAGGAAATATCGGTCGAAAAAGTAGCTCAAGTGAGAAAAACTTTTTTTGTTTTCAATGGTAGCGTCTTTATAGTTTCCAGTTGTGAATATTATAAGTTTTTTGCCATTTTATAGTCGGGCTTGACCGACTTTCTTTCTTGTTTAGAACCAAATATGACCATGTCACACCATCTATAATTTGATTATAAAAGAATTCCTGCAACCTGTTCACACTTATTAATCCTTTCCAGCAGCCCGTTTTTTGTTTTTGCACGACCACCTACATTTTTTTTTTAAAACCCGGGTCAGCAGCTGTGTCTTAAGCATCTCTCTTGTACCCACATCAGGCCAGCTGGTGGCCCCCAAAGCAATATATGAAGCAGACACCTACCTGCCTACCTACCTACCTACATACATATCTCCACCTTGGTCGAGAAAGTCTTAAATTACATAGGCACCCACACACAGACACACATATATTGATAAACCTTCCTGTATGCTCCTCTTCCTTTTTGGTCAATTTGGTCAATGAATTAAGGTTTCTTTTCATTTTTGTTTCTTTGCAAACACCTCGAGCCAAATTACGGAGGCGACAGAGCGCCTCAAATTACAGTTCATTGAGCCATTTGGCTGGGAGAGAGAAAGACTCTCTCGGCCACTTGACGGGCTTCCTGACCTCATTTTTCATCTGACCAGCTGCAGACGCAGAACCTTCTTCCTGCTCCTTTGCTCTCCTCTTGCATGATAAATGAGACTTCATTTTAAACCCAAAACACTGGCTTTTTGTGCCAACATTTCCTTTTGGGGCAGACATGATTATTTAGCCGTTACTCATATTTTGGCCACTGCTGTTGTGACAGTCGCATCTCCCCACCCTCATCCCCACTCCGCTAACAACACGCTTGAGTCGTGTTCTTCAACCGTACACGAGGTTGTCGTCGTCGTTCATCATGTGATTTATGAAGCTAAAGCGTTAAAGTGTTTTATACTTCTTTATATGTAAGCACTTTTCGCAGTCTCCACCCATTTTCCTTCCATTTATATTTTTTTTTCGCAGTGCACTTTTGTTTTTACCTACTTGTCCGCACTTCGTTGAGAACATTTCACTTTCCCCCGGTGTGCGAACCGAGCTAATTGTGTCTGTGTGTGTGTTGTTGTTGCCTCATTTCATAAATCTTCAAACACTTTCACATTCATTCATCCTTCGAAATAACTTCGACACTGTCCTACCTTTTCAATTTTGGTTGTACGTTTTTGCTCATTAGCACGTCGCGACTTAGGTTAAGTGTTTTTGGTTTCCTCTTTTGAGATTGGGTTTGGGTTTGGTTTTGGGTGTGTGTGTGTGTGTGTGTGTGTTGAGGTGGTGAGGTGAGAGGGTAGAACAACAGGTACATTAAGGCTTAACTCACCTGCTGTTCATTCATGTTTTTAGTTTAGACAAAGATATGAATTTTCAATTTGTTACACTTGAAAATGGGAATACGTCGAGAGGTCATAAATTTTAATAGCGCCTGTTGAACTTGTTTGGGTATTAGAAGTATAAAATTTATAAGGATCTTAGCCTCTGCTTTTTTTTTGCTAAAAAACTCATTCAACATTAACCTCAACCGAGTAGTGTTGTTCCTACAAATGTTTCGAGTCGTTAATCAAAACTTTTGAGACAGTTTGCAAGGGCGATATCCCTTACTACTTTTCGTTAGGGAATTCGCTAGTTAAAGGTAATGCAGAGAAGTGCCCGATGAAATTCGTTCGCCCCAGTTGATCGCTTTCTCAAATTTGCTGCAGCGCCGTAAAGATAAGACATTCGACGGAACTCCGAAAAGTTTCGGGTTCTTTCTGTCACATTTGGTTTTCAGTTTTACAATTTTCAATTCCATCTTTTAAGATCGTTTGCTTTCTGTAATTTGGCTATTTCAAAGGTAAATTATTGATCCGTGGAGACTTTATGTGCGATTTATACAAAGTGATGCTCATTTACAGTTCGATATTTGTTATGATGATAAGAAGAGGCTGTGCTTACATGGGTTGGCGTTACCTCGAACGCAAGTGGAACATCCTATTGAAAGGGAATCGGCTTGAATCGGAATGATTGAAAGTCGTACTGACAGTTTAGATGAACGAAGCTTACAATGAGCAAGAACGATTGGCTGATAATTCAGCTTAAAGAACCGTTTAGTAACGCATCAGAACCATAGAATTAGTTTTTTTCCCCCAAAATACTGAGAAAATAATCCCAGTTCATAAACAAATAGAAAGGGAGAGGTTCTGGTTTGTGTTAAGATAGATGATTCGGCTCGAAGGATCAATTAGTACCAGAGAATAAGTTTATTTTACCCAAAATATTGAATAATTAATTAAATTAATAACTTCTCAAAACCAAACCGTCCCTGATAAGGATTTGCTTGATAACAGGACTTAAAAGATTCTGCCAACCAAGGCGCTAATTTTTATGGTGCTGTTATATAAAGCCATGGTGAGAATTGCTCTTTTTTCAGAGCCACAGAAAAAAGCTCAGATCATCATAATCCACAAGCCTGGAAAGTCCCAAAATAGTCCAGACTCTTACAGACCGATAAGCCTGCTCCCCTCATTGTCCAAAATTTTTGAATCCTGCAGGACGATAGGATTCAAAAAGCAATTCCTCCCTTCAAGTTCGGTTTTAGAAGGAGTCTTGTAACCCCGGAGCAGCTCAATAGAGTTGTAATCTCAATACTGGAAGGATGGAAATCGCTGCTCTCTCCTCAATTGTACCTGCTTGTTAAGAGCTTAGTGACTGAAAGGACCTTCGCGGTAGTCCAAGAGGGTGAAACATCAGAGACAAAGCGAATCAGCGCTGGAGGCCCACAAGGAAGTGTACTAGGCCCAACGATCCACACCCTTTTCATCCACGATATGCCATCTAACCGAAATCCCCAAATCGTGGACAGAAACGATTTTCTGATCGCTAACTTCATAGACGATACAGCACTATTGGCAAGGGATCCCTGCATATATTCCGCTTCTGACAGCATGCCAGATTATCTAGTAAGAATCGGAAATTGGTGCTCAAAATGGAATAAGGGACTAAACCTTTCAAAGTGTGCCAGTATTAACTACACGCTGAGAAAAAACGATTGCCCAAGAATTTTCCTCCAAGGAGAGCTGTTGGATCTAGGAGTTCTTCTTGACCAAATGCTTACCTTCAAATCGCATATAAACAGTCTGGTCAAATAAATACAGCTCAAGGCACAACAGATGAGCTGGCTGCTGAACTCCAGGAGCAAACTGTCACTAAAAAACAGGGTTTTAAAAACCATTCTCACACATGCATGGAGGTAATGGAGAAAATGAAATAAGTTCATAAAAATAACAAAAGAGAAAGTTTCTGGTTCGGGCTAAGGTTGATAATACGACTCGAAGGACCGGTTAGTTCCTGTCAGAGAACTGCAAAAATCTCTTTTTTCTTGATTGGCTCATACACAAAAATTCTTCAATCAACAAAACTCAGAGCTAAATATATTCAACTCACAACGCAATCGCACTGAGCTGCGTTATGTGATCCAACGTGTATGTTCATATATATTCATCGAACAGAACTCAGTGCTGAATATATTCAGCTCATACTGGCAGTCGCATCGAGCGGTTCAGCTAGAGTTTTTTGATGGGACGTTTATGTGTTCGATCGAACAAAACTCAGCGTTGACCGGCCACCTTGTTGGGCGAGAGGTTTCACTCTTTCCATCTCTCTCTTTTTCATAGCTGTCAGCAGCTATTGTTCGCTCACTCTAAACAATCGTTGTTGAGCCAAACGAACAATCAGCCGAACTGATTGGAATGAAGTCGAACATGATTATAATCAGAGTGCAAACAATTGGTTCGAATAAGACTCGGCTGCGAACATGTTGAGTATGCAAGTTTGATGAATAGAGCGCGAAGCCTGTTTATTCGGGTGTAGAATAATGTGTGAGCGTTTTGCAATCGAACGAAGCCGTTGTACCTATATACTGAAAACTGATGATCCGGGAGAAGAAGAGAAGTTCGTGGTCGGTAAAGTGATGAAGCAAGATTACAGCGTGCGACTAATGAAAGTCAACATCGATAACAAAAATTCTTCCGGTGAACATTGAACGTGTAGCCTTTAGATATGAGCGAAATATACAATACAGTGCGCACTAGACTGCCATTCTTTTGTATGAAAAAGTTAAAGTTATATGGGTGCCCCTTGATTCGTAAGTTTATGATGCATATTTAACGTGAAAACAAAAAAAAAGTTGAAAAAGTTATATTTATATTATATCAAAGCGGCTCCAAAGTTTTCGATAAATTTTCCATTTTTGTTCCAAATTGCACAGATTTAAACTGGAATTTGTATTTTTTTTTTTTTGAAATTGTGAAATCTTTGATACAAAAGGAACACGTTAAGAAGGCTCCCTCTCGAAATTTCCATTTTTGCCTTAAAAAAGGCACCCTAGTGCGCACGCATCAGTTCAATTCGGTCAAAAGTGTTTCGTTTGTCGTCTTTACAATGCAGTAAAATTTGTGAAAACCGCCTGGTTAAGATTAAATTTCCCAAGTTGCTTCTACCAACAGAGCGCACGCTGTTTTACGCTGAATCTCCTAATTCAAATTATTTCTTGCAAAAACATCAAGATATACAACGATTTAAAAACTCAAATGACGTCGTTTGGTGGCAAAATTGTATATGAAAGAAATTGTAATCCAACATTCAAAGTAATTTCACTTACTTCAGCGCACGCAAATGCACGCTGTGCGCATAGGCCCTGGGTACCCCCAGTTTAAAGGTTTGATATATGAAGTGTGATTCGTTCTTAATTCCACTTTGAGTATAAAACTTTCTGATAAGAAACTTATCCGTTTCCATTAAATTCCCATAAAAATAAAGTACTTGGCTTAACGTAAGTAAAATCTTCTTTAAAAATCCCCTGATTTACTCACAATTTTACATTAATGCAAAATCCCTCGATAACTCATTCATAACAACATTGATAGCTACACACATTCACTTCATTTGATCAAATTTACCGTCACAAAACCATTAAAATTTTGCCAACAAAAAAAAAAAACGAAGAAGAAAAATAAACCGGAAAAACTATTCACCTGGCTCACATTTAGCTAGCTTTTGTGTGTGTGGGAAAACCGTTGGAAAACACGTTGCTCCTCGTTGTCGAAATGGAAAACACAATTAGATGACCTAATAAATATGCACACACGTGACGGACGGTAGACAACGACGCAGCATGAAAAAGTGGTAAAAATACAAAGTTTTCTTTTTGGTAATGCAAAAATTTATATGGGAATTACCTTGACTCGGTCGTGAGTTGGACTTGGGAATAGCCCTGACTCTCTAGAGGGTCCTATGGCCTTTATTGGTGCACAAAACGAAACAGCGTGACTTGTGTGAGGGCCATCGAAAAATTGTTTTGGTCATGGGAAAGTGTGGCTTTAAGGCTACCAAATGAGATGAGTGAAAATCGAATGTCTAAGAATTTTTTGGCTTTCACACCATTTCCTATACCCATATCTACCATTTGACCACCCACTGTCTTTACTTCTCTAATTTTCACTCTCTAATTGCCCCACTTAAAAACAACAAAACACAAAAAACAAAAAAAAATACTTAACTAAATGTGGACTCGAGTTATGCTTCGGCTATGCAAAGTAAAAGTTCAATATAATTCTTCTGGCTGGTAGAATAATTACGACCAGGCTAACTGAAAAGACACCCACATGATATTTTTTTTGTTTTGGCCGCAATTTAATTAGAAAACAAGACTCGAAAACGATTAATGGCCAAATGCATTTTTTGAAAGGAAGAGTTGCAATCGAAGAGCGGAGAAATGCCAACCACATGCGGGGCCGCCAATAACAGTAAAAAAGTGTAACATATATTTATCAACTGAAAAGCGACAGCGGCACAAGGAGGAAGTCCAAGACACCAGAATGTGGGTCAGAGCCAGGTCTGGGCCTGTGCCTGTGCCTGCGCCTGTCCAAACAAAGAGCAGCATAACCCGAAACGAAACCAAACTTCAACACGCTTCAACATTTTCGATGATGATAAATGAGGCAGATGAACGCAAACCGATAAAAGAAAAGAAAAAACAACAACAACAACAGCAACAGCGAAAAGGAATAAAGTCCATGGATCAGGACAGTTAAGAGATTAAATGTGAATTTAAACTGGCAAAAAAAACCGATAAGCATTGAATTTGTTCAGCGAAGAGAATGGCGCGATCGTGAGCTTGAGGAAACTCGAACAGAATGGTAGCTTTCAATTAGTGTAGGGCAAATGTAGGCTAAATCAACCATAAATTTGGGTTAGTTCAAGAGATTAGGAAAAAAAAGGGATTTAAGTTAAGACACTACCTGCTCTGATGTAAGCGGATGTGCAGAGATTGTTTTCTAGATGTAGAAATTTGTTTTTCCAAATTTTACGAATTTTGTATACAAATTTCGAGCAATTGCCTGGCTCAAAGTTAGTTACAACCAGCTGGGCGCACAAGCAGACGGCGCAACAAGTGCATTTTGTGCAGTATATGCATAGCTTAAGGGCTAGTGAAAAAGACATTTCAAATATGAGACCTATATGATAATTAAACTAACAAGTTATAGCAGGCTCCAGGTCATGTTATGCTAAGCTCATAGCTTTAAATAGGAACACACAACACCACCAAGGAGGCTGGTCGACTATACAGCTGTTTCAAGAAACTCCCATTGACAGCAAATCATCTGCTTGGGAATTCCAGGTCAGCATCACAGCAAAAGCCCACACCAACAGACAGAAAATGTGAAAATGTGTCACATAATTCTGTTTCATAAAATAATTATACCCTTGCAAATGTTTGTAACGCATAGAAGGAAGCTTCTCCGACCACATAAAGTATATATTCTTGATCAGCATGACGAGCTGAGTTGATATAGCCATATCCATCTGTGGCCGTTCGTCTATTTCTATGCCATCTCCTTCGTCACTTTTAAAGATATCTTAACCATACTTTGCACAAAGTCTTAAGGTACAAATACGCTGCACATTTGTCGAAACCGGCCGGATCGTATGACTATAGCATATAGCTGTCATAGGAACCATCGGTCGAAAAAGTAGTTTTAGTGAGAAAAACTTTTTTGACTTCCACGCAAACGTCCCTAAACCTTGTATTTATAAGTTTTTTGTGCTTTCACATAATACCACCAATTTTTATGAAAATCGGACAAATATATAGTATGGCTGCCATACAAAAGATAGGTCTGAAAAAAGTTTAAGTACAAAAAACTTATTTGTTTTCAATACTACCGCTCCCAAACTTGTTACTGATCCATATTATATAATACCACATAATAATGCCAAGTTTGACCCAAGTCGGGTAACTATAGCATATACGTTAATGTAACAAGAAAACATTCACATTTCGACAATGTTGTTGAATGATTGCCAGTGGAAAATGGGTATTATTCATTCAGCACATAATTTCGATTTAGAGATTTCTGATTATCGATTTGCTATTGCAGATGAGTCAGTGATTGAACGATCTACTTTACGATCTGTTACTTTATAACTTTTGGTAACAAAATGTTAATCACGAAAAAGAAGTTCAATGTTTACGTATTAAAAACAAGAAAGAAAGAAAGACGGCCAAGCCCGACTATAACATACTCTGTACCCCCCAAAGATTGTAGATATCTGATCAATTTCAGTTAGAAGCCACACAAAGTGGTGAAAAAGCCATAAAGTGTGTGAAGTGCTGCCCATGGAAGTTGCGGCCGGTGCTACCTATCATAATTGTTTGATTTCCGTATAACTCGACTATCGTTCATCAGATCCTTATCATTCCTTCAACAAATCTACAAAAAATCTACTATACTAGAGAAGTCTGCTTTAAAAATTCTTTAAGGGCCGTTTTCTCATGTTCCTGTTTTTGCTCAATTCGAAATTCACCTAGATTTTGCAACCAGTGGGTTTTTGTGCAACTCAACCAATCTCATATAGGTTGATTAAAAATTCGGGCAGTGGCGCCACGGTCACTCCGGGAGGTCTGGAATGGTATAATACTAGGTTGGCAGCACCTCTGCACTCGGCTGATTATTGTTTTTTTAAAAAGCAAGGTTGTTCTTTTGGAACGACTTGTTACTATGATGGGATATTAAGCAATATGTCGAAAGCTAAGTTCACACAGGCAAATAATTTGGACAAATGTTCATGAAAATTTGGCTATATAGGCTAAATTGGGGAACTTTCCGGCCATATTTGATCAAATTATTTGTGTATGGAACCATAGTTTAAGTTTTAAGTTCTGTAAAATCTTTAATCATATCTATTTATTTTATCAAAATTTAGCCAAATTATTTGGATGTGTAAACTTAGCACAAGCAATGAACTAGGGGAATTAGAATGTGCATCTGTGTTTTCAGCAATGTCTGCAGGTGTTGTTGTATATTAAATGCATATCCAATATTTTCCAGACTTTACTGTTTTTAGCAGCACTTGTTTTTTGTTTTTAAATATTGTTTCAGTGTGACCATATGCGCGCATACATAAAAAACATTAATTTGGTTTAACATGTACATTGTTTTCAAATCAATGAGGATGAAGTACATTGCTACAAGAACATCTAGATGGTTAGCCTTGAACATGAGCAAAGCAAATGCAGCAAATCTACCTAGATTTGCAAAAACAGCAACATGAGAATACCGCCCTCAGTCTAGTACCTCAGTAAAATTGATATTTGTGCAAAATATGTTTTGCTTATTACAGTTGTTCTAATAAACGCATAAATGTTTCGAGTATACATGTTTTATCTTTTATGCTTTGTGATGTTTTTCTATGCATAAGTTTCTTATCTGCTTTTAATCTATAGTCCCGTTAGAATTTTAAAAGAGACAAAGTCATGACTTTAATAGAAAGTTAATATTTGTGCAAAATTCTTCATTTCCATTTTTGGTGTGACACATTAATTATCTCGCTGCAAAAAATTATTGAGTGCATTTAAATATTGTTAACTAATTGACTATAAATAGTATTGATACAAGTTTTTGAGTTTTTTTTTTAATAAATTTGGACTATTTTTGGTTAAAAATGCCTCTCGCAGCCGAATTAAATGAAAAAGAAAAAACGCAAATTGAAACTTTGGCTGAATGTGGCATGAAAATATCAGAAATTGCCAAAAGATTAAGTCGACATCGAAATACTATCGCGAATTATTTGAAGAATCCTCAGAAATATGCCCGAAACAACAGAAGAGGGGCATTACCAAAAGTTGATGCGCGCACTAAACGGCACATAAAGGCGCTAGCAACGAATAAAAACATGAGTTGCGCTCAAATAAAGGCTGAATTGAAATTGCCAATAAGTAGGCAGAGGGTGCAACAGATTTGTCGAAAAGAGTTGCACCTCAAATATGACTCAAAGGTAAGGACACCAAAACTGTTACCCCGGCATAAGAAGGCCCGGCTTGCCTTCTATGAAAAATATAAGTTTTGGGACAACGAGTTCATGAAGGTGATTTTCAGTGATGAAAAGAAGTTTAACCTAGACGGGCCAGATGGAAATCAAAAGTACTGGCGGGACCCAAGTCATCCCAGAAAGACGAACTATAGGCGGAACCATGGTGGTGGCTCTCTGATGGTATGGGGCGGCATTTAGCTCTGCTGGAAAGTCTCCCATTTGCTTTGTGCCGGGGCGGATCAATGCGGAAATGTATACAGATCTCCTTGAAGGAGAACTTATACCATTTGCGGAGGAGTTCCATGGCGACGACTGGACATTTCAACAGGATAACGCTCCTATACACGTTGCAAGGCATACGATGTCGTTTTTCTGTTCCAATGGTATTCCCTTATTACAGTGGCCAGCAATAAGTCCGGACTTAAATCCAATTGAGGACCTTTGGGGCATCCTTTCAGCAAAGGTTTATGAGGGTGGAAGACAGTTTGAGTCCTTGAAGGAACTAAAAGCGGCCATTGTCGAGAAATGGGCAACTATGACGTAAACACTTTACATAACTTGGTAAATTCGATGCCCCGCCGCTTGCAATTGGTTACACAACAAAGAGGCGACTCTATTTCATATTAATAAATACATTAATGTTCATTTAATTACTTTATCTCCTTAATTTTTGTGATATTTAAGTTTTTGCACAATTATCAACTTTACATGAAGATTTCTTCAAAAAAATGTTTTCTATTAATAGAAAAAAAATATTTGAAAAACTTAGTGTGCATTAAATCTTAATATCAACTACCTACTTAAAAAAAATATTAATAAAAAATCAGCCAAGTAAAATTTTCGAAAAATATTTAAAAAACATGATGCACAAATATCAATTTTACTGAGATACATAGAGCGGTTGAATTTTTTTCCAAAAATTTCCAAATATTCCTTTCGTGGATCGTAAAATGCAGTGTGACCAGATTATCTTAACAAAAATTCTAAAAATGCCTGAAAAGTAGTCGGGTCTTTATATATTATTTAAATTTCACGTTGCTGTCTTCAATTAAAGACTAGGTGTTGCAGCTGAGGTGCTGAATGTTTTTCCCCTTTTCTGCTGTTTCCCTTGGCTGCGATTTTAGTTTGGCCCTCAATTCAAATTTGACAACTCACACGAGAAATAAATGATGAATAAAATGATCAGCTATTCAATACAATCCACACGATTCATCGATATGGAAATTCTCAAAATTTTTTTTGTATGTTACTTGACTTTCTGAAAACCAAACTACAGCTTAAGGATAATTCGAACGCCCTCAGTACTACGCCTTAAAACTTTTTTGTACAGGTAAGATTTTTTGTGGTTCTTGTTGTTTCACACATTTATTCTTCGCTTGTTTGGGTGTGCACGCGGCCGTAATCTGATTCTGAGACCTATGTGTACTTGCGCAAAATTTTCTTAGAATTTCTCGCAGACTAAAGCTAAGGTCCCACAGGCAAACAATTTGTCCAAATTTTGATGAAAATTTGATTAAATTACCATGTTTGCAGAATTTTCAGGACTTACAACTATGGTTCCATATGAAAATAATTTGATCAAATATGGCCAAAAAGTTACCTAGTTTGGCCTCTTCAGCCACATTTCATCAGAATTTGGGCAAATTATTTGCCTGTGGCACATTGGCTTTAGTTGTCTGCTAAAATAGAAGAATCAAAAAGATATTTAAAAAGCACAGAGCTTTTCTTATGCTAGACATTCATCAAATTTGGTTGGAAGATCTCTGTGAGCTATTTATTGATCAGAAACATTTGTTGCAGCTTGAAATTGCAATTGAACTTGGTTTTCTGGATACTTTTCTTTGGAAGGACACATCGAAATTTAAACAGTATATTTATGTCGATCAGGTAAGAGTTCAAAGGCTATATTCAAAGTCTGTGAACGGGTACAAAAGCAAAAACATGTGACCAATTAAAAGCTATAATGTATACTGTCCTTTTGTAACAAACGTAAGATATTGATTAATCGAGTTAAAATGTGGAGTAACATTGGGTTTTAAAGCGGCAAGTCGAGGACTCCCAAAAAGTCCCTGATATAATACCTGCTGACGGTCAAATCAATGTTTTCGAAGAAGCTCCATAATTGTGCTTAAAATTTCTTAACATAGACGAAAACTTATAGTTCTAAAAGCAGTGTATTTACCTGTAGAAAGACATATCTAGATTTTGTGAGTCGATTCGCGATTGTTCAGATGCAGATAGAAAGAAGACCCGCATAAAGAATAAGAGTCCTTCACCGTACACATTTTTCTATGTAAACTACACAGAGAAACAAAAATCAATCTAAAATCGAGATTGAAAATCTCGTGTTCAAGAACCTTATAAAAACAAGATTGAAATACCTTGAATTGAGCTTAGAAATGTTAAAAAAAAGATATATCAACCATCCTACAGTTTTCTGTAAAGCTTAAGTTGAACATTTTTTCGATATATATAGATTTATTTTGATAAAAAAAACAAAAATAAACAATTTTCGGTTGAAATACAATCCACCCCTCCTGGGACTCGAACCACGACCTCTTCTCTTCGATTAATAACACATTGGCACGGCCGATTAGACGATTTTGCCGTAGGGAGTGAATTGTTAAGCGCAGCCAGTTACAGTATAAGAGCTCAGGCTGCAAAAATCTCTGCTCTTATACTGCAACTCGATGGTAAAGCGGTGGTGTCAGTGTTTCTGTGCGCAGAAGATACTGAGTTCAATTCCCAGTATCGGAGGATTAATAATTTACAACTTTTATAAGTTTTTCAAGAAAGAAGAAAATGTTAATAACTAATATAAACACATCCCCCACCACAACCCCACCCACCCTTCTCACCCATCACCTAAAAATAAAAAATGCTTAATCTATTTTTGCCTTTTTTTTCATATTAAGAACTGAGACTGTTTCATCTTAAAGTCGAGTATAATCAATCTTAATTCAATATTATTGGATTAAGATTTAAATTGAGAATATAATCTTGGGTTAAGATTATCTCGCCTTTGTCGAATTCTAACACCGTTTCGTCTCGTTTCAAGATTATAATCTTGTGTTTAGATGGATTTTTTTCTCAGTCTAGCTAAGCCCGCCTCGCCTTGGACCAAATATGATTCTAAAAAGGTGTTGATTTAGCATTGGTTTTGTTTTTTCCGATTTTTGAAAATTATTTTACTAATCTTTTTATCGTAGAACGTTCCTTTATCGGCTGTATAAAATTTTATCTGCTGTTTGATCTGCGCATTGATGAATCATTTAGTCAGGCAAACAAGAAAAGCTCCAAATTTGTAATTATTTTGACATATCAAATTAGCAAAACTTGACAAAAATATCATAAATCTTTGACCAATATAATCAAGGGTATCCACCAACGTTAAACGATTCCCACAAGCATTGACACAGATTTTTTCCTCTTTGTAAAGGTTTTCCATAACCATTTACCTCCCCCCCAAACCAACCAAGTTCATTTCATTTTGGCAATAACTGACAGGCTATCTCAATTGGTTTTCAGCCATTAGCAGTT
This sequence comes from Lordiphosa magnipectinata, assembly GCA_037044535.1. Lineage (NCBI taxonomy): Eukaryota > Metazoa > Arthropoda > Insecta > Diptera > Drosophilidae > Lordiphosa > Lordiphosa magnipectinata. The sequence goes on along the minus strand of JBAMBO010002785.1, from coordinate 300,786 downwards.
GATATGCCATTTAACTAACAACCATACTGTCAAAAAAATTGCTTATTTATTGTAATAATAATTCATTTGATTAACTTGCAAACTGACTAAAAAATAAAAACAACAACTAAACGCCCCATTAGCCTTTCTAAACCGTGGCCAGCCACCCCTCTCGATCATCTCTTTTTCCCGTGAAAATGCGCTCACGTTTAAGTTGTCCGAAAAAAAGAGACATGACTTGGACACGATGGCGACTACTGTGTGTGGAGCCTGCAGCAGGAAAGGAAAGGAAAGTTTTGATTTTTTTTTTTCGTTTTTTTCTACTCCTCGACTTTGGTTTGGTTTTTTATTGAGCCATTATTAAGTTATAAACACGTTGCTATTAATACAAATACAAATAAATATTGAATGCAGAAGCCCAGAGTGAAAGGACCCGGCAGAGCTCTAGATTATTTGTGCCTTTTGTTTATGTGCAATTTTGTTGTTGCACATTTTGGTTGGAAAGTCTCTGTGGAAAATGTTATAAATGAATGTGTTGATATTCTGTGGGCGCAAAACTTTACGGATTTACGATGCATTTGTTTTAATGGCCCATTTCAAATTGGGTTTCTGAGTGTGGAGGAGGCGTGGCTGTGTTTTTGTTCACAGTTCAATTTGTGAAGCGTCATTTGGGTGGATTAACAGAGTCGGAAAAAAAACAAAATTAAAAACAATTAAGCGAAAGGATTTTGGAAAGGGCAACCAAATGTAGTGAGATCAAACGGGGGAAGATTGTCACGCTTCACATAACAGAAATAACAGATTTTCGGAGTTTGCTCATAACTAAATAAATTAGTTTCAAGGCATGCAGCTACAATAACCTACAATTTCTAAAATCAGATTTTCTTCTTCATTTAAGAAAGTGCCTAAAGTCCTGCATCTGCAATACTTTATTCCTTCCCCGAAGTCCATTGGAAAAACCATATGATTAGTTCGCTCAAAATATTTTTTCATTGCCCCGAAACGATATACTTGTAGCATACAACAGACGCAACTCAATTGGTTCAGCAATTTATTTCCGTTAAGTCTCTGTTGCCCACTACAAAACGGTTTTATGCCCATTTCATTTTTCGTGTTTGCCAAACATTATCAACACAGTCCAAAAAGCAACTAAGAACCATAATTTGTGGCCTTAGCCGCAGGATAAACCACGCAAATTTATCATGAGAAACAACAGCAAAGAAACTGCAACACATAAAATAATTTTGTTTTTTGGGAAGTGAAAACGAAAAGCACAAAAAGTCCGCTTTGAGTCTATAAATTACAGTTGCTAGTCAGAGTTCTCCTCAGTTGGGGTTTATAATCAGAATTTGCGCTTTCACACGCCAAAAGGGGGGCTTGCGACGACGACGAGGGGAGTTGCGAGGGCAGAGGGAGGCAGTGAGTTCCTCTTGTTATCGCTCTGACACAATCAGAGAGGCCAAGCTCCGGGGCCAAAAAGCGCTTCTAACTAGGCTTAGTCTGTGGCATTTGAAGTCTGGAGGAGTTGGGGGCATTTTTTGCGGCCTTTGTGATAAGCAATCTGCTCTAAATTCTTTTTTTTTTTCTGTTGTGGCGCTTCCTTTTGTTGAAATTTGCACAAGGCACAATTTATGGTAAAAGATTTGTGCTATTTTTTTTTTTTTTTTTTGTGCAGCTGATAAGATGATTATTTGGTGAAAAAAAGGAGGTTGAGCTTAACTTTCCACCCGAAAACTAAAAAATATTTTATAGAATTCCAGGCGCAGACTGATCAGTTAGCAATTCTTTTGTAGAATCGGTTCAAAGCATTAAGAAAATATAGGTTTATGTTCCATGTTTTAACGAACCCGAATGATTTTGGGGTATAGTCGGCTAAAAAATGCGACCTTAAGTTAAACCTGAGAACACAATCTAAAAATTTTTCATGATATAAAAATGATTGATCGGTCCCCCGTTTGGATTTGTCAGAAAATTACAGCTTTCGCTCGACCACATTGAATAGATGGACAAAAACCACCTTTAGCAGAGGTCTTTGCTTCTCTTTGGTTGTGAGAGGAGAGAAACACATATTTTTTGGTTTTTTTTTTCTTCTCAAGTCTGTTTTGGCCTTTTTGGCAAAATTCACGCAGTCAAAAGGTCTTCTTCTTATGTATGCATCGGTGTGTAGAGCATGTATGCGACATAGTATAATCGCTCTCTCGTTCCCTCTCACACTGAGTCTCTCTCTGCTTATGCTAGTTTGACTGCCTTTGACAGTTTGTTCTTCGAGAAGCACACATTTTATGACCGATTGACTGACTTGGGCCTGTTAAGGGTTTGCTATCAGACCGAACTGAGCTGTGTGTTCAACCAAAGCCACTTAACAGTAAGCGCGATAACAGAACAAATTCGAATACTATACTGAAAGCTATAGCAGGAAGCACATGGGGGAAGAAGAATGAGTCGATATTCATCACCTACAAGGCCATAGGCAGATCAATCCTGAACTACGCAGCCCTGATATGGTTTCCGTCATTAAGTGACACCTCCAATTAGCACAAAATGCTGCACTGAGAGTAGCCACGGGCTGTCACATAAAGATCCATGCGGACCACGTCCACCAGGAGACGGAGGTCCTTCCAGTCTGAAGCCACAATCAACTCCTTACCCAGAAATATACCTCTTCGGATGCCGCTGCGAGGCTCGCCCAAACCATAACTGCACCAAGGATAGCATGTCCAGGAGACCAAAAGCAGTGCGCTTCGAACTGAGGACTGAGGAACTCCCTAAAGTTCAACAGCTCTTGGGAAATGGCATTGTGACAGCAACCATGAGCGCTGAGGCCAAAAACACGGCACACACAGGCATGGTTACCCATACCATAGAAGCATACCAAGATAACGTTGTTCTAGGAGGCAGACCAATACCCATAGATTCTGCAAAGAAGACACTGGAAAGACATGTCAGAGCGACACTGCACAGAAAAAAAAAATGATCAAATATCAGCCCTATCTTCAATAATATCAAAATAAAATCAATTTTTCATATTAAAGGGATACTATTTCCACCTAAACGTATGGATGCGATAATATCTAGATATTTTTTTCAGATGAAGGCCGATTCGATACTCAAAATACGCGTATGATACTAAATATCGTGATCTTTTTTTTCTGTTTTTCCCAACTTCGCTCGGGGAAGAGTAGGCGCCTCAGCAACCCCAAAGTCGTCGACGCGTGTAACAAATATGATCTCAGTCCCCATGATACCATACACCTCTTCGAGTGTCCCCTGACTTCACGCCTTTAGACATGTGGTCCCACCCAGTATAGCTAGCTTTCTTCCTCGGCCTGGGCAGGGGATAGTTTTTCTACATCACACTAAACTATTTACCCTTTTCTTTCTCTTTTTGTTTTCTCTTTCCAATCATACAAAACTTCACAGTCGGTACAACAACAACAACAGAACATTCGGTAGAGCGAAGCCCGAGTCCGTTTTTTCTATGGTTTGTAGGTCAGTGTCGTTAGCAGAGCGAACTTAAATTAGGGTTGAGAGTTATTTACGAGCTATGATTTATACTCATTCATTCATACAATTTGTCACTTTAAAGCAGGGGCCGGCAAAACACACATACACATTTTGGCGTTGTGTGTGTGTGTTTAGCTACGCGAGAGCGCGCTCATTTAGCACATCTTTGTTGTTGCAAAAGAGAGCAGTATAAGCTCGTATACTGTCGGTGTGTCGACGTCGCTTCCTTAAATGAATACCTCCTGAAAACAGTCCGTTCCTTGGGTTCAAAGTTTGAACCTCCGAATCAAACTTTTTGCCGAATTTGGAAAATATGTAACCTGGCTTGTATATGTAAATTTTTATGAAATAAAACAATTGGTTCTAGCATATAGAAAATGGCTTGCGTAAACAGAGCAACACCCAAAAAAAAATGTAATCATCAAAATGAGATTATTTAGTCATCAATTTGAAACTATTTTTTTCTCTTTAATACTTCAACTATCAAGTTAATATTTTCGAGAGTATTAAAATGATGTTTCCAGGATATCCAATTGATACTAACTTGTATCATCTTGATACTTTTATGTATTAACCTCTTAATATCATTTTGATACTAGCTATTATTAAATTTTGTTTTTTTTTTTTTAAAGCATTTATTAACAGTAGTTTTTTGGTACCTTTGAGAGCATTGACAGACATACACAAATTTCCATATGTTCCTCTAAAATGTACTCAGTGTGCAGAGCCTATAAAGTTTCAAACTTGAAAACAAATCCTTTTGAAACTTTTTTGTAAAGAGAAAACAAATTTTGTTTGTGTGTGTGCTCGCGCTGTCTGATGAGCACGAAATCATTTGCAGCCAACAACAAAACCTTTGCTTAAAGAGAAAGAGTAGAGAGAACACATGTAAAGTTTTTGTAGCCATAAACCAGTGCCGGCCAAATGGAGAGGACAAAAACGTGTGCTTGTGTTGGTGAGCAAGAGAGCTCTCTCCAGACTGCAGCCGTTTTACTTGCAATTAAGTGTTCACGGATTCACACAATCATGAGTTCGGCTCGCGTTCGCGTAAGAACACGACTGACTTCGGCTCGTGGTAGCTATGCTTGGCCGGGTCTGCCATAAACTAAGCGTGAAGGCTATACGTACGGCCCTTGGTTTTAAATCAAAGTGAAGCCCGCGACGTGGAATGTAAAAAAATATAATTTTTGACAGATTTTATTTAAAATTTTCAACAAAGTCCCTGGTGCAGATGAGATGGACAACAGAATAATAAAGCTGCTCCCGTCGTAAGGCAATACTGTTTTTGCTACTCATCTTCAATGCAATCCGCCTCAGCTATTTCCCCAGCGCCAGGAAAAGCGCAAATATTATTATGCTGCACAAACCTGGTAAGCCACTAGACAAGCTGGAATCCTATAGGCCAATAAGCCTTCTCCCAGCCTTTGTCAAATTACTGAAAAGATGCCTCCAGCGGAGAATCTTGGAGACTGCCGCAGTCAAAGGGAAGATTCCAAAGATCCAATTTGGATTTCGAATGAGACATGGCACACCTGAACAACTTCACAGGGTGGTCTACTTCGTTCTGGAAGGATTCTACGCTAAAGAGTACGTTGTGTCAGCGTACTTGGATATCCAACACAACGGCCTACTTACTAAGATCAAGGGAACGCTCAATCCATAAATCTTCTTAATGGTCAAATCATTCCTCCCTGACAGGACCTTCAGAGTGGTCCAGAATGGCCTTGCATCTCAGAAGAAGAGGATTCGAGCAGGAGTACCTCAAAGCAGCGTGCTAGGCCCAACCTTATTCAGTCTATTCACCTCGGATGTGCCCACATCGCGAGATATACCAATAGAAGACCCGCAGGACCTCCTTATAGCCACGTTTGCTGATGACACTGCTATAATGGCAAGAGACCCGTGTATTTACAGGGCAACTGATACTTTGCATGAATATCTCAAGAGGTTCGAAAACTGGGCGTGCCGTTCGAACATATCTATAAATCCTGAGAAGTGTGCCTGTGTCACGCACACACTCAGAAGAGATATAAGACCTGGTGTCTTCTTGCACGGAGAACTCCTTCCACACAAGACGGGCCCTAAGTACCTTGGAGTACTATTATTCCTTGGATAAGCGACTCACATTCAAACAGCATGCCGCCGATGTAGCGGCGAGAATGAGTTGGCTCCTCAACGCCAACAACAAACTGTCACTTAAAAACAAATTCCTCACATACAAGGACCTCACCCCACTGACCTTGCTAATCGAAGGATCTAGCTCTAAAATGCCCACCTATTACAGCACTTCAAATGTAAACTAAGTAATAGACAATTATAAAATACACTATCACATAAGCAACAAAAACAACACAATTAGAAAATCTAGAAGTTAAAATCCCTACAACTAGAACTACACGATGACCAAACATGTACCACTGCAAAGACTTAACAAATGAATTTACACTTACACTAAAAAAAATTAAAATTTTATGTAAATCATATAAAAATGGTCAAATTTCTTTGAACTCTAAAAGACGACGATATTTCCTTTCAAAGAAGTTCAGTTTTATTATAACTCACATTTTTGTGAATATTTGCCCCTTCATTGGGAAAATTGGGGAACATTTTCTTAGAACTTTCCGTAGACAGTGCTAGGAAGTACCTAGGTACATGCCTAGTTACATATTTTGTATACCTTTTACCTTACCTCGGTATTTTTAAATTCCAGTACCTTTTACATTACCTACGTCCAAATTTTCAGTTAGCTTGTCATAAAGTAAGGTATAAGGTACTTTAATATGAAGGAGAATTTAATTTCAAATGATAGCCTGAGAAACTAATCTAATTTATTATTCTATCAATTTGATTGTCGATGTGACTATTAAAATAACATAGTCTTTAGCTAATAACTGTGTTGATTCTTATGACGCTTTAAGTCAAGAAAATACAGAAAGCTGTCGCACAAGCTGAATGGTTTCAAAATGAGATTGCTATTCAGAGTTGATTATAAATGGCAGCATTTTATTTAACACAAAACAAACCAAATTATATTCTAGGACCCTATCACCAGTAGACTTAGCTTAAATAATTAGGTTGCTAATTTTACTATTTAAGAAGTTTTAAAAACTTCTCCATATCGCTTTACTTCGTATGTATCTAGGCCAAGACCAAGATCAAATACGTAGACCAAGATTAAATATGTAGATAAAGCCATTTGTGAAGTTGACGCGAATGTGGAACTCAAATAATAGGAATTCTAGCCAAAATAGTCGGAAAGAAACAAATAAAAAAAATATTTTTCTGACTTAAAACTAAAAAAAGTGTATGTACCTGTAGAAATTCACTGTCCATAGATTAGGTTGATGTTCTAACTGAGTTCGGGTGCCAAAAACTGACCTGCCCATTAAGTAGGATTTAAGTTGCAACACGAATAATGTCTTTTTTAGTGTTCCACATTAAATTTTAGCTAAGTCTTCCCTATGTTACTTTCAATATGAATCTTGGCCATTCCCACAGATAAATGGCGCTTAAATTTTGTTTTTGGCAAACTATTAAATTTGGGTTAATCTTCATCTTTTAATTACCAAAACAACTATTGACCTTTGCCAAAGCCATTTTGAAGCGATCATAAAATAAATCGGTTGATGGGGGCTGGCACATTAGATCTAACGGGCTGACGTTTTCGTTCAGCAATTAGCGGAATTAATTGGTTTTGTGTTAGGCCAGCCACCAGCCATCAGCCACCTCACCCAGTAACCTCCAATGCTTTGAGCAAAACAATTAGAATCAACATAAAAATAAAAAAAACTGACATTTGAATCATATGGGGGAACAAAAATAACATGAGTCAAGAGTGGGCACCATTTTTGGAGTTGGATGCAGTCCAGTTTACAGCTGCAGTAGTGGCTGCCGATCATGGTGGGCGTGACGACAGCCCACACATACGGTTTCCCTACCCAAAGCCAATAAATGGCATTAGCCAAATGTGGTAAAAACAATTTTGAAACTTGTTAATAAGTAAAAGATACAACAAGGTACAAGATAATTTTCCCACAATTGTTTTAGGCGTGTTTGATTTTCCCTCTACGCTTCACTGACCACCAAAATGTTGTAGGAAAACAAAGGAAACCCAACCCCAGCAGCCGTCCAGGTTCATATGCAAATTCTCCTGCCACCAGCAAAAAGATTAGTGTGACAGCTGAGCGACGATTTGTGGAAAAATTATGGACAGTAGTCGGTCTGCTGAAAGCAAATAATAATAAATTTAAATATGGGTTGGGGTTTTCTTATGCACAGGGAAATGATAGCGGGAAGCATTTGGCCTCTAGGATGGGTGGGTAGGTGGGAAATCTGCTTCGTATTTCTTTCTCTTCATGTAATGATGTGTAATGGTTGTGGCCTGCTTTTTATTTTGGGTGTGTTTTTTGTTTTTGTATTAGAAAGTTACAGATTATAGTTAATGCATATGAAAGCCTAGAGTGGGAGGAACAAGCTTAATGCACTTGCGGATAAGACCCTGATAAGAATGAAAAGGATTTGGAGTTTACTTTGAAGCTGCCGAATATAAATAGAACTGAGCAATCAATTCTGAATTGGTTTTTGACTAGCTTGATTCAATAGTTGAAGAAGAAACCCTCTTTTAAACTCACCATAACTTAAGCCTTAAACATCCTTGACATAAATTTGCACATACCTGTAAAGAGACAAAAAACAAAAAGAAAAAGATATTTTAAGCATTTGTTGAATCTGTCATTAAAATTAAATTACGACACAAAAATGAAAAATTGAAAGTGGCTTTTGCTAAAACAAATAAATAAATAAACTGGGAAGTGATTTCTCTGTCTCTCCAATCAGATGCCCAAAGATAATTCAGATGTGTGAAACAACAAACAAGACATTTTGACACCCGCTTGGATTCCAAAATGATTGAAGATGTTTACATTTCAATTGTAAAAGGTTGAAGCCAGAGAGCCTCAGGGTTACGTTTTTGTTGATTTCCTAGCAAAATATGCGGGTCAATAAAAATTATGCAAGCATTTTGGCAAGCAAAAAAACCGATTCAGAGGAGGCAACTCCAAGTCAAGCTGCTCATTAATTTCATAAACGCAGAGAAAGAAATGCAACAATGAAACCGAAACCTATACTTAAAAATAGCTAACTCTTTGGCTGCTCCATCATAGACAAAAGCGCGCGCACACATTTGGCACACCTCTCCTTCATTTGGGGATGGGGATGGGGATGGGATGGGATGCACAACAGCCTTGGCTGAGGCTTAGGCTGAGGCGTGTGTGATGATGATTATGGCCTAATGGTGGAGGAGCCTGTTGGCATGCCACAACACACCGCTCAGATAACAACAGAAACCAACATCGGAGGTAGACGACTCTGTCGATGGCCTCCAGTTGTTGTGGTTTTGTGCCGCGTTTGAAGCAGCGCGTAAAAAATGGCAAATAATTTTTGCGCTCTGGCTGATTAGTTGATGCCAAGGTACAAAACAAAAAAAAAAAAAAAATGTTGCAAAGATAATGCCAGGAATGGAATCAAAGAGGGATGCACTTGAAGAAATTATTGGTATAGAATATGTTAAGAAAATATAGACAGGATTTTGTTCAGATATGTTTAGGCATGTTCGCGTTTCCACTTCCACGGCAACTTTTTGAAAGTGGAATTGATTCATGTTCTTGCAACACCAAAACCAAAAGGTTTTTCGTTTTAAGACGTATTGCTTGTTGGTCGGTGGAATGAAAAGTAATTGCCAAATTATGCACTCGCACTTTCTTCATTCTGTAATCAATTTTGAAATTGTTACTGAAATTTGATTTGCATTTTAGTCTTTAATTGATTTACAAAGATTTTTAAGGTGTCCAGAATTTGCCACTGCCAGCCAAAACGAAAAGTGAAATCTAAAAGTCAGCCTCTCTCATTTCCGACTTTTTCATTTTCGATCGTTCCCAAATGAGCAAATATTTTCTTAAAAAATTTGCGCAAATATTTTCCCTCCGCAAACAATTTGCGTTAGTGTTCACACAGTTTGGGGCAAATTTTATAAAACATTTCTTTGCCCAATGAAAGCCAAAATGAAAAGAGAAATCTAAAATTCAGCCTCTCTCATTTCCGACTGTTCCGTTTATGATCGTTCCAACATGAGCAAATATTTGCGAAGTTTGCTGCGTAAAGCTCAACAATGAGTTGCGATTGGAGGCACCAGAACTTTACAACAATTTTCTACGAATGAAAGCAGCAGACTTTGAGCAGTTGGCAAGTAGAAAATTAACCCTTTTTTTTAATACTTTTTATCAATTTCCTTTAAAGGAAAAAGAATGGAAAAAAATTTCTGAATTTATATATTTTAAGATCTTAATAAGAAATGCGTAATATAAAATTTTGTATGTTGATGCTGGGACGAATGGCCGGATTTCTGAGGAAGGTGTTTTCCGTCAAACTTCCTTTTATGGTGACCTGGTCTATAACTGCTTCAGCGTAAGATTTCTGTTCAAAACGTGATGGTGGTCGATGATGCTTTTGCTATTAGCCGAAAACTTCTAAAACCATTTGCCAAGCCCAAAGAAATTCATCTTTAGTCGAAGGTGTATTTAACTACCGAACTTCCAGAACTCGACGAGTTATGGAAAACACCAGAGGCGCAACTGAAATGTTGATATTAATAGGAAATCTCTACTAGGGATGCTTTTTTCATTGTACCGATGAAATCATAACAACAATACAATATATGTTGTGAAGTTGTCGCCGAAATCACAAACGATATGAGCTGTTGGGCTAAGGCAACAAAAAATAAATAATTTCTTAATTGTGCATTTTGTTTTTTTCGTGGTCTTGCCGTGTTTGCTCTTATAATTTGCTTGCCAACTCGAAAACCCGCAAATCAAAATTGGCCGAGTGTTAGTACTAGGCAAATATTTGTTTTAAATTATTGGTGCACAAACATAGGCAAAGGCTACTTGGCAAATGTTTGCGCGCAAACTATTTGGTGTTCCCACTTCAGGCAAACTAAATAGGCAAATAATTTGTCGAAATTTTTAGAAAAATTTGCGAATGGAATCATAGTTGTAGTTTTAAGCCCTTTAAAATCTGCAATGATGCCTATTATCAATATTTGGGCAAATTATTTGCTAGCTTAAAATGATGTTCACACAGGTAAATAAATTGCCCAAATTTTGATGAAAGTGTAGCTAAATAGCAAAAATTAGCAAAGTTTTTGGACATATTTAATCTAATTATTTGCGTTAGAAACCATAGTTTTATTCTTAAGTCCAGCAAAAATTGCACTCATGTATATGTAGCTAAATTTGCATCAAAATTTGGGCAAATTATTTGCCTGTGGACTTAAGAAACAAACATACAAATTATTTATGACTTAAAAGTCGAAAAACTTAGACCTGCAACAATATCTAAAGGAAGATCGCTGCAACAACTTCTACGACATTCAAAAAGAATCTATTGTCATTTGGCTCGTTTTTCGCTGCGGGAATTTGAAATGTTTTAAGGTGAAATTTAAGACTTGTTGAAAAAATTTTTAGTTCCAGAGGGTATCAAAAGTATATAGAAAAGAACAAAAATAAAATTAAAACAAAAATATCGAAAATCTGAAAAGAAACCGAAAATTAAACCGAAAAATGACTTAAAATTTCAAAAACAGTAACAAAACTAGAGGAAAACTTAGGAAACATAGGCTCGACCGAAGTTTATATACCCTGCAGCTTGTATAATTTATATAAATAAAGGTTTCAAATGAATTTCGTCGCACATTCTTAGCTGAGCTATTTCCCAAACTCAGCAATAGATGGCGCCACTACTTTGACCATTTAGTTGCCAGTTTGTTATATGGCAGCTATACGATAAATTCATCCGATTTGGACCAAACTTCCCAAAAATATATGGAAACTAATAATATTCATAACTGGAATGTATAAAGACGCTACCATTGAAAACAAAAAAGTTTTTCTCACTAGAAACTACTTTTTCGACCGATCGTTTCTTTGGCTGCTATATGCTATAGTCATCCGATTTGGATTAAAAATGGCAGAGTTGTGTGGTAGCATATAAAATGGTACAGTAACAAGTTTGGGAGCGATAGCATTGAAAGCAAAAAAGATTTTCATACTAAGACTTTTTTTCAGACCTCACTTTTGTAAGGCAGCTTTACTATATAGTTGTCAGATTTTCATCAAACTTGGTTGAATTATTTAAAAACATAGAAAACTTATAAATACGAGGTTTGGGGGCGATTGCATTGAAGACAAAAAAGTTTTTCTCACTAAAACTAGTTTTTCGACCGATCATTCCTATGGCAGCTATATGCTATAGTCGTCGGATCCGGCCGGTTCCGACAAATGTGCAGCGTATTTGTTCCAAAAGACTTCGTGCAAAGTAAAACTGACGGAGGAGATAGCTTAGAAACAGACGGACGGACAAACGGACATGGCTATATCAACTCAGCTCATTATGCTGTTCAAGAATATATATAATTTATGTGGTTGGAGATACTTTCTTCTATGCGTTACAAACTTCTGAATAATTTTAATATACCTTAAAAAAATATGACTATAATCATAAAATGAATACAAACTTAAGAATATCTTATGGAAACTAACTGCGAATACAATTGAACATTGATGTAAATCAAATACATCTATATTAAACCTTCCACTTTGTCTAGTCTTAGGTTAAAAATTGATTTAAATTTTACCGGTAGATAAAGGTACGTACCGGTATATCGAAATAAAAATCCAGGTAGCAATACGAAACCTAAATAGTGTTAGACCCAAAACAAAACATTAGTTTCGGTACGTACCAGAACCGGAACCGGACCCGAAGTACGATTCGGATTAATTCCCTGGTTGTAATCCACAACGTGTATAAATGGTCTGCGTTGGTTCAGTGCAGAGTCCGGCGCGTCCCTATGTAATGTGAATACAACAGCGCTCTGCGGCAGCGACGCGTTGCGACGTCGACACACCGACAGTATACGCGCTTATAATGCTCTCTTTTGCAACAACAACGAAGTGCTAAATGAGCGCGTTCTTGCGTGGCTAAACACACACACGCAACGCCAAAATGAGCTTGTGTGCATGTGTTTTGTCGGCCCCTGGTTTAGTGGGAGGGATACACAAAACGCATCCCAAGTGGAATGGGACTCTTTACGTATGGAGAGAAATGTTTATATGATAGGTTGTCTTTTTCTGAATATGATATTTAACGCTATTGGTCATAGCAAAGTCTCATGTTCAAGTTTTGAACAGTAGTCACGAGAAGCGTATCAAAAGCTTTGAACACAAAACCCAAGGGAATGAGAAAATTTCGTAGCTGAACAAACCAAATATTTGTTCAAAAACATGTCAAAATTCTAAAATTCAAATTCAAAATTTGAAAATTTAAATTCATTCCAAAAATATTTAAAAATTCCAAAAAAAATTTTTCTTTCAAAATCAGAAAAATATAACCAAAAAGAAGGTCATATTACTCTCAAAACTCCGAATTAATCCAACCGAAAGATAATGCTTTAAGGCAACTTCTGTTTGGACAATCAAACAAAAGTAACCACAATTTGTTACAATTTCTGTCTCAGCAAGTGGGCGTCACTTTTTTATGTGTCTCTAGTCTAGATCGATATTCTGGGAGAGTCTGCCGCTTTGTCCAGTTCTTTATCTCTCACCATTCGACTTTTGTTTGTGACTCTGACAAATTGTTTGCCATATCCAGCTTTTTATTTATTTATTCTCTTTGTCCATGTGTAACAAATGAGATGCCCTGGCCAAAGTTCCAAACACGCCCAAACACAAAAGGCCCCAGCAACGAGGCGAGATTATATATGTAACTTTAGTTTGCATGAGTGAGTGTGCATGTGTGTGTGTGTGTGTGTGTGTGTGTGTGTGTAGCTGCACTCAAGGTCGTTTCATTACTCAGCGGCGTCCTTGGATAATTACACACACGCCGGCAGAGAGACGAAGAGACCCCAGACCACAGCACATAATAATAACAACAACATCAGCCAGAGAAAAGAGGAGGGGAAAGATCGGGGGTCTAAAGCTACGTTTTTCAATTTTAGCCATCATAAAAAATGGTCAGTGCCAGCCAGTGAGAGAGCGAGAGAGACAGACCCCAAAAAGACTCTCTCGGGCATTTTGAGGTCCGGTCCCTCCACGCAGCAATCTGATCTCTCTCCCTCTCTCTCTCTCTGTCTTTCCTCATCCTCTCTGTCTTTTGCATTTTCTGCAACATTACTTCCTTTTAGGCTTCTAATCGCTTTGCTGCTGACTCAACCTCAAACCGCCGTCGCTCCCCAGCACTCCGCACCACCGCTGCGCCGCCTGCTTATTCGTGCGAAAGTCCGTCCTAGCTCCGTCTCCATGTAGCTCGCATTGTGTTGTAGCCATGTTTAGAACAGAATACGTTCGTTTCTAGTTTTGTGGTATGGCCAGCGAGAGACCATGGACCGTGGACCGTCATCCATTGGGGGGTTCAATGCACCGGACTCTATAGAGGAGAGCTCTACATGCATTTTGCTTGCCATTGGCATTTTATGCAATTTTTTATTTGCTTTTATCTTCAAGTGAAGTGAGTAACGTTGCTCTAACTGGAAGCATGGCGAATTGGTTGGACAGTTTCAAAGAAATTTTGTTGAATGTATTTGATCCAAGGGATACTGAGATACAATAGATGGGAATTGGGTGTCGGGGAGAGTTTTTTTTTATTGAAAAGTTTGTGTGAAGGGAAAATGTTGAAAAAACACTTGCTCAAATAATTATTGAATGGAATGAGTTTAGATTTTTGAGGGTAACAAATTATGCTTCAATAATTATTTTCTATACATGGTAAAATTTTCTTTTGTAATAGTTAAAGTCAAAAATAATCATATTCCGTTTTATGCGTCCTCAACTAAATTGCATTTCTGCAATTTGCATTATTAAAATATTAAATGGTGATTTTTTAGAAACTTTCTTTTTGGTCACACTGTTTTTGGCAGCTCAGCTGTTTTCGTGTCACATGTTACTGTCAAACTTGTTCAGTTTGGTCTATAATTTAACCAGGAAACGACCTATAAGCGAACAACGCTTGCAGATTATGAAATTTTATCATCAAAATTCAAGCTCGCTTAAGAAAGTGAACTTCTTCTATTTTATAGTCAGTTTGGGCGACCTTCGGAAGCGGATATTCGGAATCTTGTGACTAAATTTCGCACCAAATTTACAGTATTGGAGATTAGAGTGCGGACAGGGGAAAATATCTCAGCCTTATCCGCCAGTGCTGTTAATGGCCGTGAATGATCGATTCGCCGCCGTTTCGTAGCAATTGGGCCTCTGTTACTCCACTACGTGGAAAATGTTTTATAAGTATGTGGGTATAAAACCATTTAAAATACAGCTTGAGCAAGAATTGAAGCCACACGACCTACCACAACGGCTAACTTTTGGTGAATGGGCGCTGGCAAAGTTGGATGAAGATCCACTTTTTTATCGGAAAATTGTGTTCAGCGATGAAGCTCATTTCTGGTTGAATGGATACGTGAACCAACAAAATTACCTGCCAATGCATCCCAAAAAATGCACTGTTTGGTGTGGTGGTAACATTGGACCGTACTTTTTTAAAGATGACGAAGGCAGGAAAGTTACTGAGAATGGAGAGCGCTACCGAGCGATGATTACAAACTTTTTTGCCCAAAATGGAAGAGCTGAACTTGGCTGACATGTGGTTTCAACAAGACGGTGCCATATGCCACACAGCACGCGAAACAATGGTCCAATTGACCTAGGCCTAGATCGTGCGATATAACGCCTTATGTATTATTTTTTTAAATCAAATCCGAAATCTGCTACGAAAGTGAAGATGAGAAATCGGCTGTATAAGAGGAATATCGCATTTCTCAAAAGCAGGGCTTAATACCGTATCCGGTACCGGAACCGTTAACCGAAACAAACCGTTTCAAATCAAGTACCGAAACCGGAACCTATAAAAATTGGTATTTGAGAACCGAAACCCGTTTACCGTTATTAATGGAACCGATAGCACCGGAACGAAACCGAAACGTTGGTACCGGTTTTTTTACCTTTGCGGAGCGCATCGTAGATTTTGTCACGAGTTGTAGGCCAACCTACAGGATGCTGAAATATTTGCAGCGGAAGACATTTTCAACTTTTATTCCAGTTTCGCGGCTGTAGATAACGACTTTCTTTTGCACCGGAAAGTGTGGGACTAAGTTCACGAAATGGTACGCGTATTAGAAACAGCGGAGGTGGCCACAACTAAACTTCAAGCCGAAAGTGGCCGTTTTTTGCTCATAACTTGAGTATCGTTCATCCGATCTTTATCATTCCTTCAGCAAATCGATAAATAATTTTGTTTACAAGGTATCTTTAGAAGGTACGAACGATCTATCTTCAAAACTGTAGGAGATATGACGTTTTTTCCAAATTGCGGGGGCGGGAGGGGGCGTGGCAAAAATTGAAAATAAACTTGATCTGCCTGCAAGTATAAGAAATATATGCCCCATACATGTCAAACCTCTATCTCTTACCATCACTGAGATCTCTTCGTTCATACGGACAGACAGACGGACAGACGGACAGACGGACAGACGGACGGACGGACAGACGGACAGACGGACATGGCTATATCGACTCGGCTGTTGATGCTGATCAAGAATATATATACTTTATATGGTCGGAAACGATTCCTTCCCCCTGTTACATACTTTTGCACAAACTTAATATACTCTATGTACCTTCGGTACAGAGTATAAAAATTCGTCGTCTCTAGCAAAAGAGCTATTCGATTCCATTTAGACTTCTCTCGCACTTTAACATGTTCGAAACTATGAAAACATTCTTAACTGGTGGTCAGAATGCTCCACAAAGTTGCCAGAATTGTATGAGATTTCAAGGGTCATGCTTTCTGTTCCAGCTACGTAGGTTAGCGTGGAACGCCTATTCTCTGGCGGAAAATGTATATGGGGTTTTAGTGACCTGTTTTTGATTTTAGTCAAAGTTACAGCTGGGTAGCTCGAGGTCTATGGTTGAGTATAAATCTTTATAACCAAAACAAATCAACAGATATTAATTACAACATTTTTGAAAATTTATAATGAATTTAGAAATTTAGAATGAATATAATGAATGATTGGACTCAACCACATTGAATGCAACTATTTTACTGTGAGCAAATCACAAAAATGCTATATTAGTTAAATTATAAACTATAAAGTTAAATTCGAAAACTAAAAATATATAATATAATCATAATTTGCTAACATGTTAACTACTAAATATGAAATAGTCTGTTTAATTTTACTTTAAACGTGGAACCATTAATTTTGTGTTGAATTTTGATTCGATTTATTACACAGAAATAAAATTTAGATTTATCTCAGGACTTCATTTTTCTTTATTATACCGGTACGTACCGGTGTACCGAAATAAAAATCCGGGTACCGTATCGAAACCAAAATTAATTGAAAACCGAAATAGAACCTTTAACCGAAACATTCATTTCGGGACGTACCGGAACCGGTACCGGAACCGAAATTCGTTTCGGGATTAAGCCCTGCTCATAAGTTGTTTTTCAAAAGACTCATTTTACTTGTACTCATTTAAGTCGTACGACTGCACGATTGTGGTGTAACCGGCAACTATATAGAAAGCAATCTACTTCGTCATTCTCTTGTGCTAGCATATAGTATGCGTGTGCGATTTTCCCACAATGAAATAATTGCTATTGTCTTAGCTGAAGGTGGTAGCAAATATGGATTTGGAGGTTCCCAAATATGTGGAAGTGTTACAGATAATGCATCCAACTTCTATAAAGCATTTAACGTGTAAGGTTTTAAAGGAACAAACGTGAAGCCTGAGTTTTTAGAAGAGTTTGATTAAAAAGTAATGGAATTGGATAGTTCAGCTGATGAAGTTGAGAAAATTAGTAAGCTTAAATTAATAGCTCCTTGCGCCTAAACATCAAATCTTGAATAATTTAAAATTTTTTCGATAATGTGTTTTAAAGATTGGATTGTTGAAGAAATTACCGAAAATTTGGAAACGGTTGTCAATGATAGTTCAAAAACAAAGGATTTAGAAGACTTTTACGATACCAGTAATGGAAGATTGAATAAAACTAAGAGTTATTATGTAAATTCTATTATTGAAATGGAAGCCTTAACTTATCTTGACTATAATAGAAAATCTTTAGAATAAGTACTTAATACCATTTTGCATAGCTCTGCCCAAGATGAAAGAATTTTTAACTGCGTAGGCCAAATACCTTCACCAAAAAGAAACAAGACACCATATTTGAAATTCTTGTTATGATAAAAAAAATAAATAAATGGTATATAAGAAACATGTTAATAATGTAACATCCAAGGTTGCCACTTGGAAAAAATAATATGTTCCAAAAAAATTAGAAAAGGCTCCATTGGGAAAACAAAAGCTCCAAAATATATTTGATAAACGCTCCATTTCAATGAAAAAAGATAAACTACATTTTGTCAGAAAAGTACAGGAAATTATTGTTTTCTACTAATTGTAATTATATTATCTAAAAAATAAACATAACAAAATTAATTATTATAATCAAAACAAAGCAAATATAACCCAATTTTTTATTTGTTCGAAAGCTAGACATAACCATGTCCCTTCAAATACTTGTACTAATTCTTGTCTTATTAGAGATCAAAATGTTCTTCATTGAGTAATAATAGAAGTAAATAATTCAATCAATAATTTCATTTCGGTCATTTGTTGACCAAACATAAAAATCTGTATGTAAACAAAGCTCTCTACATAGCATTATGTTAGTCAAAAACGGAAATTCAAGATTATTTTTGAGTTTTGTTTTAATTAAACTGCAGAAGCAAAGAAATGTGGCAGTGACTTTATATTTCTTATAAAAGAAACTAGTTCTTTAAGTCCTTGGGCAGGAAGTCCTCTTTTTACTTTTGACATTTCCTTCCAAAATAAGACTAGTTCATTTTCCCTTTTTATCTGATAAGTTAGTTGCAGCAGCTTTTTCGGGATCTGAGTCTTAGTGGTTAAAACAATGGTTAAGAAATTGCACAGTTTCATTTTGTTCACTTGAAAATAATATTTCTGGCGTTATCATTAAAAGGGTTTGAATGTCTTCTCGTGAAAAGACGAATCTTCTGAATTTTTGGAAAACTAACTCCAACTGTTGTGTTCGGTATAAGGTTCATTTATAGTTTTTAAAACGTAGTTAAGTTGGCTTTCTTATTTGGTTTAATGTTGTTAACCTCTTAGCACTCAGCCAAAAAGAATAAATGAAGTACACCCATTGATTAGATGATAAGATAATTTTTTTCAATGATGGCCTTATCTTGTCATGGTAAATCTGGAAGCTATTTTAATTCGAGTACTCTATTGGGGCTCCAGACAAAGTTTGAGTAGCTGTTTTAACAAAGATTGCATGAATTGCATGAAACATGATGAATCGACAAATATTACAATATGTTTAATATTATATGTTTCCAAACAATTTTGCCAAGTTTGAACCAAATTGAATGACTATGGCACATAGCTGCCATAGGAAAGATCCGTCGATAAAGTAGTTCTAGTGAGAAAAACTGTTTTGTTTTCAATGTCTTTATACACTGTAGTTAAGAATATTATCGATTCGAGGAACATATCGCATAGCTGCCATATAACAAACTGGCAAGCAAATAGCTGTGCCAATCCAGTTTAAATCACAGTTCCCGTCATTCACACATCACTGGCAACTCGTTACTCCCGCTCTTTTTATTTGCATCTCTAGCTCACACAGACACACACACATTCACACTTTCAACTCTTTGATTTCTGTTATACTCATTCTCCGCGTCAAAAGCCAATCAATAAACTAAACCTAATCTGTGATTTATATTAATTTATTAAAGTGGCCTAAATCGCTACAAATGGTGACCCCGACGTGATTCAGCTAAAATCTTCACCTAAATACTTCAATTGGATGATTGGATGTCGCTCAAACATTTCAACAACATATGGATCCCACGTCCCAGCGAAACAACCAGGCAAACAAGTAGTCAAGCAAGCTTTTGTCTATTTTGAACACATCAATTTCATATATTTTCATATCAGAGTAAAATTGATATGAGAAAAATCATATTTTTTTTTCTAGGTGTAGATTTCATTAGGCAAATTACATAACATTTTAATAAACTGTTTCTAAAAGTGTTCCACAGACATTCTTTTACCATTAGACTTCCCCTCACGTTTCATATTTTGTGCCAACACTCTTAGAGTTTCCATTACCGACGAGAGGCAGCTGTGCTACGCTTCTACCATTGTTACGATAACAATAAAATGTGGGTGGGTGGCTTGAACTTGGACCTCTCATTGTCCATGTGGATGCCCCACAATTACTTGGGCACCAACCGATGGCCAGACGAATTACTTTCAAAACAAAACAACAAAATCACAAACTTGAAATCCAACAAACTTGAACTGAAAACTGACCAAAGAAGAGTGGGAGAACCGAACGGAGCAAGCTGCAATGGCAAACAACAAATAAAGGAAGTAAAGAAAGAAGTCCAATGCGAACTTGGAGGAGCATTACTCAAGCGTAGTAAACGTCAATAGGCAGCTGGCATTTTGGTCAAACTGCAGCAAATGGGGAAAAAATAACAAAACGGCAGTTTTATGTCGCCGGAAGCAAAGAGCGAAACAAAACAACACAGCCAAGGATTCGATTTTCTATGTGGGCTTTGCATTGCAATGCATTTATTTATAGAACTTCAGCAGGTTCATTTCGATGACTTCCTTTTTGCGAGTCGTCGGTTTAGTGGGTAAACAAAGAAATAATTTTATTTTATTTATTTAAACCAAATGTCATAAAAGCAGGGAAATGACCAAAGTGAATTTGAGGAAGTTGGTAATGGGTCAGGGATCGGAAATGGATTGAAAAATGGGTTAAGAATTAAATAACATTTAAGAAGTGTGCAAAAATTGGTATAAGCAAAGTTCTGAATTCATTTTATGCAATTTTTACTCTTACACTCAACTGCAACTCCACAAACACACAAAAACCCCTACCAAGATCGTCTCCATTAATGAGACTCCTTGAGGGCGCCAGAACCCAACAGATGCACATGAGTTAGCCACAGTTGTTGCCTAGCACAAACACACACAGTAGCCGCAATCTCGGCACAATCTGTTACATCTTCAACTTGTAATTATTAACTTACGGCATATTAATTTATTATTTGCTATTTAATGTGGCCAGCCCCCAAGTAAGCAAAATGCCTTTTCTCATCTTCCTGCTGTGTTTGGTCTGCAGGCCAAGTTCATTTTTTGACATCTGATGTATTTATGTGGTCTAGGTTTGGGTTCGGGTTCTAGGTTCTTCCCCGTTTCCCTCTCTTTGTCTCCTTAGTCTTGGCGCTTTGAGCGATTTGTGGGAAACTGTCCTGTCATGTGCAGCAGCCGCAGCAGCAACAGCAGCAGCAGCAGCAAAATGTAGACTTCAAGCATTTTATTTTTTTTGATTGAGTGATTTATTTGGAAATTTGTTGTTGTTGCTGTGCAAAAACGTATAATTAAATGGGCATAATAATGGCCAAGGGAAAGGCTAGACACAAAATTAAACACAAAAAAATAAATAAATAAATAAAAAAAAGAATGGCTGAGTGCATGGAAAATGGAAAATGTATGCTGTTTGCTAGACTCAAGTTTTGAAAGGATTCAAAGAACTGTCTAGCTTGGCCAAAGCGATTTGTTTGACTGTGCCAGAGACTGAGGCCATTTGTAATTCCATTTGAAATTGAACTATGAAATAGATAAACATTATCTTTTTCAACTGTTCGCCTATTCCCAAACATGGTACATTCAGTACATTCAACAAAAAATCCAGCCTAAGGGATTTCTCCACCCCAAAATTTTAGAAAAAAAAAAACATTTTAAATTATTATAATAATTTATTTAGTTTGATCAAGTTCTGCCTAACAAAGCGGGGAACGTTTAAGAACAGGCAATAAACTGTGTCTAACATCTTATAGCCTATTTCCACCAAAGAAATGAAGCTTCATTTCTTGAAATGACAAGAAATGAAGAAAATGATATCATTTCTTCCATACAAATTGTTGTTGCATTTTGCCCTTCATTTCCTTCATTTCTCAAAAATGATGGCATTCCCCACGAAGGAATTTGGTATTTTTTTTTAAAAGTACTCGCTACTCTCTGGCACTACTCGTTACTCTCTGGAAATAGAAAGTGTCATCACCAATAAACTATTGATTTGAATTTAAAAATAAGGCGCAATTTTGTTTATAATATAATTTAGTCAAAATAAGTTGTGTACTTAGCTTTCTGCTGATTATTCAGGGCGTTAACAATGCGTTCGCCCAGTGTAATTGCTTTCCTGCCGGGTATGTCTTTTTTTGGGTAAATATTGCAAAAACTCCCCGTGAGTTTAAAAGTGGCGCCTGTTGTTTAAATCAAACCATTCAGCTGTTTTTGTCAACGTGGCATTGCGAATATCAAAATGATGAAGATTTGTCAATGGAAACAGCATCATTTTTAGAAATGAAAATGATAAGAAATGAAGCCAGTGGAAATAGGCTATTAAATATAAGAGTGAACAGAGAAAATTATTCAAATTATAATTTAGACCAGCGTTTGTCAAAAAGGTCGAGGCCAATTTAGACACAGATAGATCGGAGAGAAATTTCTGGTAAAACGCAAAGGAATAGCAAGTTTTATTTGGCTTAACAGAGCACTAGAATCAGCATCACCTGATAAGAGTTTGTGAATAAAATGCAGTCGATTGTACGTCCGGCGGTTCTTAAGAAATGGGAGATCGATTAATAGTAGTCTATGGGTATGGGGCCACTTAAGGCAAAACCGATTATAACCGATTCTAGTTGGTTCTGATAATTTTGATAATGAGGCGACCCAAACCACGATCCTAATGGGAGTCAGTTACCCGAACACCATGTTTGAAGAGAGTTTAAGTCCCTTTGTAGTAGGACAGTTCGACAAAATCCAACTTTTTTTAAAAGCGGCATAAGATACTTAAGTTATGATAAAAGGGACGTCTGTAAGCATCTCCTCATACCCAGTTTTTTAAATAAAGCCCCGGTTCGCGTTCTATTGATACTTATATACTAACAGCACACAGCGACAACCATTTTAACTTACTTTTTAATGGCTTAAGATAAAAGCCTGCAAAATTCAGCAAATGTGGACAGAGTCATTGGGAACGCAATATAAATATATACAATATACAAAAATTCACTTCAGTCGTGTCAGTGGTTAAGTTACCTCCAGAGGGCGTTACTCCTTAATTCTTGAATATCTTTAGAAGCACACGGTAGATTTTTATTAAAATCGCTATTTATGGTGGAAGAGTCCATTAGCATGTCCCTAAGAGATTGTACTCGACATCGAAAAAACCGCGAAATGAAGTACCATTTTTAGACTCACCCACAAACCAATTCATATAGGCCATAACCAGACCTAATAATATACAGAACTGCTTTTTCTGTTATACCTACGAAGCCTTGGTTTGCTGTTTATTGCCCTTTTTGTACTAACAATTGCCTTGGAACAACATTGACCATTTAGATTTAAAGTGCTTCATTCCCAGCAGGAAAACATATTATATCATTTAAATACTTCAGTTCAAGGCATCTTAGCGTTTCGCGGTTTCTCCACCAATGACAATTTTAGTTGAAATTTTACTTTTTCTTGGTGGCAATGACGAATTTTACTCATAAGATTATTTCCATAATTTTAGGGAAACCTTGATACCCAAATGGTCAATGTCGTTCAAAGACATTTGCGGGTAAAAAATTGTCTATAGTCCGCGAAACAAGGCTTCCTTGGTGAATCTAAAAATACAGTTCGGTCTATTTTTACGTCTTTACGTGCTTTATAAAAATTAGTTAAAGTTAGTTCTACAATTGTCGGTTTTTTGGCTATCGAGTACCATCCCTAAGGGTTAGGCAATAGCTTATTCAACCCAAATCTACCGTGAGCTTTTTAAGATATTCAAGAACTAAAATTTACTTCCTTCTGGAGATACCTTGACCAATTGTTCGATTGAAGTGAACTGTATGTCCTGTCCGTATTTGCTGAATTTTGTAGATTTGTATCCTAAGCCATAAAAAATTAAGTTTAAATTGTTGTCCCTGTGTGTTGCAAGTACAAAAGTACCCATAAAAAGCGAACCGAGGCTTTATTTGAAAAACTGGGTATGAGGTGATGCTAACAGAAGTACCTTGTATCAGAATTTAAGTGTATAATACCGGGGTTTTTTTCTTAGTATTCATCACAAGCCATCAGCATACATCAAAGCATGCTAGTGAAGCAAGGCATGAAAAAAGTAAAGGTCTCAGATGACTACTCTGAGCAGCCGCAGAGAATACTCTGCTAGTTTTTGGCAGTGCCAAATTGAAACGGAATAGTTGGAAACGGTCTGTCAAAAAAGCGTTTATCCAATTAAGAAGGTTCGGAGGAAACCCAAGCATTTACAATTTTTGTAGAAGGAGATCTTGTCCGAGATTGTCTGAGTCAAAAGCCTTGCCAAAATCTGTATAAAATACTTCAATTTGCAGTTTCCTAATAAAACCCATATTCTCAATAAAAGAAAGTTCGAGCATGTTTGTACACTTCTCTTAACCAGATGGCGAAATACATTGAACGTTGGATAATGATTTGTAGAATTTAGAATTTGTTTTCTAAATCAAAAACAACAATGGTTACCGCTAACTATTGTGTAGAGCAGGATTGTCCACACAATGCTTTTGGCAGTGTTATCACATAAAGAACTCTATCAGAAATATATGAAGAAAAAATGATTATGGACGGGTGATGTGTGTGTTTTTATACCCGTTACTCGTAGAGTAAAAACGGTATACTAAAGTCGTGCAAATGTATGTAACAGGCAAAATGAATCATTTCCGACCATATAAAGTATATATATTCTTGATCAGTATCAACAGCCGAGTCGATAAAGCCATGTCCGTCTGACCGCCTGTATGAACACCTAGATCTCAGAGACTAGAAGAGCTAGAGCAATCAAATTGGAAATGTAGACTCCTATTGTCTGCACGCAGATCAAGTTTATTTCAAATTTATTTCACAAAAATAAATGTTGAATAACTCCCACAATTTTTAAGATATCGATCTTAAATTTAGAACTTACATTTATATTCGCAATATCTATAATCCCTGAAATTTATATGAATTTTATAGATCCGATGATAAATAGCCGAATTAAAAAAATGTTGCATACTTTTTGGCTGTCCCAAACATTTCTTTCCATGAGAAGCGGGTATATCGAAGTCGGTTAGAGCCGACTTTAACTTACGCACTCGTTTTTTCAATCATGAGCTATAAGATTAAAGAGTTCACACGTTATTAATGATTCATATTCCATTCATGATGGACAGACAGGACAAAAATTGTAGAAACATTTCATGATAAATGATGCTGATTTGCCAAACATTTTATATGACATACTCGGGCGAAAAGAGCTTACGCCGCGAAGTGTGCAATTTAACACAAAAAACAAAGCCAAAATTACTGGACAAATTCAAAGCAAAATTAAAACTAATCCGTACACCCCCTAAAGAGATGTTATTACCACAAAATTATGAAATTGTAAAGATAGGGTTCAGCTACCTACTCTGGATTCAAAGGACACAGCAATATCGTTAAAGCGCTTACGAGGAAGTACTCAGCGGTATACTCAAGTCGAGAGAACTGGTAAAGGCTAAGCGAATTATCCCTCACGAACGGTTTTTATTTGCAGTTCGATTAGAGGCCGCTTTGCATCCCTGCTATAAAATTGCCTATAATATTTTGACCAAACATTTGTCCATTTTCCTCCATAAATATTGTACACAAAGGAACTTTCATATAAATGCACTTTGTTAAGAATTTCTTCAAGATTGTTGCCAGCTTTTAACGACACTGTTGCCCTCTAGCTGGTTGGGTTGCAGTTGCTGTTGTTGTTTTCTGATTACAACAAATTTGTCATGGTTACAAAGTAAGTGGTAGCAGCAACAGACGGTCGGTCTCTCACAGATATTTGATACCAAAACCAAATGTTGACAAATGGCAAAGGCAAGAGTGCAGCAGCAGGAATAGGAATGCCAAATAAAAAGTTCTT
This sequence comes from Lordiphosa magnipectinata, assembly GCA_037044535.1. NCBI lineage: Eukaryota > Metazoa > Arthropoda > Insecta > Diptera > Drosophilidae > Lordiphosa > Lordiphosa magnipectinata. The sequence continues at coordinate 275,190 of JBAMBO010002785.1, read as the reverse complement.
TTCCATGCATAAAGCACAAATTGAAAATGGGGGAAGAAGCTTATAGAAGAGATTTTGAGTGCGTGTGCGTGTGTGTATGTGTGTGTGTGTGTTGTCAACATGTTGCCAAAGAGTAGCTGTAGTTGCTACAATGTTTGGACCATAAAAATGATGAAAAGTGCTAGGAGGAGTGTTTTGCAGCTGCTTTTCGCTTGTCTAACAAGTTGTAGTTGTTGTTGTAATAGCGGTTTCTATCGCTTGTGACAAGCTGGCAGTTATGTAAACTTTTGGTTGAACTTTTGCTCAATTAATTTGCACTGGACAAAGTTGAAGTAGAAGGCAAATTATAAATTCAGGATTGGAGGACTTGGGTGTGGAGAGGTTAAGTTTTAGAAGATCTTATTAAGAATTATGAACATTTGGTTTGATTAGCCGGTATGACCGATTTAAAACCGTTACCAAAATAAACTTTTTGAATCAACCATGATCAAAAAATATTATAATCGTATATAAAAAGCAAGAACCTTGACTTTTAAAAGACACAACTAACGACACAGTCACACTCGCAACGCTAACGGCGGCGTCCATCACTAGCACCGATATACCCACATGGTGATTCATGGAAAATTCCTATTAATATGCGTAGAACTATATTAGTTATTAATACATCCAACAAAATTTGTATCAATATCAATTAAATACAAGTCATCAATTTAAACTGAAACTAGTATCAATTTTTTGGATCAATATAAATCTAGAGTATGAAATTGATATTCAGCCACAATGCTGCTTTGGCTGTTTCTGCGCTTTGCAAGATGACGCCCAGAATGAGAGGTCCTAAACGAAGACAGCTGCAGAAGAGCAACTTTTCACTCAGGCTCTATGCGAATACTTAAAGATTGTGTCTTCTGTTTAAACAACATACGGATAAACACGGAGCATGCAGAGTGAGAGAACAATGTTTCCCATACTGAGGTGCCCACACCTGACGAACTCATTTCATTAATGTAAATAAAACACATTTTGTAAGAATTCAAAATAAAAGTAAAAAGTTTTTAAAATGTCTTAGTTTCAATAGCAATTTATAAGGAACTGAATGGATACTAGAAACTTGATAAGAAAAAATATGAAATTAATAAAAGCTGGTATCAAAATAATACTAAGAAATATCAAATTGATAAGACCATGTATCAAATGGATACCAAAAAGTGTATACAAGTTAGTATCAATTTGATATTCTCAAAATATCATTTTAATACTTTCGAAAGTATACAAAAGGATGTCAACCTGATACAAAATGGTATCAATTTGATATTCTCAAAATATCATTTTGATATTTGGAGTATTACAGAGAATTTGATACTCAATAGTTTCAAATAGATGAATAAATGGTGTCATTTTGACATTGATGTTTTTTTCACAATTAATACAAAAAGATGTCAACCTGATACAAGATGGTATCAATTTGATATTCTCGAAATATCATTTTGATACTTGGTTGTATTATATGGAATTTGATACTCATTAGTTTCAAATTGATGAATAAACAGTGTCATTTGATACATTTTTTTTTTTGTTGGTGTGGCTATACTAAAAGCAGTCTTTGATACCTTCTTTCGAATTAAAAAAAATTTATATATAATCGTTTCGATTCCGGTACCACAACTCACAATTTGTTCGTTTTTAGTTGCTTCTTCTAAAGATTAGTTAAACCGTTTCAAACCATATGCAAAAATTGTAGATTTTAATGCATTCACTTTGTGACATTTTAATGACGTTATTTCCCTCTCAAAGATCTTAAGTTTCCAAGCTTCACTTAACCCTATTCAAACCGGTTTTGGCGTTATTTGATTATAAAATTCTATCCTAAATGAAATGAGACTACTTTTCATACATTTTCCAACAAATTCAGGCAAATTTGAGTTTCCACTTAATGAAACCAATCTCAAACTTCCTTAATCAAATTAAATTCTCAAGAACTCTCGTACTTCATCTTAGTTTTTCCTAGAACTAAGTTTTTCCCTTCTTACTCAGCCGCACATAAAATCTAATTACACAGCAATTCCATCGACTATAAACTCTATAACACCAACTAATAGAGTCATCAACAAATCACGCACTTCAAGTGTCTTAATAACGTCAAAAAGGCATAAGAACTTAATTTACAAAAGTCCGAGAGCTGTTAAAGCACAACACATGCTGATGAACCCACACACACACACACACACACACAGGCATAACAAACAGAATCTTGATCTAGATCAGGAAGGAAATCAAGAGTCGTTATAATTGATTAACTGCAACAGACGCCGCGCCAACGAGTGGGGAGCGAAGAAGACGTACCCATAAAATGCAGATGAAGAAGCAACAGAAACAGGAAGACTCTTTTCGTTGCAATAGCGTGGGGCAGTCACGCATGCGCAGACTCAGTGGAAGGCAATGCCAAGTTCTGTTTGGGTTTCTGGCTATTTTCGGATGACTCTGACCAGAAAGGGAAAACAACCGTTGCCATCGTTAGAGGCGACTACGAGTCTTACGGTAAAATCTGCCCCTACCCCCCACCGCTTTGCCAGTCAAAGCCATCATCCTCTTGTGATTAGATTAGAATTGCTCGATACTTAGTTAGTTTGGCTTGCATTAAGATAACTTTGGACCGGCCGAGGTCATAAAAATAGCCACCAAATACAAGTCTGGCTGATGAGGGCGAGAGAGGCTGCGTCTAACTCTGACTGATGCGTGCAACTTGGCCATAAAAGAGCAAACCAAAACAACAACAACAACATCGAGCCGTGGAAATAATTTAGCTGACACAAGACCAAGACCAAGTCCAGTCAAGTGTCCAGTCCAAGACATCGTTGTCGTCTTAAGGAAATGCATTAAATGAGGCTCCCAGACTAAAGTAAGGGAGAGCGAGTGAGATGGAAGGAGAGGGAGGAGAACCAGCGTACAAGTTTGTAGTTTTACAGTTAACAATGTCGGCGTTTGGCGCTAGACAACATGATGAGTCGGCAGGAGGAGGAGCGGTGTATTTAGTTAGGGACGTGGACGAGGCTACTGGTTATTGGCCCAAAGAAGGTGTCAATAAAATGAATGGAATATGTGCTAGAAGGAAGTTTTTTTTTTTTAAAAAAAAGGTTAATGGGGGATTTGTAATGTGAATAAGGGAGAGTCAACGGTACTAAAGGAGCCTGTGGAGGGATATCTCCAGCAAATCGAAGGTTTTTTAAAGAAAAAAGTACTTTAAATCCAGCTACAAATCAGGCAAATCTAAAAAATCCCTAACTACAACCATTTTTGTAGAGTTGAGTTCTGATCCATCTTGAAGTCTTGATAAAAACTAATTACTGATAACAAAGGCCAACAAAATGAGCAATTTTGTGAGGTGCAGCCCTGTTGATTTGAAATTATGACAAGTTTATGTTCACTGATTCCAAAACTGGTTTCGGTTTAGCTCCATCAGCTCTTGTTTCCAAGATATGGCGGAAAAATCAAAATGTTGAGTTTTTGGATGAAGGCCACGCTAGGCATAAATATCTGTATTTATGAGCTATTTGCGACAGAGTAAATATCAATGCATCTTTAAAAAATCAAAGGCGTACAGCAGAAAGTGTTCTTACGGGCCTCTCAAGTCAGACTACTCTCGATTTTTTCATCATCAATCGTTTATTGCATTAGTATTTTAGCTATTTGAGCATATACCCAAACATATGATCTAATTATGTGATTTTTATGGCATTTATATCTGTTAATTTGACAAAGTTACAGCCTGTTTAAGGCGAAATTACATATTTCACTTTATGGGAGGAAAACTAGATTCCCACTGAAAACTTGTATGGAAACTGTGAAAATGCTACTTGATTCAACATAGAATTTATCATCATGCATGTAAACATATAACAATTTATGCCGAATCAAGTAGCCTTTTTCCAGTTCTTATACAGATTTAAAGTGACAATCTAGTTTTCCTTCCATAAGATTTTACTTTTAAACAGGCTATCTCTTCTTCTAGTTTCAATCCCGAGTGGGACATAGGGCATGAACTACTCCTCTACAGCGAACTCTGTTGTTAGCCGTCGCTTTGAATTCTCCCCAACTTCCCGATGCTTTCAGTCTCTCTACTGACAGTCCTCCTCCAAGTTTCTTTGGACCTGTCTGGTGTTCGCCCAACTCCGTCCAACGGGTTACACTGCATTGCCTTCCTTGCAATGTTGTTCTCATTTTTCCGAAATGTGTGTCCCATCCAGCTTCATTTCATTTTGCATATTCGCTCGTCTGAGTAGCTCGGAATTCCGTATTCTGTCAGGCCAGAATATGCAGAATAAGCGCCGCAGGCAACGGTTTACAAATGTTTAAAGTTTTGACACTATGGAAGTTGTAATTTTCCAAGTGGAAGACCTGTGTAGGAACACTGGCATTACGTTGGACTTGAAAAGCCTGATTTTGAGCCAGTGTGGATATGACGAGCATTGCCAAACAGCTGACAGCATCCCACATTGGCGCGAATCCACATCGAGTTCCGTCCCTCTATCAACAGCGACTACGCTACCCAGGTAGCTGAATTGCTGAACTTGCTTAATTGGCTGTTCGTCCAAAACCAGAGCCTGGGATTGTTCGTAACGGACACAGAGCGCTTTCGTCTTAGTAGTGCTGATTTTGTGGCCTGCCGTTTTAGCTGAGGTGTCCACTTAGCCTATTTGCCTGGAGGCATATATCGTCTGCATAGTCCAGATGCCACAGTGTTGTAATCATTGATCGCTTTATGCGGCTGTTGTTGGGAACAAGTCTGCAACCATCCCTGCCGAACGCCACTCAGGACTGGAAAAGGCTGCGAAAGCATTCTACCGTGAAGCACTCTACACTGGGCGCTGTCGTATGTCGCTCTGATAAGGCAAATAAGTTTTTCCTGTATCCCTCTCCTTCAAAATCCATGCCATATGCACTGCTTACGCTGTCGAAGGCCTCAGCGAAGTCCACAAAGGCCATGTGCAGGTCTGATTTGTACTCGGTGCATTGCTCGATCAAGATGCGCACAGTGTTTATTTGGTCCATGCACGACGTGCCCTTTCTGAATCCGGCTTGCTGTTCGCCTATGGTGTCCCTAATGGTGTCCCTAATGGTGTCTCTCAGGCGATCTAGAACAATTTTGTCTATGAGCTTTGAGATGTATGTGCAGCACACAGATTCCACGTCGGTTGTCGCATACGATCAGGTCGTCCTCATCAGGTGCCCTCTAACCATTCCGAGGGAAGCTGCTCAGTTTCCCACGAACGTTTTATTACCAGGTTCAGTAAGCCCACCGCGGTTGTCGGCTGGCAGTTGAAGAACTCCGTCGGTATGTCGTCAACCCCAGCTGCTTTGTTGTCGGGCAGCAATTGGATGGCAGTCAGGATTTTGAGTTTTTTGGGTGCTGAAGTTCTTACCCTGTGGTGGCTGGAAATCTGTGGCAGCTCGGTAAAAAGTCAAGATGCGGAGACAGGCTATAGCTCTGCCAAATAAGCTGATATAAATGCAAAAACATTCTCATGACTAGAGCATTGGTTGGTCTATATGCCTAGGTTGTTCCAATAGAAATTGCCGATTTGTATACTCTTGTAGAGGGTATATTAAAATTGTCCAGATGTTTGTAACGCATAAAAAGAAGCATCTCCGACCACACAAAGTATATATATTCTTGATCAGCATGACGAGCATATAGCCATGTCCCTCTGTCCGTCCTTCTGTTTCTATGCTATCTCCACCATCAGTTTTAAAGCTATCTTAACAAATCTTTGCACGAAGTCTTTTGGTACAAATACGCTGCACATATGTCGGAACCGGCGGGATTGGATGACTACAGCATATAGCTGCCATAGGAACTATCGGCCAAAAAAGTAGTTTTAATAAGAAAAACTTTTTTGTCTTCAACGCGAACGTCCCCAAACCTCGTATTTAGCAGTTTTCGGTACTTTTACACAATTTCACCAAGTTTTATTAAAATCGGACATTTATATAGTGTAGCTGCCATACAAACGATAGTTCTGAAAAAAAGCTTAGTAGGAAAAACTTTTTTGTTTTCAATGCTATCGCTCCCAAACTTGTTATTGATCAATATTATATGCTTCCACACAATTCTGCTAAGTTTGATCCAAATCGGATGACTATAGCGTATAGCTGCCATAGGAACTATCGGTCGAAAAAGTAGTTCTAGTGAGAAAAACTTTTTTGTTTTCAATGCAAACGCCATCAATCCTCATATTTATCAGTTTTTTATGCTATTACATAATTCCACAGATTTTCATGAAAATCGGACACTTATATAGTATAGCTGCCATACAAAAGTTAGGTCTGAAAAAAGTCTTAGTAAGAAAAAACTTTTTTGTTTTCAATGCAATCGCTCCCAAACTTGTTACTGATTAATATAATATGCTACCAAACATTTTTGTCCAATTTTGATCCAAATCGGATGACTTTAGAATATAGCTGCCATAGGAATGATGGGTCTAGAGAGAAAAACTTTTTTGTTTTCAGTGGTAGAGTCTTTATGCTTTCTAGTTATGAATATTATCGGTTTCTACACAATTTCGGGAAGTTTGGTCAAAATCTGATGAATATATCGTATAGCTGCCATATAACAAACTGGCAAGCAAATGCTCAAAGTAGCGGCGCCATCAAGCTACAAGCTACGGTCGAGCCGAAGTTAGCTTTCCTCTATTTCTTGTCATCGATTTGTGCTGGTGAAGACGGCCAATGTTTTATTTGAAAAACGAGATGATTTACCGCACACCTGATTTGTAAACTAGGGTTTTTCTTTGTTTTTTTTTCAATTGTTTTATTTTCACTCGGTTTTCTATTTACACACACTTCTACAGCGCGATCTCTTCGGCTTTCATATATAAAATATCTCTACGGTTTGTCTTTACGGTTTTGTATATACCGTCTGTCTATACGATTTCTAATGTCTGTCTACTATACTGTTTCTACTGCCAGATCTTGTTATCGTCCATTTTATATAGTGCACATTGGGCCAGATTCCCTTTATTTTGGCATAAAGGCGTAAATTTTTATAATATCTATTTTGAATGTAACTTTTTATTATGAAAGGGCTTTCATTGAATACATCAAATCAACAAATAAAAATATTTTAGTGGCAAAGTCAGATATTTGGCCAGCTGTTTGTTTAGTTAAAATGGGCGGGAAGCTTTTACCCAACTTTGCGCTTCTGTTGTAGCAACACCAGGTAACCAAATCTTTGCTGACAAATAAAGATAATAAAGTTATGCCAAAAATATTTGTTATTAAATGATTTCGAATTATGCGTTCAATGTTGTAGATGTGGGTTGTCTTTGTAATGTCTTATTATAGAAAAAATCTTACTGAAGAGTTTTGTGTATTGTGTAGTAAAAAACTAATTTCTGTCAATTTGTGACATAAAGTAATTCTGCAAATGTTTACTCTAAACTGTGATTTTAATCTTCTTGTTAACAATTTCAGCCCATTCCCTTCATATTTTGCATTTTAAGCCAAGATTGAGGTAAGCCATTCTGTCCTACTGGATGTGTGGATCAAATGAAATCGAAATTACAAAGCTTTATTTGACTGGATTGTTGGTAAATTACATTTAAGTGATATATCAATTGATCGTAAAAGCCGAAATCACTAAGAAAATAAGAAGTTTTCAACTTTATATTATAAAAAATTTACCGAAATGTAATCGTAAAAGTGCGACATTAGTAAGGAAGAATTCCAGTTTGCTTTTGTCAAGCATGATTGTTGTCGAGGAGAGAAACAACGACCAAGCTGCTTCAGACAATCAAATGGGAGGACCACGACTGTCTTACAGTAATGCAGGATCAGGGCTGAAAAGCACAACGGCAACGGAAAAGGCCAAAATGATGGATACTGCTTTTGTATTGAAGAATACTCTTTCTGCTTCAAGTGCATCACACCAATTCAAGCTCTTGCATTTTTGAAAGCTTTAAATAAAACACAATTTTCAAACATTTATCCATGCTACAATAAAGTAAGAGGAACCAAATTCGAGTGCCGGCCAACGGGAGTCAATGTGACAGAAACAAGAGCACAAGTATCTTTCCAAAATTTGCTTAATTATACGGCCAGTCGAATTTTTCTTATGCAAGAGGAGGAATTTAAGAGTAATGAAAACTTAATCGCGAGCTATGGATTTTACGGCTCTACGGGGCACAGTGTGTACAAGCAGAGATTCCTAGGGGACGAATCCCATATCAAAGACGACTCATTATTTGTTACGAGCGTCATTCCACTGAATTTAATGGATGATTTTGCGACACCTTTATGGATAAATCAACCTCCCAAGTAAGTAAGATTTTGCAGACCGCTAGAAGACAGTAACTCATTTTCCCTGGGTTTAGAGTATAGGAATTTAATACCTATAATAAATCAGTATCTAAGTTCGTCTGTATTCAAATATCAAATAATAATAACAAATCTACTCCTCAACAATGTGTCCTAATATAGGCGGTATAGGTGGGCGTGCTCGGATTGACTTGAAGTATTTCACACTTAATTTAAATGCTAATATGATCAATTTCACAAAAATTCAGCTCTCTAGCTATATTATTAAACTTTATGCCAAAAAAAGGGAATCTGGCCCAATGTGCAGTGTAACCTTCATACGATTTCTTAAAAATGTATAAGGATACACTAACATATCGAGACATTTATACATATTAATTTTCAACTAAATCAAAAGACTGCATATTTTTAGATTTTCTTTCCTAGAAACCTAATTAGGACACCACGTTAGAAAGGTATATAAATATTGCCAGCTCAACTCTCAACAATTTCCTAGAAAACTTGCCTCTTTCTCCACCTCCTTTGGCGTCCAATCCTAATCCATATATTTTATATGTGAGAATGTATGCCAATCTTATAAGCAAATGCCGACAACAACCATGTTACCATGGCCATATTTTTATGCATTTCAATAATAAATCTCTTTTGCCAATTGCCCAAGCGCAGACAGCAGACCAGACAGGCGCTGGGGTAGTTGGGTGGCTTAGAAAAGCAAAACCTAAAATCCGTCCATGACCTTCTTTGGTTACTTCGTCGTCGTCGTCGTCGTCGTAGTAGTAGAGTTCTCTCGCTAATAACGAAAGATTTTTTCTTGGGCACGACTTTGAACTTGGATTTTGCTTTGGTTTAGTGCTGCAGCTGGCAGATGAGGGACAATTTGGCATGCAAAACTCTAACTTGACTGACTGACTGACTTGGACTCTCTAAATGAAATTATATGCTGGCCAGGCACGAATCTTGAATTGAATTGGAAACCAAAAAAAAAAAAAAACACAACAGAAATAGGGTATCTTTCACTCCTGTCCCTTTTGGGGATTTTTATTTTCTTGGTTGTTTGAAATGAAATAGAAAGAAGATGCCTTTCTAGGTCGACAACGATTAGTGGTTGGGTACATAAATTTGTGGGTTTTTTATTTTGTTTTATAATCAAAAGTAAAATGATTGCCACTTCGTGTTTGGGGTCTAGGTTTTTTTTTTTGTTTTTTTTTTTTTGCTTAAGGATGACCCAGTTGGTGAGGTTTCCATTTTAGATTTTTTAGTTTCTTGTGGTAAAGAAAGTAAAGGAAGATGCATTGAGGTTGGTGAGTGGCTGTCTGAAGTTTTTGGGTAGGGCCTTTATGTGGTTTTCAGAAGAGAAAGGGGGTAGAACCAATTAAAGATTATAACACAATTATTATTATTATGGAGGTGTGTTGAAGCTTAATTAAAGTCATCCCTCTAGGGTCTCTAACTAAAGCCAATTTCATGACCGATCGTTTCTTCATTTAACCAAAAACGCTCATCAGAGTGATGAAGAGTATGAAGAACGGCTTCAGTTTAAAACAGGTTCATATTTATGGATATTATGCAATTATATTTAATCACAGCGGTTGAGCATAACGTAACAACATTTATTGGTAAACTATAAATTTTCGATCTGGGTCGTCAAAGTTATTTATAATTTTAATACAAAGTTTCTTTAAACATCCCAATCCATTACAAAGGCCACATTTTGGTTTGGTTGAATAAATTTTATCATTTTGATTAAAGCATAGAATTTAAGCCTTGAGAGCATGCTAAAGATCTCAACCAGCATCAAACGGGGGAATGACTACGAATGTACTTACAATCAAAACTAAACTCATAAAAAGCCTTTTCAACACAGTAACTGCATAGTAACGTGACTGACGAATCATTATATCGCCAAATTCAATTCAAAAGAACTATTTTTAACTAAGGGTAATTTATGGCCAAATACTTAAGAAAATGATAATTAAAATCATAATAACAATAATTGTGTAAAGTCATAATACCACTGATCAGCGATGGTAAAGAATATAAAAAAGTCCATAAAGAATGATTAAAACCTTTACTGATGAGCCGTTAAATATCGCAACAAAAAAAAAAACAAATTGTTCGTTCAGTGATGCCAATTTTTAGAATCAGCCAAAAATGACTGTTTTTGACATAATTAGTTTATTTAAGCGTGGTGCTATTTTCACATCTTCCAATTAGTTTTTAAAGTAGACCAGCTTCTTGACATTCAATTTTTTCAGCCTCCCATTTTGCTGATTAAGTTTATTCAGTTCAAGCCCCCAACAACTTGAAAATCATTTATAGAATTATAGTTTTTTAATCTAGGTTCTATTATATTAGGTTTTGCAATGTTCAGATGACAGCAACTCTGATCTTCTTAATAAAAACGTTTAGCAAGTCGGTCAAACCCTACTGTAATACATTCTGTACCTGTCAAAGTTTGTATATAACTGATCATTTTGTTTAAATGTATAGTCTTAGATGTAAATATATCGATATTTTAGTGTTGAGATATTTTTAAGACATCGAATGATGGTCACACCGTAGACACTGCAAATAAAATGGATACAGACAGACAGCATAGATTAAGATATCTAGACTGAACGATTGCGCAGTCGACACCGCTTCTCTCACTTACGCTCTCTGTATACATTTGGTCAGCTGTTCGTCGTTTCCAAGCTTTTTGGATCGATAAATATAGCTGCATAACATATTTATTTAAATCCTTAACCCAAAAAAATTGTAGGCTTGTACTTAAAAATTTATTCATGGCTTTGCATAAATGCGTCTCAAAAGTAAATATTCGGGCTTCCCTTGATGCAAAAACGTTATGTACAGAATAAATTACTGGTGATGAAACTGATTCTACCAATAGCACAAACAAACCATCTAGCATTTGAAAGATCATTAGGTGATTCCTCCCCTTGGTGAGTCTTTTTTGAGCCTATTTGATGATTAAAAAGAGAAAAGTTTCATGTGCGATTCATGCATTTGCTCAAAATGTGATCCATTAAAAAACGACTGGAAAAAGGCTCTTAAATGACTCGAAAATGAGTCGAGACTGATCAGAAAAACGGGTTAAGAACGACTCTTCATGAAGATCCGCGGCTAGGGTACAATTTTCTACCGACAAAAGTATCATATATATATATATTTATGACCAGAAAACGAGCGCATTTATGACTATTTTAATCAGACTGAGGACTCGAAAAAGACTCAAGTGTGATCAGAAATTTCATGAAATGCTTGCTGGGAACTTGCTCCCTGATCAAGTATAAATTTGCAATGATTTTCCTGCTGAACTCGAGTAATGCAATACCGTGATAGCCAATTTGAGTTATCAAGGTAGAAAAGCGTGCATCAAAGATATCGTACTGCTGTTACTGCTCCCACCAGCTATAATTGTGTATCGATGGGCATGCTATCGATATTATTATGCGTCTATTGTGCATTGATTGTCCAAAAAAGCTTTTCTATTGGCTGTAAATAATTACTATAAATTGTAAAATATACTTAAACCTAAATGTGTCTATATGTATACACTCAGAGAATTTCTAGGAAATTCTGAACCGAATCGCTTTTGTGAACTCGTGAAGCAATAAAATATTTGAAAGAAACATTGCATGGAAAAAGACATACAAAGACATATCGAACGCTACGGCGGCCACTTACGAAACAACGGAACTCGTGAAGACTGGAGAAGAATAAGCGGAATTCTTCTAAAAAAGCTTAGACAAGAATAAAAAACCAACTTCACTGAAAAAGTAAAAGCTAGCGATAATAGAATATACAAACATCTGGAATATACGAAACTAGCACAATATTGTAATGACAGAAACACTCAAAGACACATAACATGGATTCTAAAAGCAAGAATCAACAAACAACATCAAGGCTCTGCAACTTGTGCAACATGACAGAGGACGAATCAATTAACCATTTTCTAGAACGATGCGCAGTACTAAATGAATTTCGAGTAAGGTATTTTAACAAATCTACGTTAACCTACCAGGAAACACTAAATATTTTGAATGGAGACATAGATGGAAGTTGGGTTGGGCTAGTGAACTATTTAGAATTTGCCATGAAGTATAGAATGTGGTTAATAAATGAATTTCCTTTGATATTGTGCTACCCGTTGGGAGTCAACTTACTTAATGTTCAAACGCTTACACGAATTTAAAGATTTTTGATGTGAAATTTACAAAAATGTTAAAGAATTTTTTATCTCTAATCGAGATTGGCTTGAAATATACAACTATTGTCTTCTGTAAACGATATTAATTTAAAATTTCAAAATATAAACCTAACAGCTAGTGACCTTTTCTATGGCTGGCAGTTATCCAAAATTAAGGTTGAAAAATGAGAGGACGACATAGCTTAGAATTGGTCAACCCAATGGAAAAAAGAGGTGCGTCATTGTTATCAAATCCCCCAACTCTTGCATGCGTTTTCTTAGATCCCAGGTATCAAACCTTGCTATCAGAAGATGAAAAAAATTGAGGAAAGCTAACTTCGGCTCGACCGATGTTTATATACCCTTGTAGCTTGTATAATTTATATAAATTAAGGTTTTAAATGATTTTCGTCGAACATTCTTAGCTGAGTTACTTCCCAAACTCAACAATAGTTGGCGCCACTACTTTGACCATTTGCTTGCCAGTTTGTTATATGGCAGCTATACGATAGATTCATCCGATTTTGACCAAACTCTTAAAAATTTTGTAAAAACCAATAATATTCATAACTGAAAAGTATAAAGACGCTACCATTGAAAACAACAAAGTTTTTCTCACTAGAACTACTTTTTCGACCGATGGTTCCTATGGCAGCTATATTCTATAGTCATCCGATTTGGATCGAAATTGGCAGAATTGTGTGGTAGCATATTATATTGATCAGTAACAAGTTTGTGAGCGATAGCATTGAAACCAAGAAAATTTTTCCTACTAAGACTTTTTTTCAGAACTAACTTTTGTATGGCAGCCATACTATATATATAGGTTTCCGATTTTCAGCAATCTTGGTGGAATTATGTAAAAGCATAGAAAACTAAAAAATACGAGGTTTGGGGGCGTTTGCATTCAAAACAAAAAAGTTTTTCATACTAAAACTAGTTTTTCGACCGATCGTTCCTATCGCAGCTATAAGCAAGAGTCATCCGATCCGGTCGGTTCCGACAAATGTGCAGCGTATTTGTACCAAAAAACTTCGTGCAAAGTTGGATTACGATAGCATTAAAACTGACGAAGGAGATAGCATAGAAACAGACGAACGGACAGACGGACATGGCTATATTAACTCAGCTCGTCATGCTGATCAAGAATATATATACTTTATGTGGTCGGAGATGCTTCCTTCTATGCGCTACAAACATCTGGAAAATTTTAATATACCCTCTACAAGGGTATAAAAACATAGCTAAAACACTTTTAATGTCAATATGCAACAAAATTCAAAACGTTAATGAAAGCATAATGGATTATTCGTTGAACTCGATAAGTAAAGACGAGGTGAATATGCTAGCCAAACATCCCAATAATAGGGATTCAATTTCATCAAAAAGTAAAATATTGATTGTTAATTGCATCAAAGCATTTGATGGCGTAAAGCGTCTACCTAAAGATAAGGATATAATTGAATATTGGAAAGTATATCATGAATATCAACCTAAGCAAATAGCTCGAATCGTTTTATCAGTTCCAGCCACGCAATGAATTTTAATTTATCAAACTTAAGAGCCAATATCGATAAAATTATACTAAAAGATATATTATTAATATATCTTATCTAAAATTCCATCATATTGAGGTTAATTTAAGTTTTGTAAAATCATAATGTGACTGTTTTAGTGACCTCTTTGAATATCAATCATAGAACTTTTGGCAGGCTCCAGATCAATAAGTTATGATTTATGTTTATCTCTTTTCCACAACAAGACACGCACAACACCACACAGGAGGCTCGTTAATCGTATAGCTATTTCATGAAATTTCTCAATTCAATCATCAGCGATGTTTGCCTGTCTTCAATGTGCTGACAGAGGCTACCTTATGACAGAAGTGCTATAACCGTAGAATCCATATTATTCTTTGTTATTTTGAAATACACATATATATTATGATACTAATCATTATGATACTAATCTTTATAGCTAATTCGATGTTAATGAATTATCTGATGAATCTGAACCACCACAGTCCTTCCTTTCGAGCTGTTTGCATCCCTGAAAGCAACAATATTCAAGTTAAATTGTAAATATTAAAATTTCTGATCATTTTTCCCTCAGTGTATGCAAAATTCATGGTGTCACGATGCAATAGTATATCAACGCCGTCATTTCAAAAATCCAAAAAAGGAACCACTTCGATCAGTAAAGACTTTTCAACGCATAATATTTTTCTGATACCGTCTCAGAGATTAATTATTCTGCTAAATAGGCCCAGTGAGTAATGGAGTCACCCAACAATATGTGTCGCCACCAGAAAGCGTACCACCTGGTATATGACAATCTTAAGGAACATAATGCAAAAATGTTCACAGTTAATTTATATAAAGTTCAGAAATGCTTTAAAATTCAAAAATAATTTTAATAAAAAAAGTTTGATAATCATATTCAAAGTTTATATAGTATTTCACAGTTTTCATCCATTTACCATAAATTCTTCTACACTTTGAGAAGCGTAAATATTTTCTGAATTTGAAATTAAATTGTAAAAAATAATTGACTTAATACTTTTTAAGTTCAAACAAGTTGTAGCAATTTAAAAATCTAATATCTAATACAATAATTATATACTAAAAAGTTATTCATTAATAATTTCTTGGGAGAAAATAACTGATATTGTAAATTTTTAGTTACTTGCTCAATCATTAAATATTTGTAATTGAAAACACTGTCTTTGTGTCAGCTGGCCAATTACCTTATCGATGATTACTAACCACACTTTGTCACCTTCTCATAATAACTGGACCACACCTAGACGCATCCATGCCAAACACTTCACTTCACTTTCAACCGCAAAAGCCAAATATTTATTTAATGTAACCGCACATACATACATATAAATGCTCTCAAAAATTTGGTGTGTTTCTGATGGGTCAACGTTGCGTATGAGTAATGTCAATATCAACAAATGTTCCCTCAATGAGTCAATGTGAGTAGGTAGTTATGTAGATAGCAAATTGATGTGTGAAAAGTATTGATTACTTGTGGTTGCAACAAATTACAAAATTGTCAATTTATCTCTATTATACCTTGGTTGGCTATCAAAGCAGCGCGTCGTTGCAGGCGATACATTTTTCTGTTGTTTTATTTTCGCAAATTCTGTTAAATATTTCACTTTGTGGAAACTTCACTAAAAACAGTTCATTGTTACTGTTTGCTGTTATTTTGACCAATTCACTCCACTCGCGTTCTAAGCCACACACAAAAACTTCTGCAAGATCAGCAAGAAAAGAACGTGAACCGCTTGAGATGACGTGCAAAATTCAACTGAACTGAAAATTGAACTTCCTGGCTGCTTGCAAAAAAATACAAAAAACAAAAAAAAAAAAAGAAAGAATTGAACAAGAAACAGATCTCCATGATCTTCAAGACCAGAGCCTCGTGTAGGAGTCTTGTCCAGAACTCAACAACTGCAACTTGTTTGGCCTGATCTCTTAGAGAAAGAGAGAGAGAGAAAAAAGTTGAGTAAATGCCGACGACGAAGGCATAAGGTAAACAAAACTTGCTAAAAGCAACAAAAACACTGTGGGCCAAGTCTACGGACAAAAAGAAGAACTTGTTTTTATTGTCCATAGTTGGAGTTGGAACAGGCATTACAAAGTGTATGGGGCTTAAGAGAGAGAGAACATGTGTGTTGGCAAAAAGAGAGAGAGAGAGCGGAAATGAAAGAGTAAAAGTTGTGGTTTGAAACGAACTTGTTCGATAGAAAAGCCAAACAGTTGCAATTGCTTGACAGTGAACTTGGTCTGTATGCGAGAGTTTGATCTTGAGTTTGGGGAGGGTAAGTTGGGATTGGAAGAGATTGATGGTATGAAAGTTTATAAAAATTCACATTTTTTGTGGTTTTTACTTTCGAATTTGAGAGATAATTCGGTTTCAAACGTTTACTGTAAACTTTGTAGAATAAATCTTGCAATAATTTTTAAGTTTCCAATTGAAAAACTAAATTGTAGAACAGGAAAGATTCACCACATGAGATATACCAAATGATGAATATGATCTTAACTTGAAGTAGATAATTGATCTAGATATAGTAGTAGATAGATATAGAAGTAGATATATGATCTTTTTAAAGACTGAAAATCATTTCATGATGTAACATTTTAACCAAAATGCAAAACAGTTTTCAAAAGTGGCATTCAGATTTTAAATAAGTTATTCCTAATTTACAAATCACGGTTTAAGCTCTAACACAAACTATAGGTATTGTGAATGAAAAACTGTTTGGGCGCACAAAAAAAATGCATTTACTGTGAAGGCCTCTACGGACATGCGAAGGTAACAAAAAGTTTCATACAAAAACTGAGGGAAGAAGAAGCAGAAGAATTTATGTGGCTCTTAACAGCACATTTGTGGAGTGTATGTAAATGGCTGTGGGCCTTATATTACTTTAAAGAGATGAACTAACATTGGCGCCACTCAATGTCACGTCGCCCTTCTATTGGTAGAATTGCTAGACTTTGTACATTTTGTTTTCAAAACAACACCTGCTATAACGATTCGAGCTATTTGCTTAAGTCTATTTTCATGATAAAAATTCCAATATTTAATAATATCTTAATCTTTAGGTAATCGCTTTAAGCCATCAAACGTTTCGATGCAATTAACAATCAATATTTTACTGTCTGATGGTTTGTTTTCAAAACAAAACACTGCTGATCGAGTAGAGTGACCAGCCTACAGCAAGTTTAAAAATACCAACAGCTTCAAATTTCGTAGTAATATGTTGTTAAGTGTGGTCATTCTAAACTTATTTTCTACGTCGAAGAAATATTCGACGAAGTAAGCTATATTACTTGCCTCGCAAGTCTGTAGAGGCCTTAAAAGTGAAACCTAAAAAGAATATACATCCATGTTCTCAATTTCACTTCCACAAAAATTTTGTGATTTAAATCCGGTTCAAGTACTAGATTTGAACTCTAATTCACAAAACTTTTGTGGAAGTGAATTTGAGAACATGGCTGATAGTGTGGTCAGATAGCCGCAACATGTGATACTTGGTCATTTTAAAGCAAGGTCACACTGTATTTTCGCTGTTTTGTTTACAAATAAATGCCCTAACCCAACTACTCCGCACAACGGCCATAGAAGACTTGTGCTGCTACCTGTAAGAGTAGCGCCCAAATGGATTTGAATGATATAAATCCATTTTTTTTTTGTATTTTAAGTACAACAAGATCATGATCAGTCCATTTCAGCGATGGGAAAGCCCTTGCTCTCATTGCTCAGAGATTTTTTTTTTGGCAATTGGCGCCAGTCAGTCTCATAATAAATTGCGTCGCAGTTAACTAGCTTCAAATTGCGAACAACAACAAAGTTAATGCGAATCGGAGCACGGCGCCTACAAGAAGCGCACACAGACGGCGCAAAAGCTGCATTTTAAGGTGTTTTTTTTCTGTTATTGTTGCTGGGCTGCTCGCTAACTCAAATTTTATGCCCACCGCTGGTCTATTTATTGGCTTAAAAGCGCTCCAGCAGGAATGCTTAGACCCCTTTTTCGATAAGTTGGTATCCAGCAACGTGAACGAAATCCACAGTTTCTTATCGATAGTTGGTCTATCGGTACTGGTTACAATTAATTAGGATTTGATGAGCGAATAGATGGAGTAAAATTCTCGTATTGCCAAGAGTGCAGAGCTGACAAAGGCCACAACCACTATAGGCTTCAGCATCAGATTCTGAAGCGTTTTTAATTATTTGACGTGTCACTGTGAAGCCATACTCCTTTGGTTATGTTTACATCGTATAATTATGCCATCAGCAACATGCTTACAATGTGACTGTTTTAGTGACCTCTTCAATCATAGAACTTATAGCAGGCTCCAGGTCAATAAGTTATGTTTTTGTTCATAACTTTTCTAAAAACAAGACACACACACACCACAAAGAAGGCTGGCTGACTATATAGCTATTTCATGAATCACCACTATTCAATCATCAGCAGTCTTTGCCTGTCTTCTGCGAGTTAGCAGAGGTTACCTCATGGCAGCATTGTTATAATCGCTTGGGAATTTCAAAGGCAGGCTCTTATAGCTAAATCCGACATCAGCAAACAAAGCCAAGTTCCAGAAACTTTGTGTGTGTTTGTGCGCCCCATAATCGACCCTTCTGTTGTTTTATTATACGAAATTTATTAGTCGCAATGTTTCTCCACCTTTTTCTGAAAATGTTGAAGAATCCAAATAAAACGCAGAGCTCGGCTTAGACGATAGTTTAAGATCAGCTTCGCTGTGGTTACATTGTAAGAAAATTTTGCTGATACGGGCCATTTCGTTCAATCAGTCCATCCTTCCTACTACCTTCTGGGTACCTATGAAATCTCCTACATAAGTTTTCAATTATAAGAGGCAAATGGGCATCTATTTCTTAAAAAGTCTTAAAAAGATGACTATAGCATAGCATATCTGCCTAAGGAACAATCGGTAAAAAAAACTAGTTTTAATGGTAAAAACTTTTTTGTTTTCAATGCAAAACTTCCCCAAACTTCCTATGTATAAGTTTTCTATGCTTTTACATAATTCCACAAAGTTTGATGAAAATCGGTCACCTATATAGTATAGCTGCCATACAAAAGATATGTCTGAAAAGAAGTCTTAGTAAGAAAAACTTTTTTGTTCTCAATGATATCGTTCACAAACTTGATATTTATTCGTATAATAGGCTTCCACATAGTTCTGCCAAGTTCGATCAAAATCGGATGACTATAGCATATAGCTGCCATAGGAACGATCGGTCGAAAAACTAGTTTTAGTGAAAAAAACTTTTTTGTGTTCAATGCAAACGTTACCAAAACTCGTATTTATAAGATTTCTATGCTTTTACGTAGTTCCACCAAGCTTGATGATAATCGGACAACTATATAGTATAGCTGTCATAGAAAAGAGAGGGCTGAAAATAAGTCTTAGTAGGAAAAACTTTTTTGGTTTTAATGCTATTGCTTTCCAACTTAATATTTTATAATTTTATAGGCTTCCACATAATTCTGCTAAGTTATATCAATATCGGACGACTATAGCATATAGCAACCATAGGAACGATCGGACGAAAAAGTAGTTGTAGTGAGAAAAAATTTTTTGTGTTCGATGCAAACGTCTCCAAACCTCGTATTTATACGTTTTCTAGGTTTTTTCATAGTTCCACCAAACTTGATGAAAATCGGACAACTATATAGTATAGCTGCCATAGAAAAGATAGAATTGAAAATAAGTCTTGGTAAGAAAAACTTTTTTGTTTTCAATGGTAGAATCATTTTACTTTCCAGTTATGCATATTTTATGCTCCAGCATAATTGTGACTATTTTGATCAAATGCGAAAGTGGCGCCATCTATTGGTGAGCTTGGGAAATCACTCAACTAACATTGTTCGAAACGAAAATGAAAATGTTTTATGAAAAGCAATCAAAACATTTATTTCAATACAGTTTACGAGTTGCAAAGGTGTATCAACTTCGGCCGAAGCGAAGTTAGCTTTTCTCTATTTTTCATATTGCTAGAGACAGGGCTTAAGAAATAGGTTTTATGGTGCATAAATGATCTCAAGATCGATTGCGAATGAGATTGAGGGAAAACAACAAGGCACTACTCAGCCCTTCCGTTAGACTTTGGTGAACAAAAAATCTTTTAAAATATGAAAATAAAAAGCACTCAAATTTCTATGACCCCAAAGGATTATTTGATCAATTTGTCAACCAACCAAGAACAATATGTTCAGGTGTGGACACCCCTGATTATGTGAGTTTTAAAAAGAAAATGAATTATGCTTCAAATTTGTACACTTACTTTCATCCTTTCGAAAAATCTGATCATATAAATAAGTATCATGAAAACTGCTTAGAAATGGTCTTGCCTACTTCTCAACATCTTTGCTACACTCAACTTCCTTCCTTCTAGCCAGCTCTTATCTAAGGTCTCCTATCATAATCTTTTAGCTTATTAAAAGTCACATCAAAATCATAAACAAAATGCTTTGATCAGTCAATGGAACTATTTACAACTACTGTTTAAGTACCTGAGGAAGAGCTACAGAATCTCAATAACATTTTAATGACTCCCTCCTCTCCACTTAAGGCGACTATTTTATCCAATTATATGGCCAGGGGGACTGTAAAGTTTAACACATAAAATTATATGATTTTTTTTTGCATTGCATTGGCATTTGGAAATCAATTTGGGGACAGAGGCATTGATAAAGTGCGTAGCGTGTAAACGAGGCATAAAAATTAGACCCTAAAGGTCTCTCGCGCCTCTCGTCCAAATGGCTCGTAAAGGCGTGATCGTCATAAAGTCAGCATTGATAGTTCAATAAAAATTGATAGCAGAACTTTGATTGCCCTTATAATGAGGCACAAAATGGACAACAAAGTTGAAACTTGACTTGACAACTTAACCATAAAGCGTGAGAACATATTTATAGGTAGATTTAGAGATCTTTATAGAGCAAGTAGTAAATCTTCTTTACGTACAAAAGAAACGGAGGCAACAAGTTTGGCATGTAAATTTCGATGTTTTTGTGTTTTTACCACAAAAATAAATTGCTTTTGCCTGCAAACTTTGACCTAATTGTGTGTTTTTAGATTCGTTGGGATGCGATATATGCAGAGTCAGTGTCAGTCACTTACGATTCTTAAAAAAAATTAACAACTTAATGTTTGTGGTCATGAATTTGTTTTGATTTTTATCTAATCAAAAGTTTATTGAACTTGATTATACATTTTTTAATGTGTAGATTCTTATCGTTGTATGGAATTAAGGTTGTTGGTGTAAGATTTTACGCCTCATTGGGCAAGTGATTTGGCCTACATTTGGTGGAATGGAATTTAATGAAGCTATTAAAGAGAAAAAGGAATTCTACGAAATATATAGGACAGCAAATTATTCTAGGAAATGGCTTGAAGCTGTGATTCAAGTCGCACATGAACAGCTGCCAAATGTGTTGCAGCTGCAGCATTTCAGCATTTCATTTTCATAATATATACTCTACGAGGGTGGACATTTAGATTTCAGTCAACCCTCGCCTCATCTACAATTAAACTGTTGAACTCTGCCTTGGTTGCCACATTCCTCACTCAAAACCAAACCAAACCAACAAAAAATCATCCAATTCGAATTCAATAATAATAATAATAATCATAATAAATAAATTCCACCAAATCTCAATGAATGCTGAAGGTCAGAATGCTTAAAAATAAAGGCTTTAATCAAAACTGAAGACAGCCAGAAATTGAAATTGAAATCGAAATTGTATCGATTGGGTTGACTTCTCAAGCCTCAAGTCTCTTTCCCGTCATCGCAATTAAATGCCAATTGAAATTTACTCACACAACAATTTGTGTGTGTGCTTTTTTTTTTCGGCACATAAATTGAAATTAATCGTTTTTCTGTTTGGGAATCTTAAGTAATTTATTTGAATTGTGTGACAAATTTACGCAGCCTTTTGATTAATTTTCATTTATTGAGAGTTTCTAATCTGTGTAGCATAATTTTTATTTATAAATGCTGATGTTGAATTTCGGCAATGAGGTTCAATGATCGCATTTAATGATTTTTGTATGCGAAAATAAGTAGATTTGTTTGTAGAGTGCAAAAAAAAAAAATATATATATAGTTTTGTCTGCGGCCCGTGCGAAGCTTTCTTTTGTTATTTGCTCGAATCGTGAATAGTTTTTTTTTGGCTCTATTGAGTTGGAGGAGGGTTTTTGTGTGTTTTTTTATACTTTTTGCTTCAATTTTGTGGTCTATACACTTGAAGTTGAGTGGCTGTTGGCACAAGGCAATGTTGAAAGCCGTGTTATATAATGAAGAATGGGACTGAAATATATGTGAAGATAATATTATGAGAAGATAATGAGTGATTCAGGAATGAAGTAACAGATTGTACATTTATTTATTTGTGGTCATTAAATTACAAACGAAAAAAATATTATTAAAGCAAGCTGTTGCACAAACTACACTTCAATCAATTGTGGAAAATGAAAAGTTAAGCATCTAGTATATAATGTCAAATATCAAGAATGCGGGTAATTTTCGTAATTTGTGCTTAAAGTTGCTTAAAATGCCAAAATTAGGGTGTGTGCCAGAGATCTCTAAAGATTTTCGTACCAAAGATTTGATTTGGAACCAAACTAGGAGGACTTTGTATGTCGTTAAAACTGTACGCAATAAATCGACTGGGTCTTGAGCAGTCTGTTTCAAATCACTCAGCTTTTGTTTTTTTTAAGAATCCAAATATACAATTTAGTTCCATTTCATGGCTTCAAAAAATCAAGTCCCAAACAATTTTACGATTTTTTAAGCGAATATATTATATACCATATCGAATACATGTTTTTTAAATAACATAATTTTCAACTGCCCAAAAGTATGCCATGCTAAATCAGTGCAGAAGCATACACATTTGTGTTGTTAAGAAATTTTCAACAACATCCATTGCGTACTTATGAGCATAGGATTGGAACTCCTGAATATGACATTTTTTAAGTCATGGTCTCACCCCACTATCTAATGCCTTATTGTGCATAGTAGGCGTAAGAAAAAACATAAGTAAAAAATGTCGAGTTTTAAAGGGCGCGAACAGGCTCTAAAGTTTTAGTGAATAACTCATACGCAGTGTTGCCTATTATCACATAATTTTTTCATTATTTCGAATTCCAAAACCAAAAAGAGAGCACTATGTTAATTAACTGGATTAGTTTTTTTTTATGTATGCGATATCAACTAGCCAATCCTTTATTTATCTCTTTATTCATTGGATCGTGGCTTATTTGCTTAACCAGTCTCAGAGAGTTAGCTTTAATTCGTCGTTTTTGGTAGCCATTCGTGTATCCTCTGGTGTTCCCCAAGGCAGTCATCTAGTACCTTTGCTTTTGAACTTATTTGTAAACTATATTCCGTCCGCGTTATCTTACTCTCAGGTGCTTATGTATGCGGATGATCTTAAGCTTTGCCTGTCCTACGATAATCCAGTATCACCTCTTCTCCTACAAAGGGACTTAAACTCCCACAATAATTGGTGTATGATTAACAGTCTGCCACTCAACAATGAGAAATGTAAATATTTAACTTTTCATCGCAATACGCCTTATCTCTACGACTACATGATTGAGGATAAGCCACTTCAGCGCATCTATAAAGTCGACGACTTGGGCATACAATTCGTGCCCAAGTTATGTTTCAATGGTCATATATCGGTTATGGGATTTTTTGGCTTCATCAAAAGATGGTCTAAAGAATTTAATGACCCTTATGTCACCAAACAAGTATACATTTCTTTGGTCAGACCTATTCTTGAGTATGGCTCATGTGTCGGGTCTCCACACTACCAGAAATATCAGGATTAACTCGAATCTGTACAAAAACAGTTCTTACTTTTCGCCCTGCGTGGCTTAAATTGGAATCCCAATAGGCATCTACCACCATACGAGCACAAACTACGCTTATTGGACCTTCCATCCCTGAACAATCGGACGATCTACCTTAGTGTGCTTTTTCTTCATAAGCTACTGCGCTCTGCTTAGCCTTATAAGCTTTGCGGTTCCGGCACGGGTAACGAAAAATGATGTCCCGATTTATTTAAATCCTTGCCTCACGAACTATGCCCATCATGAACCCTTTCGTAATCTCTGTCTTAATTACAACAAGTACTTTCATCTGTTCTCAGTAAACTCCCCATTTTTAGATGTAAGGAATAGTCTATTGTCTAATCTAAATTCATAATTGTAAATAGTTTGACTGAACTTTGTTAAACTTTAAACAACAATAAATAAAAACAAAAAAAAAATCTCTTATTCTTGATCAGCCTCAACAGCCGAGCCTTAGGGAACTCGTGCTATCAATAATTGGGCTCTTCTGCGATATTTACACAAATGTAGTTGCCTTTTTGAATTTCAAAAGATGACTGAATGAACTTATATATAAATGAACTAATAACTTCGTTGTAAAAAATTTGTATTTGGTGAACGTGTCGTATGATTAATTTTTTTCAAAACTTTAAGGCCCTGTCGCGCCCATTTAAAATTTAAATACAAGTTTTTGATTTTCACAATTATTGATTAATCAACAAATATAAGCTTTGGGAATGGCGAGACCCACGTTTTTTCCATTTTGCCGTTTTGAGGTCCGAAAATGATATGAACTTTGAAATTAAAAATTATTAGCAGGGCTGCAAACCTCCTTAATATCGGCGGAGGTTCACTCCGGGGCTTTGAACCCGCGAAACTTTTCGGGTTCGGGTTCATGGACTAGATTTGTTCTTCGCTAATTAAGGAAACATGTACGTAAATTGAAACAAACTTAGGGCAGATTTTTCTTCTTCCAGATAGCTGCTATGTCAGTTAAGCTCACAGTTTGTAAGTTTATTTGACATATAGAAGATGAGAAATCGGACCTCAAACGTGTTGTTCATATACAGGCTTGATAATATCATATTCGAACTCAGATCGTCGGACTTTTTAGCAATTAACCATGGAGCAATGAGTATTAGATGAAAAGTACACTGCCTCTCAATTTTGAGTGGTGATAAGCGATAGTCCGCATTGAGATACTTACTATCCGGTTAGGAAATCACAGTGATTAGAGAGAAACGGGCATATTCCCAAATGCAGAGAGCTTAAGTGAGAGCGAACAGCTGACTAATTTGTGACAGAAGCGGTGTCGTCTGCGCAACCGTTTAGTCTATAAATTTATGTTTGTTCATAACTTTTAAACAAACTTTAAAACAAGACTCACACAGCCCACAAAGGAGGATGGTCGACTGTACAGCTGTTTCAAGAACCTCCTGTTTCTGTCATCAGTAGGCTTTGCTTATCTTCTGCAAGTCGGCAGAGGCCATTGCTATGACTGTTTGGGAATTCTAAAGGCAGCACAAGTGCAAAAAACTGACAACAAACAACAACGCCAAATTGACAGAAGACTTAGTGTCTGTGTGTGCATCCATTTCGGCCCTTCTGTATTAGTGGGGGAAATTCTATTCCCTCAGTTAGCACACTTGATATATGTTAATCATTAGTGTGTCTTCCAGCAAACTTTCGTTAATACTGACTTTATCGCTGGATAAAACATATATACAGGGTTTGGAAGTACCTAGGTACAAATACCTAGGTACATACCTAGATACATATTTTGTGTAGCTTTTACCTTACCTCGGTATTTTCAAATTCGAGTACCTTTTACCTTACCTAGGTCTTAATTTTCATTTACCTTGTCAATAGGTTAGCTTCTAGGTACTTTTCGTACGTGATTTTTTCGCTCCGAAAAGAAAAGTTTCAGGAACCTGTTGGTGGCTTTCCCTGGACATCCGGTAAACATACCCGGTGCAAAACCTATACGATTCTAGCTAGATAAGAGGAAGGAGGAATATTAGCCGTGCTCCCATTTTCACTTTTGCAAAAATTTTGCAATTTTAATACCAATTTTTTACTGAAAACCGGTTTTAAATCGAGAAATTTTTTCCAAAGTGAAAATCGTGTAACTTGCGACTATATAGGTATAGATAGCAATCTACATCGTCATTCTCTCGTGCTCACATATAAACGTGTGCGATTCTCCCCACACACATGAAATACTTGCTACTATATCAGCTGAAGTTCATAGCAAATACGGAACTATAAATACCAATATATGTGGAACAGTTACAGATAATTCATTCAACTTTGTAAAGCATTTATAGTGTACGGTATTTAGAAGAGTACGATTTGAAGGTAATAAACCTGGATAGTTCAGCTGTGGCTGAAATTATTTTGCCAAGGGACTTCACACACTTTGAACTTACATAGTTGTCACGAAAGATGCAGAACCGGCTATACAATTCTTCTTTAACGAAAGTAATGGCAATTTGGAATGGTGATAACAGATCCACAGTAACAGCAGAAGAAGTTTAGTAATTTTATAAGCTTAAATAAATAGCTCTTTGCGCCTCAAGATGGAAAAGTTTTCATGCCATCATAAAATAATATTACTGACATTTTCGCTAAGGCTATTGATCTTTTGCAGGGCGAATCTTGTTGTTATTTAGGATTTTTCTGCCTAATTTACTTCTAGTAATACATAAACTTTAATGCTTGAATAATTTGAAATATTGTGATCCACTTAAAGATGCTCTTAAAAAAGGAGTTTTAAAACGATTTTCTTTCATTGGAAACTTGACTTCGAGCGAGACAAAGACTTTGGTTTTGTCCACTATGATACTTGCAAAATTAAAATTGAACCATATTAAGACAACTAAATTGTAAAGTGTTTGAAAGATTGGCTTGTTGAAGAAATAATGTAAAATTTTGAAACTGTTGTAAATGAGAGTTCAAATACGAAGGATTCTTTCCAATCACTGCATATATATGAGTAGAAAAAGAGCGCTAAACTGATACTTGTGACGCAGAAACAGATAATACAATAAATGCGACATTGTTAAGTTCTTTACAATGATAGTTTTTCCAAAACTTTAAAGCATAAAGATTGCTTTTCATCTTCATCAGAAGATAACCATGGTTAAGAATCATAAATTCTTTTATTTATCAGTCTTAAAGCTTTTACTTATTACTTTCTTCGGAGCGGAGCCCTGATTATTAGCATAATTCAAATTTTAACTTTAATTTACCGAAATCGCAGACTGATCTAACGACCGTCTCTAAATATGCCGTTGAAAGTATTTATATGAAATCATCGTGAAACGCATCTTAAGCCAAAAATCCATTGAGCTCTAATTAAAATTGAGTAATACATTAAAGTATATATCTTTGGTATCTTTTTCAAACTAGTTTAGTTCTTGTCTCTTCGAACCCCTTTCTTCTATCTAACTCTAACAAAGTTCTTTTCTCTTAGTAACATTTAGTTCAGTAATTTGTCTTCTGCTTTCTTTTGCAATCAATATACTATTATATGTCTCCCGGCAATTCTTGCAGCTTCCAGCTCGTCTAACATGACTCTTATCAGCTTATGTCTTGTACTCGTCGTCAACATGTCTTTGCCTTGTCATTAGTCAGACCATTTTTTTTCATAGTTTTCTGCTTCTTCCTCATATTATTATGGCCAATGATCGTGTCTAAATGAAATCTATTTTGTTGTAGAAGCTACAAACTACAAAATATTTTATACACTTTTTTTTTTTGCTTTGCTAATTTGTTGATGGAAGGCAATAAAGCGCACTAATGCGATTACATTACAGAGAGCCAACTAATAATAAAAGTGAAAAAATATAGTCGGGAGTCGGTGACCACAATAAAAGACTTGGCAAGAAATTTCTAAAGTCAACGAACGTTGCGTAATTTCAATTAGGTTTTTTTTGTATATTCTTTTTCTTTTTGGTGGAGCAAGGTGGAGTTGAAGTTAAAGATTCGGAAATGATGAGAATGAAATTGCATTTAATATTTTTAAGTTGAATGTAATTAGGAAGTGAGAAGGGAAGAGGTCAAGGGACTTACCCAAGTTGTATGAAGAGATTAATGGATTTTTGGACTCACCTGCAAAGAAGAGAGAAAATTTGATTAGTTTTGCTGAAAAGTGAGGTTGGTCACACTTCAAAAAGAATTCACAATTAAAAGATAATGCCAAAAAGCTACTTAAATATGATTAACCAATTAAAAGAATTAGTTAGTGTACAAAAAAAATGTTCTGAGTGTAAACATATTAATGTAATGAACTGGTTTTGGGAATCTGGATGAACTAGTCTGAAGCACTTTTATAACAATACCGAACTAGTGCTAATAGTTGAGAGGATGGTCACACTGGATGGATGATGCGTGCATAGACGGAGGCGTTAATGGATTGTGGAGTAGTAGGAAACGGACACTGTAGGAGACCGTAGTGATAATGCAAATAATGTGTAAATAAAGACCGGAAACCCCAGAAGAGTCGGTGGTTTACATGAGTAAGATAACGCTATAAAATGAAATTGACCAGGTCACACTTAAAGTAGCTAAAATGTATAAAAGGTGTCCCTAGAAGTAAAAAAAAGCATGGCTCCAGCCGAAACAGTCTTTAACTGCGACCAATGCAGTGTGTATAACTTGCACTTTGATATTTATTGCTATTAAAAGTTGCAAAAACTTCACAAAACCATATTTTGTTAGCAGTTTCTTTAATCTTATTTTACTTTAAATCAATCTGCTGTATAACTCATTTTCACTTTCGCTTTTGTTCAATATCTTTCAGTTTGTGGAATTTCCGCCTTATGCCTTAAGCATGCTTTGCGTCACAATCGATTAGGTCACATGCTGACCAAAAAATAACCATGTTTCAGTTTTTTTTTTTTGATTTTCTGACATTTTTCTCTTGTTTGATGGGCCCACCAAAATAATGCGCTGTGACAGCCCCCGTGGATTTATTATAATCTTGTCCACATTTAAAACCACAAACTACAAATAATTTATAGTAGAAGTTGTAGTTGTCGGCTTATATAAATGCGATATTAATTGCTTAATTTAGTGGAATGGATTGCGAGAGTTTACAAATTTGAAAAGAAAAATGTATTTAAAAACTAAACAACTTTTGTTTACCCTCTGGAGTGGCTCCTCGAGAAACAGTTGGCGGCAGTCTGACAGTTTTGATCACATTATTAATAAGAAATAGAGCTTCCAGTCGCACAACATTTTAATACCAGGAATGGGTCTCTGGGAAAAATAGTTCTGTGTGTGTGTGTGAGTGCGCGCATCTGTCAAGTTTTCCACGCCCTCGTCTGGTTCTAAACTGTCAACGTGGTCATAATTCATACATAAAGCCTGGGCAACAACGGCGCCGATTCTTGTTCGTGGTGCGAGTGTGGCCTACGCTATATAGTATAAACACAACGGCAAATAAACACCAGTGGGCCAACAACAAAAGGCATTTGCAAATATTTCGCAAAAGCAACAAATATTTATAAAAAAAAAGAAGGAAAACTCCATGTTGGCCAGCTTCATTGTATCGAAATGGTTTTAGGTATTCGTATGTGTTGGCATAGGTAGGTAGGTAGGTGCCTTTTGTTATCAAACTCCAACTACAAATTGTTGAATTGTTGACTCAGCCCTGTGCAAATTGTTTAAAATGCAATTTTTTTGTAGTTATTTTTTGGGATTTTCTCTCAAACAAATAAGAGATTTATGGTGTGGGTGTTTTTATGGGTCAACCACTTTACTTGTTGATTCTAATATTTAAGAACATACAAAATTGAGAGATGGTAAAAGATTTATTTTGAAATAAGAAACTTTTTGAAGGTTTTGAATTAATTTAACGTTTTTTATATGGAAACAGGACTTTTCTTAGTTATCAAGGAGTTGTCAAAACTGGGTACCAGAACTTGTCATAGGGCGTATGCAGGGGATTCAGTTGCAGCTGGAAAGGAATATTAAGCATAACATCTCAACGGGTCCTTGGTAGCTTCTCTTAAAGGTAGATTTTGTGGCATGAATTTTCAGAGCGAAGCTTATGGCCTTTTGACTGGGGGAATAAAACTACAAAAATGTTGTCTTTGCGACAGATTCTTTTGGGTACGCCTTTGTCTTTGCAAAGTCAGCCGCTTTGCCATTTGCAAACGTTCAGTACACAGAAAAAAAAGGCGAGCTAAGATCAAGCTCAAAAAAATTGATTTGATCTCGACCTTCAATCCGAAAATGCTCATTTCAATTACGGATCCATCTCTAAAAGCAAATGATCCTGACTCGAGATTGAAATGAGTACGGAATTCCACTGTCAAAGCGAAAGATCGAAAAACAACCGAGAGCAAGTTCGAAACTGAGAGAGAAAAGCTCTCGCAGTCTAAATGGGTACAGATACACTAATTTTTCTAACAGCTTAGCAGTTATTGTTGGTGTGTGTTTTTAGCACTAACCGTTGCCTTGGAATTCCCTACCAATTATAGCACTTTCAGCATTTGAAGGTAGCTGCTGAATTGCTATTGATGTTTATTGAAGAGATTCGAATAGCGACTAGCCTTAATTGTAAGGTTGTTTGTGATCTGTTTTTACAGTTGCATGCAAGCTAATGACCACGAGCTGGCTAAAACTTGCTGGTTTGATAATCAAAAAGGCTGTTAAAAATGTAGCATGGAGTTCTTGTGAGATACTTTTTTTTAAGTCAAAATGAGTTTAAACATCGATCTCAGTCATTTTTAATGCAATTCTATTTTGGATTGAATGTAGTTCGAGTATCGAACTCAATATAATCTCGGGTATTCTTGCACCAAGCCGAGATCAAATCCAGTACAAATATCGCGCTTAAATCAATATCAGACCTTCTTGATTGAATCCATTCAAGCTCGAATAGCGAGATAACATCAATCCCTTGTGAGTTTAAGTCGGGATCAAGACAAGAATTCCGGGATTCAAAAATCCATACTCAAATCAATCCTTCTCGTACTTGATTTGAAAAAGTCCGTTTGAGGTTATGCAAAATATGCAATAAATAAGCAAAACATGTAATTGTATAAAAAATGTATAAAATTTTTCGAAATTTACAAAAATTCTGATTCTTGAGCTTAGATTATTATAAAGATTATATAGATGACATATATAGACGGTTAAATGGAAATTGTAGACCGAGCAAATGAAAGGTGTACTTTGAAAGTTCTAAAATGTTGGGAAATTACTAAATTGTTCATTAATTTCAAATTTTTTTGAACATTTAATGGACGACTAGAGTACACGGGTAAATAAAGGAGATGTGAACCAAAAGGTCAAGAAAATCGCGAAAGTTTAAAAATTCTCATTTGAGTTTAAATTATCATAAAGAAGGGTTAGATGGCGGGTAAATAGAAGGAAAAGATCAAATGGTCAAGAAAATCGCGAAATTTGCAAAATTTTCAAAGGACCTAAGACAATTATGAAGGTTGGATAGATGGCAATTGGAGATATATAAGGCTTTGACCAAAAAACCGCTAAATTTGTCAAATTTACATTTGAGTATTTACGAACACGCAGACGTTGGTAAATAAGAGGCGTAGATTGAACAGGTCAAAATTTGCAAATTTTTTTTATGACCTAATAGTATTATGAAGGTTTTATGGATGGCAATGTGGACTGTTCAAAGAATCGCGAAATTGGCCAATTTTTCATATGACCAAAGATTATTATGAAGACTTAATAGACATCAATAGTAGACCGGTAAATATAGGAAGTGTAGACCGAACTGTCCCAGAAATACTATTTGAGCTTAGGATTTTTGAGAAATTTTGAAAATTTTATGATTTTTAGGAATCATTAAGATTTCATAAATGGCAATTGTAGATCCAACGGTCCAATAAGTTGCGAAATTTTTAAAAAATTTTGTATAGTGTGGACGGATAAATTGATGGTTCATCATCAAGCGCTCCAAAAATCCGGATATATACAAAATTTTATGATTAGTACAGATTAACATGAAAATTTAATAGTTGGCAATTAAAGACGGGTAAATAGGAGGTGTCTGTCAATCGGTTTAAAGAAATTTTAACATTTCCGAAGTTCTTATATGAGTTTAGATTGACACGAAGACGGGTATATCGACGGGTAAATAGGAGGTGAAGATCATATGGACCAAAAACTGGGGAAATTTGAAAAAAAAGTTAATGGGCTTAAATTATCATGAAGATTTTATAGATGTCAATTGTCTATTAGGCTTCACTTCTTCATATTGTGCTTAAAATTCTAAAAGGGGCGCAGCAACGCACGCATGCTATGTAAATATGAATTGCAAAACAGTTTGATGTCAAATCTTTTAGTCATTTTAAAATTAAACGTGTGTTTTTATTACTAATTTTCGACATTTTAATTGATTACAAGTTGAATTGTTGACGTTGATTTACAAGTTCAAACAGTTTTGCAACAAAATCGGAAAATGGTTAGTACGGAATCATTATGTAATTTCAAAAAAAAAGAGTTTATTTTGCATATTTTTTTATGCAAATATGCAATTTATGCAAAATGGTTTTTAGCGGACTTAGATCATTGATCAATAAAAATAAGATGTGTGCAATCAGAACTTAAATCGGACATGCGGTTCAAAATATGCAAAATCCGATGTCTAGTTTTCAGCCTTTTTTGTTGATCTACTAAGTTGGAGAAAGATAAGATAACCGATAAAAGAGTATGGCGATGGACATAACTTTACACAGTTTGTGTAGCGCCACATTAAACTTTGGCAGGTGCAGAATAAGTAAAAATTCGGGCTAAAACATCTTAAATAATTATTTTATATATCTATAAAGTGAAAACTAATTTAAGATTTTATTGTACTGGGTACTGGAGTTGTTCTTATAATTGTACTAGACAAAAAGTATGCAAAGAAAGTTTTGATATCATGTCAACTGATATAAAGTTGGCACAACTAAAGAAGGTCTTGGCATACATTCCTATGTGTACTACAAATCGCTTGAGATCCAAAAACGACCCAATTCCCATACGACTTGTATTTAATTTAAAATATTTAGTTATAATCTTGCAAATTTGTGGGTTTAAGGCTGAAACTTTCAGCTGGAAAAACAAATTTTTGAAATTAAAATTATATTATTTAAAATCAATTTTAATTATAAGCTAAGGGCGATTAGTTTCAGCAGAGACTTATAAATAAACGCTTGAAGTCACATAGAACTCACACAAAAACAAGAAAGAAAGTCGGTCAAGCCTATAACATACTCTGTACCCTTACACTCGCATTTGCTCAGGAGTCAAACGGCCAGTTAACACCCCGCGCACAACGCGGTGCGCTCTCTAAGTTTCTCTCTCTCTCTCTCTCTCTTTCTCTCTCGCACTAAGATTGCCTGTGTTGAACGGTTAGGGTATGTTGCTGTGGTTGTTGGCGTTTTTTGCCCATAACTTGAGTATCGTTCATCCGATCTTGATCATTCCTTGAGCAAATCGATAAATAATTTTGTTTACAAGGTATCTCTAAGGAACGAACGATCTATCTTCAAAACTGTAGGAGATATGAAGTTTTTTCCAAATTACGGGGGCGGGAGGGGGCGTGGCAAAAATTGAAAATAAACTTGAGCTGCCTGCAAGTATAAGAAATATATGTCCCATACATGTCAAACCTCTATCTCTTACCATCTCTGAGATCTCTTCGTTCATACGGACAGACAGACGGACAGACGGACGGACGGACAGACGGACGGACGGACAGACGGACATGGCTATATCGAATCGGCTGTTGATGCTGATCAAGAATATATATACTTTATAGGGTCGGAAACGATTCCTTCTCCCTGTTACATACTTTTGCACAAACTTAATATACTCTATGTACCTTCGGTACAGAGTATAAAAACCAAAAATCTTTTCCACTTTTTGAAACTCTTCATAGATTTTATCTTAGTTCCTACCCAAGAATTCTTTGTGCTAAGCTTATCCATCCCAATTTTATTCCTAATTTATCTAGCAAATAGTTAAAGCTTAAGCCAACTGCACACAATCTACATCAGGCGCAAGCCCCAAACCCTAGCAATTGCCCAACCCAATGGGTTGAGGATTGCCTATTGGGCATCAATTTTTTTTCTTTCTTTCTTCTTCTTTAGCTTTTTTCTTTTTTTTTGCCTGTTAGGCTGATCAATCGTACAATTGAGTAAAACCCTACTTTATTTGCAGTACTCGAAGCAGAGGAGAAAAAGCGTCGCCTGTTGCATGTGCCTGGGCAGCCAGCCCAATGGCTGGGCCTGAGCCTGAGCCTGGGCCTGGGCTTTTGTTGTTTTAATGGCTTTCGCTAACATAAAAGCCATTAAGATAACATTTTTATAGGATTTCAATGGCAGTCACGGCAGCAGCAGCAGCAACAAAGAAGCTTTGGCGTTTTTTATAGCCAACTTCCAGCTACAACTCCAAGTCCAAGTCCCAGCCCTACCACAAACCACCTCCAAATGTCATTGACTATCAATAGAAGATGCAGCGGCGGCGGGCTGGTCGGCAACAGGTTGGCCTTTTGTTTCAACTCCTGCTGCCCGGCTGGATGTGCGCTTATTAAACGCAATATTTGTGGCAAGTTGCAACCATTTGCTGCCTGCTGCTGCTGCCTGCAGTTGCTCTTCTCTTGGGCCATAAAGTGCGATTTATTTTTGTTGATTTTTTGCGTGCCTTGCGCCATTTCGCTACCCAAAAGGGTTTTTCATTTTTACCAGTCACTTCCTACTTGCAGGTTGGGCTGCTGCGGCCCAACCCAACTAGGGGGACTCCTGCCATCCATCCTCCTATCCTAAACCAATGCCAAAATGCTATAGTCACACTTTTACACTCTGTTACAGCAGCAGCAGCAACAGTGCCAATCCCCCCCCACACCCAACTCAATGCCACTCGATGATGCACTGCTCTTGGAGTCTCACAGACTCTGACCCTGCCACTGACTTTTGTGTGGCATAGTGAGTAAACTGTGGGCGGCAAGAGATAAAATAAGTTAAGAAATGTCGAAGAATTTAAATAAAACCAACTGGTAACTTTTGGAAAAATTTAGTAAAATTTTTTAAACTGAAAATATGTAATGAAATAGTGGCCAAGTCCTTGTATGTATGATGACTGAAACAACAGAGCATAGGCCTAATGGCAGAGCCTAAGGAGCTGAAATTTTGGCCAACCTTTCGTTCAAGTATGTAGACACGCATTAAGAAAGGATTTTGAGGCAATCCAACCACAAGTCAAAACTTTTAATACGATTCTATTATACGAGTTTGGATACATTTAATGGGTGATTTATAACCAAATTTCGTCTCATAAAAAAAACCCATAATTAAGTGCGAGAAATAAAGATACTTTAAATAAACATTTCAGTTAATTACCCAGGGTATAAAAGCTTCGTCTATCACCTTAGGATTCTTGCCACTTTCCCAAAAGGAACATCTGTATGCCAATTTCTTCCCTCCCACTGTGCCAGGTCCCATCCACACTTTCAACAAATCGCTTCACATTCTTTTTTGCCAACGTTTTATATTTTGCTGTTGTTGTTTGTGTTTTTTTTCCAGCTGCCTTTTCTATCTCTAATGCCCGACAATTGTTGCCACTTCTTCTTCCTAGTTGGCTTTGCTTTTCTATTTTTGTTTTTGGGTAGCATCATCATAGCTCTCAGTTACCAGTTGCACCTTCCCCCCCCTCCCCCAACCCCTCTCACTCAGACCGACCCCAAAGCATTGTCCATTATGCAGCATTATTTGCTGCTGCTGTTGCTTCCATCAGAGCAGCTGCTGATACGCTTCCCGGACTCCCCAATCCACAATCCCAACTTTCAATCCCGATCCCGGACTCTGCCTTCTGCCCTTTTTGCATTGACCAGCAACAAACACATAAATTGCATTTGTCGGTTTGTTGTCGTTTTCATAAATAAGATAAAGATAAACGACCAAGTTGCATATTATTTGTAATTGCATTTGTTGTTGTTGTTGTTGTTGTTAGAGTTGTAGTTGGATCATTCTCTCTCTCACTCTCTTGGGTTAGAGACATTTGCCATTGATAGCAGAGAAATGTTTTGCAGCATTTGAATTTATTATGGGAAGAGCATTGAACGTTAAATGTGGGGGGAAATCAACAACAACAACAAGAAGTAAATGCGTGGCATTTGTAAGGCGTTTTAATGAGATTCTAGAATAATGAGAATAATTATGATGAAACGAAACGATTTTCGGTTTCTGTATTGGTTTTTGGTAAGTCCCCCAAAAGGGGTGTAATGGAAATCTGCTGACAGGACTTAAAATAAGCCTATTAAATAAGTCAATCAATTCGGCAGATTGTTTGATATCATAATATAAATGTAGTATTTTCAAAGCATTGAACAAAATTTTAAAAAATTTCCATTTCGCTTGCAAAGGACCCAAACTTATAGCATTTTCAACGGACTAAGCTAAGAGTACCCACAGGCTATGCACAAGCCGCGCGTCTTTGTGTGGCACATAGCTATCGCAGCGCGCGAATGCACTCGCACTCTGCTCTTTCTCTCCTATGAATCTTCCAAATCCGAACACAACAACCAAAATTTGTTGTTTGAGAAATATTTCCTTCATTTGTATTGAAGCTGGCTCTGAGCACCTCTGGTAAGGCATTTATGTATAGAGGAAAAATAATTCAGGATCTTTGATAATAGACGGCGCTGTGAGACTCTCTTTCTGTGGTGTGAAAGATCCATAGCTCGCCACGAACGTGAATGGAGCGTAGATTTCTATTGCCGCTTACTTAAAAAATATCTATTTCGTCATTTGATTTCATATTAAAACAAGAAAGAAAGTCGGTCAAGCCCGACTATAACATACTCTGTACCCTTACACTCGCATTTGCTCAGAAGTCAAACGGCCAGTTAACACCCCGCGCACAACGCGGTGCGCTCTCTAAGTTCTCTCTCTCTCTCTCTCTCTTTCTCTCTCGCACTAAGATTACCTGTGTTGAACGGTTAGGGTATGTTGCTGTGGTTGTTGGTGTGGGGGTGGGTGGTGTTAACTGGCCGTTTTTTGCCCATAACTTGAGTATCGTTCATCCGATCTTTATCATTCTTTCAGCAAATCGATAAATAAATTTGTTTACAAGGTATCTCTAGAAGGAACGAACGATCTATCTCCAAAACTGTAGGAGATATGAAGGGGGCGTGGCGAAAATTGAAAATAAACTTGATCTGCCTGCAAGTATAAGAAATATATGTCCCATACATGTCAAACCTCTATCTCTTACCATCTCTGAGATCTCTTCGTTCATACAGACGGACAGACGGACGGATATAGCCATATATCGACTCGGCTGTTGATGCTGATCAAGAATATATATACTTTATAGGGTCGGAAACGATTCCTTCTCCCTGTTACATACTTTTGCACAAACTTAATATACTCTATGTACCTTCGGTACAGAGTATAAAAAGTATAATTTCGATATTGATATTATGATTTTAAAAATTTATCGATAGCCACATCTTTAGATGTCCCTACCTGTCCCGATTCCAATGCCAAATCTTCAATTCAATGCCGTCCCGATCTCGACCAACAATTTTTAATTCAATGCCATCCCGACCAGATCAGGCACTTTTTTCGAGTCCAGCGAGAACCCCTTCCCTCGCCTATCTTTACAATAAAGATGTCTTTTGAGGTAGTTCAGGTATCATTTAACGATTTTTAAGAATTACCTTCTGAACTACCTCAGAACTACAAAACACCAAACATTTACGTGTTTCGTCGTATGTAGAAGAAAAGAAGTTGTGGAAACGAGTTCTTGAATTTATATTGAAAGAAGATGTAGAAGATGAAAAATAAACAACCAAAATCCTGAGTTATTAATATTTACCATGGCGGAATTTTTTACCTTAGTAACATATTCCTATTAGACACCGACTCTCATAACATATTAACAAAACAAAAGCTTAAAAATGCTGGCTTAGCAAATTGTAATTAAGCATTTAAGCTCAGGATGTTAGTTGTTAGCTGCTAGTTGTGCTCAGTGTGATTAGCCTATAATTCAAGTGTAGCTTACTGAATCGATAGTGATATAAAGCTTTTTAAACAAACATATTGATATTTAGATATATCGACATTATTTACGGAAATCCTATTGAGTGGAGTAACCCTTGAAGAAGAAATACAAAAGACTTTTGCGACATAGTTCGAAAAATAGGCTTAAGTATTTCAAACGTCTTAGTTTTATGAACTATCTAGAACGGATCAGTTTGCATCCTATTCAACATAATTTCTACCCCAAAGTATTTGATAGAATTTCAAAAGTTGAGCTAATTTCAAACCATTTTGGGTACTTTGTGGAAAACTTTGACTGCTACTTCGCATTTTAAGAATTTCTGGAGAAGGACTACCATTTTTTGGAGCTGTTGGCTCAAATAGCATTTAAGCAAGTAAGAAAGTCGGTCAAGCCCGACTGTAATATACTCAGTAACGGGAGTAGCAGCTGGAAGCAGCGCTGCTTAGCCACAGATGGCGTCACTACTTGCATTGAGCAATGAGGCATTTTCAAAACTGACCAATAGATGACGCCACTACCGCCATAAAGTAATTTTCTTTTGGTCATAACTTGAGTATCGTTCATCCGATCTTAATCATTTCTGCGACAAATCGATAGAAATCATGGCAAAAATTGAAAAAAAAAACTTGATCTGCCTGCAAGTATAAGAAGTTTATGTCCCACACATTTCAAGCCTCTATCTCTTACCATTTATGAGATCTGTGCGTTCATACAGACGAAAAGACAGACGGACATGGCTATATCGACTCGGCTTTTGATGCTGATCAAGAATATATATCCTTTATTGGGTCGGAAATGGTTTCTTCTGCCTGTTACATACTTTTGCAAAAACTTAATATACTATTTGTACCTTTGGTACATAGTATAACAAATGTTTTCGTCTAAAATTTTACGCCATGGCAAAACCACGAAATTTGGCAAACTTGTATTTGATTATTTACAAAAGTGCAGACGTTGGTAAATAAGAGGTGTAGATTGCACAATCCGATATATATTGCGATATTCTCAAATTAAGGACCGAAATTTGCAAAATATTGCTAACTTTGCAAATGGCAATGCAGACGGGTAAATAGGAGATGTAGATCGAACAATTAAAAAAAATCGTAAAATTAGCAAAGTTTTCATATGACCTAAAATACTTATGAAGATTTGATAGACGGCAATAGGTGGTGTAAACCGAACTGTCCAAAAATCCCAAAATTTACAAAATTGTATAATGAGTTCAGATTAACATAAAGACTTAATAGATAGCTAGCTAAAGTATACCTGATTGTAGACTGAACGGCAAAAAAAATCGAGAAAATTTTATGAGTTTTGGTTATATAAGGCGAAGGAGCTTGATTGGCTTCTAAAGCCTCGCAGCGGACTTTCGTTGCGATCCAAAATCCTTGTTTACAAGGCTGTTATCATGCCTTCCTGGACCTGGGGGATCCCGCTATGGGGTACGGCATGCTCCACTACACTCAAGAAACTTGAATCTTCTATAAGCCAAGTACTACAGCGCATTGCTGATGCTCCCTGGTATGTGAGGCATACAACTTTATTTCGCGATTTAGATGTTTTGCCATTATGCGCCCAAATCAATATGCATACTAGTAGGTATCATGACCGACTGGTGGCCCACTCCAATAGACTTGCATCTGAATTGGCTACAAACAGGCTCAGAAGACGCCTTAACCGACGACATCCCTCAGACCTCTGGGTTTATGGAAGGCGTCCCTCGGGCCGCCTCATCAACTTGGCTTAAGTGTCCCCTTGAGACTATCCCCTACTAATATTTGCACGCTGCTGGTTTCCCCAGCAAGATGACAGATCACTCCCAGAACCTGTGCTGCGTGTTAAGTTGTTATCCCAGGCGTTTGCCGTGCTGTCTAAGCCCCGTATAGTATTAGTAATTCTTGTTAACTATTTGTAAATAGATTAAGTTCTATGTATCAAGTATTCTCCTAGCTAACATTAAACAAAAAAAAAAAAAAAAAAGTTTTGGGTATCATGAAGATTTGGTAGATCGCAATTGTAGAAGCGTAAATGGTTAGATCGAGCTGTCCAAAAAGAAGCGTAAATTGACGGGTGAAAATTTCAAAATTTGTATAATTAGTTCAAATTATCATGAAGATTTTATAATTGGCAATTGAAGACGGGCAAAGAGAAGGTGTAGGTCAATCAATTTTTAAAAAAATCGCAAAATTTGCAAATAATCTTATATGAGTTTAGATCAGTGGTGTCCAAACTCACACAATCAAGCATTGCAATTGTGTGCGTAGCAGCGAAACACGAAGTAAACGTCACGGGAGCAACAAGCAATCGAACAAATGCGTTGTGAGAGAACCAAAAGCCGAACATGCTATTTATAGAACTCACGTACTCACTCTCTCTATACGTGTTCGCAAAAATTTGCAAAATTTTATGAGTTAAGATTATAGCCCAGATTTGATGGTTGGCAATTGAAGACGTGTAAATAGGAGGTCTCGGTCAATCGGTTTAAAAGTATAAAAAATTGGCAAAAATTCTTTTGAGTTTTGAGTTTGACATGACGACGGCAAAATGGGAGTTGTTGATCTAGCGCACAACAAAATAACAAAATTTGCAAAATTTTATGAGTTTAGATCGGCGATGCCCAGCCGTATGCTCTTTGGGTACGTTTTGTTTTTGTAATTGCACCGAAGATAGGAAATCAATGATCGTATACATGCAGGGCGCGACGTATACAAAACGACACACATGCAAACGATACCGTGTGTATGCGTCGCGTAGAACAAAAACCGGTTTTGTGCTCTTCTTTGATTGGTGTTTGTGCGCGCAAGCAAACTGACCAACAACAATACCCTTATTGGTGTTGGTGCTTTTCTTTGGTTTTCTTATTGGTGAGTGCTCTGCCGTATGCTGCTTTTGGGCATGCCTGGTTTAGATTATCAAATAGACGGATGATGAAGATTAAGAGCGAATTTCGCTATATGAAGATTTGAAAGATGGCAATTGTCAGGTAAAGTTCACTTCTGCATTTTGTGCTTAAAATTCTAAATGGGGCAACGCTTGCTGGGTAATTGCTAAAATTTTTATAATACTTGTGTGAATAAACCTCAAAGTTCATTAAATTAACTAATTTTCTGCATAGTAACTACATTTAAATTATTTCTGATATTAAGGCTACAAAACGTTTTTTCAATATAGGTAAGGGTGCGTCTAACCTATTTAAGCATTGAAGCTTTCAAAGAATTTTCATTTTAAAACTATAGAACTGCCTAACCACAATAAGAAATTTTCAACCCATTCACACGCTGTCCCATTACACCCTTTCCTCACCTCAACTGCGAAAAAAAAAAAACAAAAAATCCACTTAAGCACGCCAAGCTGCCCCAATCCAACTGACAAAACTGGAAAAAAAAAAAATCCAAAAAGCAAACAACCTACCGCAGTAACAACAAGACCAACAACAATGATAATCAACCTGACACTGCTGCCTCTTGAATACAGTTTGAGAGGCACTGTCAGCTTAAGGCCCTCACCTCCTCATCGCCTCTTTTGACGGCTATCAGTTTACATTTTTGTAGGCTGTCAGACCTTTTGCTTCTTCGACGTTCTTTTCGCATTTTTTCGTAATTAAATAAAAACAAACTGTAAATATTTGCCAAAAGGCTATACGGAAGCTTTTTATAACTCGTTAATATGCAGACACACACACACACACACACATATGTAAGTATACTTTTTTTTAAAGAATTTTTTGTTTTATTTTTTAACCGAAATTCATATTGCAAAGTGAAGTGAAGTGCGACAGCCGCCGTTGGTTTCAAGTGGCCTCAGAACATCATCCATTCAACAACAATAACAATACAAAGCTCCCCACATCAACAGTCAGTCAGTCAGTCAGCCAACCTGTCAAGGAAGCTTCTCGAAAATGAACTCAAAATATTGTTTGACAAAAATCAAACAATCAGAAACAAAAGCAAACAGGAAAAACTATAAGCGAGTGCTCAAGGTGATAAAGTGAGGAGGGTATTTTATTAAACGAAATAAAACAGGATCCAAAATTAAATTGTAAAAGACGATTTCTATAATGGTTGTTACTCTTGTGCAGAGTGTCCAACTAGTTGTAGTTTTACTTCTTTCATTCCAAAAAAATCACTAAAAAGAATAATGTGTTTCCTTTATAGTGACCCTCGTATATCATGTGCTTAGGAACTTCAACTAATTGTGTTTGGCTAATTGCATTTCTCCCTAAGCGCATTCAAGAAACAAGCAGTTGCATTTATGACTAGAAACTGGCCAGATGGAGTTCCTCCAGAGTTGCATCAAAACCTATTTAAACTCTTTGACACTTCATTTAAAATGAAAATGAGAAGCCACAAGGCAACTTCCCCTCCATTCCCCACGTCCCTATTTGCCATCACCAAGTGCAATTCGTGCTAAGCTTAACAAAAGGCAAAACAGCAATAAAGAGCGCAGCAAAACACAAAAATTAAATAAGCACCGAACTATAAAAACCTGAAACTGAAACCTGAGCTTTGTATGCTGGTTGAAATCAACAATAAAAAAAAATAAAAAAACAAAAAACACAAACTTTGTGTTGATGATT
Organism: Lordiphosa magnipectinata; assembly: GCA_037044535.1. NCBI lineage: Eukaryota > Metazoa > Arthropoda > Insecta > Diptera > Drosophilidae > Lordiphosa > Lordiphosa magnipectinata. Next base: position 232,715 of record JBAMBO010002785.1, on the reverse strand, counting down.
GGGGGTGAAGCCAAAGGAAAAAGAGAGAGGAGTCTCTGAACTGGACGGCGACAAAGTGTCGCACAGTCTAGACTCTGGTCTCTACACAACTATTGTATAGTACGATTCTGAGAATTACATTCGCAATTGTTTGGTCCAAGACTTTTGACTGATCTGAGTGGCCAAGTTCAAAAGGCATAAAGTTGAAAGGAGCAAAGAAAAAATAAAAAGGAGCATGGGAACACAAAACTGCACTCTGGGTATTAGTCATCATCAGATACATGGGGGGGCCTGTCTGCGTTTTATTGAAATTTCAATTTCAACCAGAAAAAGGTGTGAAATTCACGCACAAAAAGACCAAAACGGCAAAACATGGAGGGGAAAAAAGCAGCACACCAACTGAACTGGCGCCTCTGATATTTATGAGTGACTGGCGAAATGGCACTAAACTGACTGACTGACTGACTGAGGAGCGTAGTGGCTGACTGACAGGGTTTCTGCGCTACGTGTGTGGCCATTGTCAAACCTAAAGCTAAGCACAGGCAACAAAAATTGCAGTAAACTACAGTGATAACTGTTGAAAGAGATCACAACTGAACACTTAAAGCTTTGTTGATGTAGCTTTTGTATGTCTTTTCCATGGCCTTGTCAAAATGACATATAAAATCTTGCCACCACAGTTTCGGAGCCAGCAAAGCTACAGACAAGTGTTATATTCGGAGCTTGTTAGTAACCATCAACACATATTTTAACTTAACTCTGCACACATCAAAGACCGAAAAAATTGAAGCACAGCTGAATTGTTTGCTGACATCACTCGCACTGTTAAAGCAGCCTTTAGTCTTGTTATATATCTCTAAATAGTTGGTTGTCAAAATTATCTAAAGAGACACTCTTGTCAAATAGAACCTGTTCTATTTCAATATTTAGAGATATTTGATATTTTGACTATCGTCAGAGAGTCTTTTTAGAAATGTATGACAAGTGTAAAGGCTGAGCAAACCGAACTGAACTGTCTGACCGTAAGCACATAACAGGACCTTGTTGTTTAGTAAGTTTTAAAGAGCAAAAAGCATGAACAGAAATTCGTATGCGTTTCTTTTTATTGTTGTGGTCTAGCAGCTAAATTCTAGCGTAAGCGCAGAAAGAATGAGAGATCGCTCTTTGAAAATAACATGTGCAAACAAGAAAGAAAGTCGGTCAAGCCCGACTATAACATACTCTGTACCCTTACACTCGCATTTGCTCAGGAGTCAAACGGCCAGTTAACACCCCGCGCACAACGCGGTGCGCTCTCTTCTTCTTTCTTTCTCTCTCTCTCTTTCTCTCTCGCACTAAGATTGCCTGTGTTGAACGGTTAGGGTATGTTGCTGTGGTTGTTGGTGGGGGGGTGGGTGGTGTTAACTGGCCGTTTTTTGCCCATAACTTGAGTATCGTTCATCCGATCTTTATCATTCCTTCAGCAAATCGATAAATAATTTTGTTTACAAGGTATCTCTAGAAGGAACGAACGATCTATCTCCAAAACTGTAGGAGATATGACGTTTTTTCCAAATTTCGGGGGCGGGAGGGGGCGTGGCAAAAATTGAAAATAAACTTGATCTGCCTGCAAGTATAAGAAATATATGTCCCATACATGTCAAACCTCTATCTCTTACCATCTCTGAGATCTCTTCGTTCATACGGACGGACAGACGGACGGACGGACGGACGGACGGACGGACGGACGGACGGACGGACGGACGGACGGACGGACGGACAGACGGACATGGCTATATCGACTCGGCTGTTGATGCTGATCAAGAATATATATACTTTAAAGGGGCGGAAACGATTCCTTCTCCCTGTTACATACTTTTGCACAAACTTAATATACTCTATGTACCTTCGGTACAGAGTATAAAAATAACCAACAAACTGTTACTGAGTCATAGATGATCAAAACCTGCAGTTAAACGTTTGTCTCTCTCTCTCCGTTCACTGTGTCAATGTGTTTTTGCAAATGGTTAACCCGCAAATGCTGCTATCTCTGGCTATATAATTGGAGAGGTAGGAGCTTACATACAAGATCCTTTTCTTTAAATGAAAATTAGAAATAAATCAAAATGAATACAATCTACACTAACAAAAAATCAATCTTAAACCAAGATAATAGTCTCCAAACCGAGACGAAACGGTGTCAAAAGTCAACAGAGACGAGAAAATTGCAACTTAAGATTATATTCTAAATTTAAATCTAGATTTAACAATCTTAAATAAGAATCTTTTATACTCGACTATAATACGCTGTTAACACTGAGGTCGTACTACCATTTGTGGTATTTTTTGCCAGAGACTGGTCGTCTGATACCAGATACGGTCAATAAACAAAACCTCTACTACAAACTGAGCAACCTACATAGATATATCCTCCAAAATTCTCAACGCCTTACAGAATCTACATATATGCCAACAACATTGCAACCGTGTGGGATGGATCAAAATTCTTGGAATGGTTCGAATACTGGAGTTATGCAACGCTGTCTTATTAGTCCACTACTATATAGATGATATTGGAGAAATCCTACCAGGTGGTGTTACCTTTGCAGTCAAAACCGTCAAACCGCTGCTGAACGTTGACAATATGTGCATCATAGCGGAAAGTTCGCAAACGCTGCAGAATATGTTAAATGCTCTAGGAAACTATTGTGAGGTAAGGTTGTGTCCATTGAACCACGAAGAAGCAGGCTAAGAGATGGGTAAGAACGCTAGATAAAGTGCATTTTTCGGATCACATAAAAGGGAGACTTGGTGAAGCAAAAATTGTTATAAACACTACATGGAGGACATTGCTGAGTAGAGACAAGGTAAAGACAAGCTGCAAATTAAAGGTGTTACAGGCAACTGTAAGAAGCATCAAGTGTTATGCTGCTGAAATTTGGGGATTTCTTAGATTCGACAATGTTGAACGTTTGTTGACGTTTTTTAACAAAGAAAATTTTTCAAGCTACCACAGAATACGCCAAATTACGCGATTTATATAAAAAGAGGACTCTGTATACGTATACACTGCAACTGCATTTCAACTATATAGCCAAGGTCATGAACATGCCGGAGAACTGTTTCATAGGAAAACTCAGTTTTTTGATGACAAGGATGGCTCATACACAAGCTGAAGTCAAGAAAGCTTTGCGAAGATGAGCGTCAACTCTTTATAAACCGTGCTAGAAAGGCCCACATATAAAAAGCTGACTCACAACCAGAGTCAATCAAACTATTTCCAAGATAGCCTAGGAACAAACTGCATTAGCAATATTTTCAAGGCGAGGTGTGAAATGATTGCATGAAACTTTAGGCCACACAGAAGGGACTTGGATATAACCTGCAGCCTGTGTAATATGCGTGAGAAAGAAAATGTTGAAAAATTTTTTTTTTTTTATTTATTTTATTTAGAGTCGACAAACAAAGGCTGTGAACAAAAGTATAAATACGTTAAAAAAAATGTATGAGCTAAGGAAGCCTATCAAAGAAAATCGAATAAAATTACAAAATAAACTAATAACGACTCCGACACGGTGGGAGAATTTTATTTGCCCGTCCGGCCAGTTATGCCCCTCGACCGAAGTATATATACCCTTGTAGGTTTTATAATTTATAAAATTCAGGTTTTAAATGATTTTCGTCGAGCTGAGTTATTTCCCAAACTCGGCTATAGATGGCGCCATTACTTTGACCATTTGCTTGCCAGTTTGTTATATGGCAGCTATACGATATATTCATCCGATTTTTACCAAACTTCCCAAAATTGTGTGGAAACTGATAGTATTCATAATTGGAAAGTAAAAAGACGTTACCATTGCAAACAAAAAAGTTTTTCTCACTAGAACCACTTTTTCGACCGATCGTTCCTATGACAGCTATATGCTATAGTCATCCGATTTGAATCAAACTTGGCAGAATTGTGTGGTAGCATATAATATTGATCAGTAACAAGTTTGGGAGCGATAGAATTAAAAACAAAAAAGTTTTTTATACTAAGACTTTTTTCAGATATATCTTTTGTATGGCAGCTATACTATATAGTTGGCCGATTTTAATAAAACTTGGTGGAATTGTGTAAAAACATAGAAAACTTATAAATACGAGGATTGGGGGGGTTTGCATTGAAAACAAAAAAGTTTTTCTCACTAAAACTAGTTTTTCGACCGATCGTTCCTATGTCAGCTATATGCTATAGTCATCCGATCCGGCCGGTTACGACAAATGTGCAGCGTATTTGTACCAAAAAACTTCGTGCAAAGTTTGGTTACGATAGCTTTAAGACTGACGGAGGAGATAGCATAGAAACAGACGGACGGACAGACGGACATGGCTACATCAACTCAGCTTGTCATGCTGATCAGGAATATATATATTTTATGTGGTCGGAGATGCTTCCTTCCAATTTTAATATACCCTCTACAAAAGTTTAAAATTAAATAACCGGAAACTCTCTGACCCGGTGGGTGAGGATTTTTTAGGCAATCCGGCTATGCCCCTACTCACAGCTGGGAGTGGTCAGAGATTTCCCCGGAGATAATTATAGAGAGACGTTTTTAGAGAGAGTTCTGTTGAGAGCATGTGATTGAGATCATTGTAGTTCTTACATAAAACCCGAAATCGATTATGCTGGGCATAATCAGTTGTGCATCTGGATAAGATAAAAGGTAAATAGTTTCTAGTTGTCCTAGAAGGAACGGAAAAGTTAAGGCGACCTAAAAGATCAGAAGAGTCTACATCACCGATAATTAGCTTATAAAGAAAAGAAACCCCTAAGACTGTTCTACGGTTAGCTAACTAAGGAAGGTCAGTAAGCAAAAGTATGCTGAAATACGTTGGTATCGTCAGTTATCCCATCCTTAGGGCCCACGCTCACATGCGGCTGAAAGATGGACTGACGGCAGACCTTAAGGCTGATCTGGACAAATAGCCATACTCCGTGCGTGCTAGTGTGGACAACAAGAACTGGTTAGATCTTTAAATTCAGTCGTAAGCTCAGCTAGGCGGAATCAATCAAGCAAGCATGTTTCTTTCACCTTGCTGAAGTACTAAGCTAGCATGGTCCGCCGCTGGGAAAGTTGGGTGGAGTAGTCAAATGAAAGGCGACTTTCAGACGTAAGTATCAACTGACGATTTTAATTAAAGCAAGCATCCACAAAGCTCTTATAATTGGATCTGATTACATGGCATTTGGAATTGTTCCCATTAACTTTAAATGGCGATTAAGCAAATTTTCCAAAAGCATTTCATCCTCATTAGCCACATTTTCAATTATATAATATACAACCATCTGCAACTCCGTAATCATATTTTTTATCATTTTGTCCATTTAAATTTAAGGTAAACAGAAACCAGCTCATTGACGTTTGCGACTATTTGCGACAGTTCTCTAAATGTAAACACCTAAAAGGTCGCAGCCGCAGAAAAAGTCGTACGACCATAATGTGAATTTGGTAAAAGATGCAACAATCTCATTTTGAAATAAGAAAAAGGAAAAGCAAAAATGTCTTGTTTCCGAATTCGATTGATCGGCATTGGCAAGAGTTGTGATTTATAAAAAATATTTAAAGAATTCGGCTGAAAAGTTTTGGCATCAACCCAGCAGTTCCTGAATGGCACAGTCGGTTTTTGAAAACGCGAACATTCGAATATTTCGATTCCGCATGAATTGATCGAGATCGAAAACGGAATCGTGCCTGATTAGGTTCAGCACTTTTATTTAAGGTGTGTGAGCGGTGGCATGGCAATTTAACTCGCTGCAGCATCAACGGCACGCGTGACGATACCACATTTCACAGTAAAAGCTCTCAGCATGCAAAAAGCTCGATGGTGCAAATGCTTAGAATGTGCCCTAGAACGGTGAGGTTGTGAGTTTGAAACCCATTCCATACATTTGTGGTATTTTAACCAAATCTTGTTAATTTGTAAATTTATGGTCAATTTCAAATGTCAATTATTTTTAATTACTAAGAATTCAATTCAAACTAATTGAGAAAATTATAATAATAATTTTCATGGTAAGTTCGATTTACAGCACTGTCTCCTGAATTCCTGAAAAGATCAGCTTCGCGGTTTTGTGCACAGTTTTCTTTTAAATTAATTTATGTATATTTGTTTAAAGTTTAAACTTGAATTGTAAATAAAAAGCAAACTGTCGATTTAGAAGACTTTTATTATTAAAAATTGGTTTGCTGCCAGCTGCATTTTCTATTATTCCCGTTTTACTGTACTGCACTAAGAGATTAGCCAGCCAGGATCTCACCACGCATGACTCATTCACAAAAAGATGATGAGAAAAAACACACACTCACACATACAAATCCAGACGCTTTTGCTGCGGTTACGACGCAACGCACACATTTGGCAGCAGTTCAACTTAAAAACTTCCTCCGGCATTGCTCCTTTCCCAGACCCAGCCACAGTGGAGCAAAGACCACCGGCGTATTTTTTGTTTTGAGTGTTTGTTAGCAATTTTTGCTGAATGAAAATTGAATTTCAAGCACATAAATTATAGGTTAGCTTTTTTTTTGTTAGCTGAGGGTTTTTATGCGGAAAGGAGCGCACATCAGGGAACTATCATCATTAGATGCCATCAGATATGGGATAAGGGGAAACAAGAACAAGAGCAAGAACACAAAGACGGACGGCTGGGGCAAGTTCTTGCTGACCTCTGACGACGATTGCGTGCCATGGAACGTGGCAAAAAGGCTCATCAGGCATTCTGCGCTGGTCTCTGGACGGAATGATGATCATCACAACCCTAGACATAAATATTAATATATAAAGTCTTTGCTGGAGAGTTGATACACGAGCCAACTTCCTATGAAACATTTAGAATTCTAATGAAAGCAACTTTATCGCTGTTTTCTAGTTTTTTTTTCTGTTTTATCTGATGAAATTAGATGTTAGCAACACGTGCCCAGGAAGCAGAGGGATCAGTAGCTTAGCAACATGTTGCTAGCACTAAAGCTGGCAACATTTTGGCAGGTGCTGCAGAATAAAAACTAAATAAGGCGCAAAACAAATAGTTTTTCTTTCAAAAACAAACTCAAATAGAAGCCAAGAGCAAATCATTGAGCCAAAAGAGAGGAAACACACACAGTAGCCAAGACCTAGAGAACTGCTGCTGCTGTTGATGTTGCTGCTGTTGTCTTTTATTTAAACAATTTACAAGAAAGCAACATTCCAGCTGCCTTAAAATGGACAAAAGTTGGCACACAAGAACCAAACAGCCGACGGAGATGAGGAAGGAGACGACGCAACGTCGACGTCCAAACGACGACAATGGCGCGACAGCAACATTTTTCTTGGCACCAACAACAGACAATGTACACAAGGGAGGCAGGCGAACATAACCGCTCATAGGTAGGGTAGGGGGAGGAGGAGGTGTAGGGTGAGGAGGGGGCTAAGACAATAAACGCGTTTATTGACTTGGGCTAGTAAGGAGCAGCAGCTGCTGCTGCTGTTGTTTTTGTGTTAACAGTCAAGCAGCATTTAACAGTAAACTGTGGCCAACAGCAAATGTTAATTGAGTGTAATGTTAATTACCTTGAGGAATTTAAGCGGGTTGCTGCAACTATTTTTCTTCTTCAACCGCTCAAATCATTTGACTAAATCAACGTTTTATAAACCTTTTCCGTTTTTATTTAACCCCCCGTGTCTCAGCTCATAAATCTTGCGTGTTGCAAATCTCTCATTTCATTTCGTTTTGTTATAAAGCTATAAAGACAGAGCCGCTGCCACTATCAACGGCCCAACATCGAGACAGCCAAATGAAAGAAAGGAAAACCTCTTTTTTTTTTTTTTTTTTGCATTTGAATCTTTTCAGTCCCTTTGGCCGAAACCGAAAACGAAACCTTCTTCTGCTTGATGTTTTGACCCTTTTCAAGATGTTGTCTTCATTGCGTGTCTGGGACTGAGAGGCTTAGAAGAATAAGGAAGCAAAGCGGCAAAAATCGCGATAATATTGTCTGAGGAGGGCGCTAAGCGTGCTTCAGCATTTATTATTTATTTTGATTGTTTTTTTCTACTTTTTTTTTTGTGGAGCACTAAGGAGAAAATCAAAGAAATTTAATCAAAAGTTTTCGCAGTTTGAGCTGCGGTGAGTGTCAAACTGTGAATTGAATGAGGAAATCGTAATGTGTGAAGTACTCTCGATAGCTGCGAGTGAATTACCACCCATAGCCGATGTGGAGATTCTTAGCGTAAAGCATCAGCTAAATGGATTCCAATGGGTCAGTTCTCAGACAAACTAAAATTTGAGCGCATATGCATCCTAATGCTCATGGCGCCGCTTACTTGACCGGTGGAAACAGCTGATTAAATTCCAATGGGTAAGAGCGGAAAAAATAGTTTGTAAGTATTCCGACACCACCCATCAGAGTGTCAGCTGCAAAATGAACCAAATTTTCCTGAATATTAAAAAAAACACTTTACTCAATTGCTAGTAAATCACAGCTGACAAAACAGTGTGACCGTTAAACATTTGGTGGTGTTTTGTCGTTGAGCGGACTTACCCCAATACTAATAAGCTGTCAATTACCCTTTCGGAAAATTTAGATGTTCTGAATACTAAGCTTAAGGATGTGAGAGTGTATGCATCAGAGAACTGCAAAAATCAAATTTTTCTTGATTGCCTCGCCTCATACACAAAAATTCTTAATCACATTTAATCAATTACAAAACTTAGCGTTGAATATATTCAGCTCATACCAGCAATCCCATAGAGCGATTGAGCCAAAGTTTTTTGATCGAACGTTTATGTGCATATTTATTCATCGCACACAACTCAGCGTTGAATATAATCAGAGTCATACCAACAAGAGCATCGAATGGTTGAGCTAGAGTTTTTTGATCGAACACAGCGTAAATTTCCAGAGCATTGCTCTATCTCTCTCCCGCTCTCTCTTTTTCCATATCTGTCAGCATTTATACTAGGTGATTTTCGCTCACTCTGATCAATCGTCGTTGAGCCAAACGAACAAAATACACAAACTGATGGGATTAAGGACGAATATGATTATAATCAGAGTGCCAACAAAAGGATTGTATAAAACTCAACAGCGAACATATTGTGTATGCAAGTTTGATGCATATAGCGCAAAGCCACTTTATTCGGGTGTTGATTAATGTATTAACATTTTGCAATCGAACGATGCAGTTCTCTGGTGTGCATTAAAAAATATGATGTTTGGGCTGACGTTGCTTGGGCGCATTATTTGTTTTGCTTTTAACTTAACTATCGTTTACCTGAAAGTTTCTAAACTTAATAAATCGATAAATAATGTTAATTTCTTAAAGGTCCGAATGAACTAACTACAAAATTGGTGGTTCTGTTTCTATAACTAAACTTATTCCCCATAAGATTCGCATTTGTATAAAAATAAGAACGAAAATTCTCAGAATTGCCGAACTTAAGTACGAAATACATAATTTGTTCCATCAATTACACAAGGCAACAAAATTAGATTTTTTCCAGTATATTGAAGGGTTGGTAGTGATTTTCAATGATTTTCCTGTACTGAGCACGAATCTGTTTTCAGAAATGTTCCATCACGTCAATAAATGTCTATTTTTGAACCTTTTAGACACGTTTTGAGGGAAACATATATTTTTGTTTTGACTTTCTTTGATCACATAGTAAATAACTACTCCTCAACTTTAAAATAAACTATCCCAAACATTTCTACGATTTTTTTTAATGAAGCTATACCATTTTTAGTAAGTGTAATTGTATACGTATTCACATAAAATCGAATATTTTGTTGCTGGCTCAAAGTATGCAATGGGTGTTGTTGAAAATTTTCATTGCTTACTAGCCTGTTGTACTGTTTTTGTAAGGCATAGCTTTGGGCAGTAGACAATTTTGTTATTTTATTATATGTATTCAAAATGGAATATTTTTGCTTAAAATAATCGTACAGTTCTTTGGAATAGTTTATTTTAAAGTTAAGAAATGGTAATCTACTATAATATCAAAAAAGTAAAAACACAATTATAGGTTCCCCACAAATAGAGTCTATAAAGGGTAAAAATATGAATTTTTTGTAACTTTAAGCTCAAACTACTAAAAATCTCGATGTGATGGACCATTTCTGAAAACAGATTCGTCTTCAGCACACGAAAATCATCTAGAATCACCAAAAACCCTACATTATACTGGACCTTGTTGCCTAGTGTTATTGACTTATTAGTTTTTAATGTGATTCTTTTATTAACCTCTTTGAAAATCAATCATACAACTTTTAGCAGGCTTCAGGTCAATATGTTATGTTTGTTCATAAATTTTAAAAGAAGACACAATCACACACACGCGGTTAAAGCATTGCTGGCATGAGTTGTCCGCTGCCGACTTAGAGAAGATAGGCAGAGCCTGCTGATGATAGAACGTGGAGGTTCTTGAAATAGCAGTATGGTCGATCAGTTTTTTTTTCAGTGACTCACTATATAATTAGTATTTAATTTTATTAAAAATTGATTCTGAATCGATATTTTGGCATAAATATTCAATGGCTCTATGTATTTAGATAAAGGCTTTGCAGTTCAAACTAATTTAAAGTGACGCGATGGAAGTTTAGATGAAGCACTTTTCTAAGAATGGGATCGCACTTTTTCAATTTCCTTCTCACGCATATTACAAAGGCTGCAGGTTTCATCCAATCCCCTTCTGTGTGGCCTAAAGTTTAATGCAATCATTTCACAACTAGCCTTGAAAATATTGTTAATGCAGTTTGATCCTAAGCTATCTTGGAAATAGTTTAATTGACCCAGTTTGTGAGTCAGTTTTTTTATATGCGGACCTTTTCAGTGCTCTTTCTAGCTCGGTTTATAAAGAGTTGACGCTCATCTTCGACACTCTAATAAAGTGTTTATAGGAAAAGAATGCATGATTTCCAGTTTGTAAGCGAAGTATTCGAAATAATTGTACACGTAATTTCACGATTTTACAAACAACCTCACAGAAGAAAATTTTGCTTAAGCTGCCTTTACACTTGTCAGATTTAAAGAGATTCCCTGAAAATAGTGTAATAGCATATCATATATCTCTAAATATTTAGAAAATTTAGCCTTCTTTGATGTAATTGGACAGGTTCAATTTAATAAGAGTTTCTCTTTAGATAATTTTGACAACCGACTATTTAGAGATATATGATATATGATATAAGGCAACTTTAGAAATATTTTTGTACTATATTAAGTTTGTGCAAAAGTATGTAACAGGAAAAAGGAATCATTTCCTAAAGTATATATATTCTTGATCAACAGCCGAGTCGATATAGCCATGTCCGTCTTTCCGTCTCTCTGTCTTTCCGTCTGTCCTTATGAACGAAGAGATCTTAGAGATGGTAAAAGATAGAAGTTTGACATGTATGGAACAAATATTTCTTATACTTGCAGGCAGATTAAGTTTATTTTCAATTTTTGCCACGCCCCCTGCCTCCCGTTTAATTTGGAAAAAAAAACCACATATCTCCCACAGTTTTGAAGATAGATGGTTTGTACCTTGTAAAAATATTTAGTAACCAAAATTATTTATCGATTTACCAAAGGAATGATACAGATCGACTGAACGATAGACGAGTTATAAGGAAAACAAACAATTATGATGGGTAGCACTGGCCGCAACGGCGATGGGCAGCACTTCACACACTTTATGGCTTTTCTGTGCCACTTTATGTGGCTTTAAACTTAAATTGATCAGATATCTACAAACTTTTGGGGGTACAGAGTATGCTATAGTCGGGCTTGAGTGACTTTTTTTTCTTGTTTTTCAATCGATTTACTTGAAGCCCGGTTTTCAAGCGAAAGAAATATACTTGTGTTTCGCGATGCTCGAAAATCTGCACCTACAGTTGGTATAAGGGGAGAAGGTGGTATCAAGGCCAAAATTAATTTTTGAAACGATCTAAGCGAACGACTGTGAAGTAGAAAGACTTTACCATTGAAAACTAAAAAGTTTTTCTCAATAGAACTACTTTTTCGACTGATCGTTTCTATGGCAGCTATATTCTTAAGTCATCCGATTTGTATCAAAATTGGCATAATTTTGTGATAGCATAAAATATTGATCAGTAACAAGTTTGGGAGCAATAGCATTGAAAACCAAAAAGTTTTTTCTACTAAGACTTTTTTCAGAACAATCTTTTGTATGGCAGCTATACCAAATAGTTGACCGATTTTCAACAAACTTGGAGGAATTATGTAAAAGCATAGAAAACTTATAAATCCAAAGTTTGCGTTGAAGACAAAAAAGTTTTTCTCACTAAAACTACTTTTTCGACCGATGGTTCCTATGGCAGCTATAAGCTATAGTCATCCGATTCGGCCTACAGGGGTATAATAATTTTCAACTTTGAGAAAAGCTAGCCCCCATGTCGGGAATGGACAAACGTTATTTGATGAATCACCGAGAAAAAAATTTATATTTTTTCATATTAATTTTACTCCGATATGAAAATATATCAAATTGATATGTTAAAAATTTCAAATCGATATTTTTTAACATATAATTACTACATTTTAAATATCATTCTCAATTTAAGTAAATGATATTATTTTGTATCAGAATGATATTATTTTCTTGCCAAATGATATGAAAAAATTGATATTTTTAAAAAGTTCATTTTAATAAGTGTCATATCAACATAAGATTGATCTTTTTTTCTTTGTGTAGATTCAGTTTCTGAGCTCTATGGGAAAGCCCTCCACTGACTTTGGAAAACCGATTCCCGAGGTCGGAAATTGGATAGGTGGGTGGATTTAAGGCCCATCTGAATAAAATTCTGTTTTTAAGCTCTATGGATCAAATAAATCAAAGTTAAGCCATTCAATTAGTGGAAATCCATTCCCAAGCGCCAAACTAAGTACATGAGCAGGTCGTAGACTGTATAAAAGTCCACCCGAAAGGACGGGATTTATTTGTCATTCTTAAATTCCCAACTGAGGTGAAAATTTTGTTGGGTCACGTGGGATGGTAAGGGATGGATTTTAATTTGTGGAATGGGAGCAAATATGGAAGATCGATGTGATCTTTAAAACACACCAAATCAATTCTCTCCTAGAATTTTCCCCAATTTCTACCTCCTAATTTTATATAAATTTATTTTATCTATACAATTTTGTAGCCAAATTTTTAAGGCATAAATAAAAGTCCTCAAGTAAAAGCTCTCCAAAAAAAGATGACACCTTTCATGAACATGAAAGAATCTCAATGAATAGATTTGAAAGAGGAATGATTTCCCACGGTCAACTAAACATAGTCGATTCAAGCTCTGCCTGTTTAGGCTCTATAACCTTTCCTAAGAATTTTAATTTCCCAATTTTCTTTAACAACTTATAATATTACCCGTGTTGCACATATTTGTTTAAAGCATTTTCAACAATCTTCCCACACCACAGTTTTAATACCACTGCCAGCTGTTAACATTCTGTTCTTACAGTTTTAGATTCATTACAAAAACCATCCTCCTTGCCGCCATAATAACCGTAAACTGTAATGCAGAATATTCGAAACAAAATGCCATCTAATTAACACCAAAAAATAACTGATTTTCAAACTAAGGAGTTGGTGTACAGTTCGGGAGGCGTGTCACGCTAAATGCTTAACGTAATTAGCAAGGCTTGACGTAGAAGCAAAAGAAGAAGTAGAAATACTAGCTACTCTTTGCTTCGAATTAAGGTAGCTGCAAACAAGTTGGACTTGGATTTTGCCTTTTGTAGCAGGCAGCAAGCAAGGGGAAGGGGAGGCGGATCGGCGGCGAAGTACTACAACAATATGGCGCCACTAATTAGAAATTCTTAGCAGCCTGGCGACGACATCTTTGGACTTTTAAGGAAGTGCCAAAGTGACATTAAATAGTTCTGCTTACATTTATACAGCTGCTGCTGCTGTGGCTGCTGCAGTGTGTGTTTGTGTTTTTTTTTCAAGTGTCAATTGGTTTTTCTACTTATGTTGACTATTTATGGGCGGTGGGCGATTGAGGTGGTTGCAATTTTGTTAAATCGTTACAGTTTGAGAGTCACAAATTTTGGTTGGGATTTAATTATGTTAGGTATGGCCAAAAGAACAGTTTTTGAATGAATCCACAAATAAATAAGATCATTACAGTTTGAGAGTCATACATTAAAGCTGTTAAGTGATAATTTTCAGTCAAAAAAATGCAAAGTATTAGAACTAGTTTAGTTTAGTAAGAACAGTTTTCTAATAATCCCACTAGAAAGTGAGAATATTACAGTTTGAGAACATTACAGTTTTACATTCACTCGGTAAAGCTAATCAAATTCTCAAAGTGTCATATTAAGAACTGTACATAACTAAAATGAATGAAATTAATGTTTTACGTAAAAATTATGTTTTGTGGTGCCAGAGAAAGAATTTTTTAAGAATTCCACCACAAATTATACATGAATGCAACAGATACAAAATGCATATGAACAAATTCTTCAAATTTCCACAATTTCTACCCATCAACATCAACCTTCAATCCCTTCCAGAATCTTCTGCGCACAGCCGGCACTTAAAATTCAAGTTCAATAGCAAAAACCACAAAAAAAAAAGCCAAGAAGAACGTGTCGCAGCATGTGGCGCGTTCTAAGAACTTGCCGATGCCGATGCAGTTGCAGTTTGCTGCCCTGCCACTTGTGGCACGAATGTCAACTGCACGAAAATGTTGCAGCCACATTGTGCATCCCCCCCCCCCTCCCACCTCTTTCCAATCCCTCTACTATCTTGCTTCTGTTTTCTGTTCTATTGATCGTTAGGCGGCTTCTGCTTCTTCTTAGGTTTTGTTTTGTTTTTTTTTTTGGTCCCTGGTGATAGCATTTTGCTCCTTGGCTTGTCAAAGACAACTCCTCGTTGTTGCTGTTGTTGTTGCAGAAAAGGTTAACAACATTTTCGCCTCGTCTTCGGGGTTCGTGCGGCATCTTGATGTTGCTTCCTGTGTTGCATTTGTTGTTTGCCTTTTTAATTAGCAACTTTTGGGACTCGGGACTCGACTCTTGGGGGCCAGCAGCGGCCGTAGTCTTGGTTTTCCATTAAGTATGCAGTTTTTCGGTCTTCCACGTTGTTCTTGCATTTAATTAAATGCTCATAAGCATGTGACCAAAGAACCTTCTCTCCAAACAAAGTCATTGTCATTGTGTGCGGATCTCCAGGGGAAACTCCTAGAAGTTTGCCCGCTTTTGGTTCCCTAATGTTTAAAATGGCTTTTGAAGTTAGTTGACTTGTTGTTGTTTTTTAGGGCTTAGTTCTTTTTGTGATTTTTATCATTTGTTTGGCTATTTTGTCATGATGTTGTTAGCAGGTAAATGAACTGCAAAGGAAGCTAACTTAGGTCGAGAAACATTAACATTAAATTTATCACCGCTTCCTCTTTGGCTTCCTTTTAAGCACTTTGACTTTAACTGCAAAACCGAAATCCCTTTAAAAAAAATTGCATAGAAAAGTTGCCCAAGTAGCATAAATAAAATTAAAATCCCTCTCAGTTGCAGTAACAGTTTTACACTGTCCTGTCCAAGTCGCTCCAAGCAATATGCTGCTGCCTTGCTCAAAAGACTCCCCTTTTGCCAATTGCGTTGTCCTTTTTGCATTTTTAGTTGAGGCAATTTTCCGTTTTTCAATTTTGTAGTTGTCGTTTTCCTACTATTTTTTTTTGTGCCCTTGCACTTCCTGCTTTTTGCGCTGCCCTCGTTTTGTTCCTTTGGGCCAAATGTGCATTTAGCATTCAAATGGCCCTGCTGTCTGTCAGACAGTAGTGCAGGTCAGAGCATATGTATGCAATTTTCTGCTGCAATTCCTTTCCTGCTCGCTACTAATCCTACTAGCAATTTCTCGTTGCCGTGTTGTATAAACTTTTATAATCAAATTAAATTTTATGGCTTATTGGAAAATGTGCGCGTGCAAATCCAATTTCCCATTGACTTTTCCTGTGCAACAAAAATACTTTTTACTTTGAGGGAATTTGCATTGGGTTTTGGGGTTTTGGGATTTATTTGGTTTTTGTCGAATACAAATTGAAATTTGATGCGGCCTGTGGCCTTTTGTGAGAGGTGTGAAAAATTACTAAGCTAAAAGGCTTTGATGAGATTTGGTTTTCAGTTTATTTTGCATTGTAAATTATTATTAGAATTACTAAGAGATGTTAAGCAGAACGACCCATGCGAAATTAAATGAACACCATCGCTCATCAAAGCTTTCGAGGCACGCAAAGCCCTCAACCGAGGCATCACAAAGTCCTCAATCGAGGCCCTCGACGAGAGGCAACACTACCAACAAACTTGCATCATTATCTATGCACGCCTTGAGACCATCAGCCAAATGTGTCTATTTCTCGGATTTATAAATGGCAGCATAACGAAAACACTGAAGAGGGAGTACTGTAGCAACCTGCCAGCCATCTAGCGATAACTATTCTATCCGATAAACTATCATCTCTATACTTCAGTTCTAGCGGAAAAAATTTGTGTGCTAAATATATTCTGTTAATTATGGTTAAATATTATACATAAACGCAGAATATCCCGTATAGCTTTATTTGTTAGGTGAAAAAATGTTTCTTTTGCAATTTTTGTATTTTTAGAAATGAGCAGCAAACCGTTTCGGAACCAAACTTATACGGGATCTTTTGGCAGTCCGAAGTCATGCAAACTTATTGTTGCTGCGACTTTGCCACAAGTATTAAAGACAGAGTGGACTTCAATCGAGTCAAGTAAATTTTGCCTAATAAACACCATGCCAAATGCGGATAAGGGGACATAATTCAAGTTCGACGAATTTCAAAAACCAAGTTTTTCTGATGACGAGGAGGAGTCTGCGACAGTGCAAGAACAATTTTCGGATCATATCAGATCCTAGGATGTGCATAATTGCAGAAAGAACGAGAGCGTAAGTTAAAGTCAGCTCTAACCGACTTCGATATACCCGTTACTCATGGAAAAAAATGTTTAATAGCCTTCCTGTGTGCCTGAGGTGGTTCAACCGAAAAGTAGGCAACATTTTTTTAACTCGGCTATTTATCATCCGATCTTGATGAAAATTTCAGGGCTTATAGATATCGCGAATATAAATGTAAGTTTTAAATTTGATCGATAACTCAAAAATTGTGGGAGTTATTCAACATTTTTAATTGTGCGGGGGTGGGCGTGGCAAAAATTTGAAATAAACTTGATCTGCGTGCAGACAATAGGAGTCTACATTTGCAATATGGTTGGCTCTAGCTCTTCTAGTCTTTGAGATCTAGGTGTTCATACAGACAGACGGACAGACGGACATGGCTATATCGACTCGGCTGTTGATGCTGTTCAAGAATATATATACTTTATATGGTCGGAAATGAGTCCTTCTGTCTGTTACATACATTTACACGACTTTAGTATACCCTTTTACTCTACGAGTAACTGGTATAAAAACTTCATTCTGGACGAAATTATTCGAAATGTTCACACATATAATATATGGGTATTGTTAACTCTTTCTGTAAATTCTGTCGCATTTTTGACATTAAATGTTGATTCCGCAGTTTTGTTATGGAGTATTTTCGCTAAATATCTACAGAGTTCGTGAGCTGGTGAATCTATCGACGAGCAAATCGATCTTATTCTTGAAGAAATTCGGGTAGTCCATAAATCCTTGGTGGTAACGCTGTGCTCGTCGTTAGCTGACTTCTTTCGGCCTTTGAAATCAGCTTCAGCTTAAATAGTTGGTTCACTAACTGATGTTGTGTCCCTGTTCCCTAGTATACAGATAGATTTAGCAATGGACACCATTAGTCAAAAATGGCCAAAAATTAAAGAGTATACCCTAATTCCCACACAACTTTTCATGGACATAGTAAAATGTTGCATTACGGAGAGTAGGTACTTTAAGGTTGTAGACAGAATATACAAGTAGCTAAAAGGAATGTCAATGGGATCCCCAGCTTCACCTATCATAGCCGACTTAGTCAAGGAGGAACTTTAAGAGAGCACAATAAGTAAATTAAAACATCAACCCAAAGTACTCACAAAATACGAGGATGATTTGTTTGCCATAGTGAAGAAAGAGGAAGTAAAAACAACTCTGGAGGCGCTTAATAACTAGCACAGGAATTAGAAGTAGACGGAACATTACCATATTTAGATACCACAATAAATAGACGCATAACAACTTTAAAAACAAAATGGTACATGAAACCAACTGCATTAGAACGGATTATTAACTTCAATTCAATTCGTCTGCTCCGTTCGGCGTGTAGTTGGATACTGGAGTTGGATACGTGGAGTTGGATACTTAGAAAGGTCGCTAACTATCAACTTTAATAATGTGTGTAATAGAGTCATTTTTTAAAAGACACAAAAACTCATATAAACGAATAACACGGGAAACTAAGAAATACCGATCACTCACATATTTACGTACCTAAACTATCAGAACGATTGGCACGATCAAATTGCTACGACAAACAAAATATACAAATTGCGCATAAGCCTACAAATACGATGAAAGGATCAAATCAAAAAAAGACAAAGCGGATGTCAAGAATGTCATTTACAAGATAACCAAGCAAAGGATATAAAGTCGATAGTTGCAACAAAATCAACATATGAACGACTAAATCCAAATTGAAGACCCGTATAGCCGAACATAAATCTGACTTCAAGCTACGACATCAGACACACATACAAAAAACTGCGCTTGCGATCCATTGTGTAGAAAGCGGCCACTCACCAAATTTTGAGGCAGCGAAAATACTACAAAAAGAGCAGCATTACAACAAGCGCTACACATTAGAAATGTTGCATATCATAAACACACCAACAGACAGGAGACTCAACTACAAAACGGACACTGAGAACTGCGCTAACTTAACCAGACACCTACTCGCGAATTGAAAATTAGTTTAAGACTCCACGTCACACATTGCAGACGTGTACAAATTGTACGTAAACTGTTATTGTGAATTTTGTTAGATGATTGTATGCTTAATATTGGTGTATATTTTTTGTAGTTTGGCCCTGAAATATATCGGAAAAGAAACATAAAAACATATGTTTTCTATTCATCCGACCTCGAGCCAGCTTACTTCAATCTACTATTTCTTAACTTTAAAATAAACTTTACTTTAATTTTAATGAAACTTTTCAAAAAAAACCCATTTCATATTTCGAGGCGGCAACAATATACCCTGCAAACATTTTATCTGTTTTTTTATCTCAATCGTCAAAAAGAGAGTTTGGCGATAGTTTGAGGGGAGAGTTTTCTGTAGTTTGGCGATTTACACAAACAAAATACATAGGGTATCGCATTCTTAACATACAAGGGATAAATAAGCGGTATGTGGTATCGCATTTTCTTCGTCCAATCAGTTAATTGGCGATATACATATCGCTAAAATATCGCTTTGAAGATATAAATGCGATTCTCGTCGCATATTTCAACTTCACTATTTATATGCAAAAATTGGTGTGTTTTCAAAAAAGTACATCTTATTATATACAAGTAACACTTTAGATGCGTTGCTTTACACGAGCGGCGTGGCGCAGCAGTCTAAGGCGTCGTTCCACAAACGTGTTTCAGTTCAAGGGCCCCGAAGTCAAAATTTGTAATAAAAAAATTTAAGTTTTGTTTAGTTTGTTGTTTTTCCGTATAAGAAAAAAAAAAAAATCGTAGTCTCCCACATATGAGGCTCATTCACTCATTCGTATCTTCAGTAAGAAACGATTTACTATCTCCAGAATATACTTTTTTTATGCCAGGACGAATCGCTTTCTTATCTTCAGAAAGAATCGATTTCTTATCGCCAGGAAGAATCGCTTTCTTATCTCCAGGAAGAATCGCTTGCTTAGCACACTTCTTGCTGAAGGGAAATAAGAATGCGATAACTATGCGATATCGCCAGAGTTAAGCGATACGTACTGGAAGAATCTTCCGATACTACATTTTTGCTGGGTATACAATAGTTTGTGAAAACTTATACAATTACTAAAAATTGTATATCTTCATTGAAAAAAATCGTAGAATTTATTGGGATAGTTTATTTCAAAGTTAAGAAATATTAGTAACATACGATAATATTAAAAAAAAGTCAAATCAAAAGTATAGGTTACCCACAAAACGGGTCTATAAAGGGTTAAAATAGTCATTTTTTGCAACTTTAAGCTCAAATTACAAAAATCTCGACGTGATGAACCATTTCTGAAAACAGATTCGTGTTAAGCACACGAAAATCATCTAGAATCACCACCAACATTTCAATATACTGGGAAAAGTCAAATTTTGTTGCCTTGTGTAATATATAATACCCTAAATCGGCTTCTCTAAACTGTACACCTCAATGAAACCCCTTTCGAGTTACAAAACTTAACTACCGCTGGCCTCGTATCAAACATTTTCCTACCACCACTTCACTTCACTTTATAACTTAATCCCCACACTAATCTAGAACTTGCTTCATCACCCACTCAAACAATGTTCCCATCCAACCGATTACCAACTTGTCTTGGAAAATTCCCAGCACAAAATAAAAACAAGAACCAATTTCTCAATTTATATAAAAAAAAAAAAACCAGCAATAGCAATGTACACTTCAAGTAGTTGAACATTAAGTACTAACAATTTTTCGCTTGCACTTTTTCTGCTTCTACGAATGCCAAAGGGGTCTTAACCTGGTCTTGCTAGACCAGATCCCGGCGGGCAATCAACCACCCACCCTACGACGAACCAGTTACTATCTTCTACTTTTCCTTTTTCACATTTTTTTGTTCGGGCTGTATTTAAAGCAAATTAAACAAAATTGCTCGCAATAAAACTTAATGGCTAATTAAATGGGTTGGGTAAAGAGCAGGAACTGCAAAAAAAAAAAAAAAAAAAACAGAAAAAAATTGCAGAGGATGGAACATTAGCAGCAGCAGCAGCAGCTGGTAGCAATTTCGCAAAAGCCTTTTGCATAATTTACAAGTAGCAAAAATGAGCAAAAAGCAAAGAGATAGAAACTTTCCTTTTTGAGGATGGCATATTTAGTTTAATGTTTAACAATATTTGCTACTCGCTCTAATGAAATTATGCAGTTATTGCCTGATATGCATAAATGTGCATGTGTGGAAGAAGGATATGCTATACATATATGCAAATTGCTTTTGCATAATACTGCAACTTAGTATAAAAGAATTTTGCAGTGAAAGCAACAAAATCCAAAATGAGCTACTAAAATGTATTTTCCACTGCTGCTGCTTGGCTTAAAAAAGTTATAAACATTTTCGCGGATTTGAGATTTTTGCTAGCCAAATGGAAGCTTAATTTTTATACTCTGTACCGAAGGTACATAGAGTATATTAAGTTTGTGCAAAAGTATGTAACAGGGAGAAGGAATCATCTCCGACCCTATAAAGTATATATATTCTTGATCAGCATTAACAGCCGAGTCGATATAGCCATGTCCGTCTGTCCGTCCGTCCGTCCGTCCGTCTGTCCGTCCGTCCGTCCGTATGAACGAAGAGATCTCAGAGATGGTAAGAGATTAGAGGTTTGACATGTATGGGACATATATTTCTTATACTTGCAGGCAGATCAAGTTTATTTTCAATTTTTGCCACGCCCCCTCCCGCCCCCGCAATTTGGAAAAAACTTCATATCTCCTACAGTTTTGGAGATAGATCGTTCGTTCCTTCTAGAGATACCTTGTAAACAAAATTATTTATCGATTTGCTGAAGGAATGATAAAGATCGGATGAACGATACTCAAGTTATGGGCAAAAAACGGCCAGTTAACGCCACCCACCAACAACCACAGCAACATACCCTAACCGTTCAACACAGGCAATCTTAGTGCGAGAGAGAAAGAGAGAGAGAGAGAAACTAAGAGAGCGCATCGCGTTGTGCGCGGGGTGTTAACTGGCCGATTGACTCCTGAGCAAATGCGAGTGTAAGGGTACAGAGTATGTTATAGTCGGGCTTGACCGACTTTCTTTCTTGTTAAATATGCAGATTTTTAATGGCTTACCAAAAATTTGGATTAAAATTGTTTTTTTTAGCAACTCACCTGAAATGAAAAGAATAGAGAAAAATAATTTAACATTTGTTTCATCAATTTGTTTTAAGTAAAAGTAAAATTGGCTCTAACAGCACCTCCAGGAGGGCCAGGGCCAAGCTTCTCTCAATCTCTTGGCGTGTGTGCTTATAATTTTTCGCACAAGAGAAAGGGACCTACAGTTTAACGCCGAATCCGAACGGCAATAGTTAGAGAATTTGCTTTTTCATGGCTAGTTATTACTTCACAACTGGCGCCAGTAGTTGGTGAAGGTGATCGGGTGTGTAAAAGCTTTTTTCTAATGAAAGAAAAAACTTTTTCTATTAGATGGTCCGAGGCGGGATCGAACCCACAACCTCCCGCACCAGCCGCCACACATACGACTGGTACGCCACGCCCGACCACACGACATCAATTTGTTTTAATGAATAAAAATATGAGTACTCATTAGATCATTAGTACTTGACAAACTTTAAAAGTATTTTTACACTAACTGGGCTTAAAAAAATGCTCAAAGTAGAAGGGAGGAGATTTTCAAAGCTGCTTTTATATGTATACGAATGTTTTTTCAGCTGCCAGTGGCAACTTCTCTGCTCGAATTGCCTACTACTGCTTTATAGCTTTTCGGGTCTACCAGTTTATGACGTTCGCTTATTTCAGGCCTGTGTTTCAGTACTAATCTCGTGGGTGAGTTTCACGGATAGCCCTGAAATCATTTATGAATTGAAGCAATTCCTAATGCTCAGGCCTGATATCTGAACTTACAAATTTAGTTCTGCGACATAGTACGTAACGCTTAAGAGCACCCAGTAACCTTAATACGAATTAGAGGTATGCATAAGTGGAATCAAACTTTCAGCCAAAATGATTACTGAAGAATATGACATCCATATTTGAGTAAAGTTAACTCAGCTGAATGAATTGCTATTCCGTTCAGTCATATTGAATGTCAAATTGTAAATACTAAAAGCGATTGAGTGTCATTAAATGAATGTACAAAGCGAAGTGATTGAGTGAGAGTCAGTGTCCTTGAGTATTCAATTAGTAAAGCCAAATTCAAAGAAGCAAAAAAAATATGTTTTTAATGGTGACCGAAGCAAAAGAAAATCTAATTTTTTACCAATTAAAGATTGAGGAAGGACTGAGGAAAGAGATTGCATTTTTTACCTTACAGACTTACTGTTCAAAGATATTTGAACAGTGCAACTATCTGCAAGCTTTTGAACACAAGTGCAGAGGGCAAGCACAAATAGAGCAACTATCTGCTTTCGTTCAATAGATGTAAGATAATGCACTCCCAAATGGGAGGGGAGATTGTGTGATACAGGGTCTAAGCCAGTGGTATACAAAATGCCAAAAGCCTATGCTATGGGATAGGAACTCTTAATTCTGCCGGCGGCGCAGCCGACACACGTATAGAGAGCGAGAATACATGTTTTCAATAAATAGCACGCTCGGCAGCTTGCTCTCTTACGATGCGCTTGCTCGGCTTTTTGTTTTCTCACGAGGCATTTGTTCGTTTAATATAAATTGTGAGCAAAAACAAGAACCGTACAGTTAGTGTCTCTTAACGTACTGTACGCAAATCACAATTTACCGATTACCGAATGAAGTACTAAGGTACGCGTGCTCTGGCTGACCCCTCAGTCCGTTTGATTGTAAATATTTCAAAAACATTTTACCGTGACTGAAGAATCATTAAATCGCGAAAACAGTCCAAACAGAATAAAAATTGTAATAATCAGGGAATCAAACCGAATCGTATTTCGGTTCCGGTTCCAGTTCTGGTACGTACCGAAACTTGTGTTTCGGTAAAAGGATCTGTTTTGGTTCTAATAATATTTCGGTATTCGGTTCCGTACCGGTACCTGCTTTCTTATTTCGGTCTACCGGTACGTACCGGTATGAATCGGTAAAATATGAAGAAAGAGCGGTCATTGGTTATGCATTCATTCGATTTCTTAGCAACGACTTACGCTTACTTGCCCTTCTCAAAGGCCACACAATTGTGGAAACTGTGTAGAGTTTTCTTTATTTTTATTAACGAGTGTTTTTCGGGTTTCACTATTTAAACACGGTTTTCTATTTAGAATGTCTCTATACTAGGTGTTTCCCTTCACGGTTTGTCGATATGGATTTTTCTTTCTGTCTCTCTGTGTGTCTGCTTATCATTTTAACTACAGCTTCTGTCTTCGTCCATCTTCTACTATCTACTCTCGGTTTCGTCATCGTCCATTCTCTATACAGTGAGACACTTAAATATCGATACATTTATACATCTTGGCGGTCATTTTCAAATAATTCCAAAGACTTCAATTTGGAAAACGTTTTAAGCTCAGAAAAATTGATCACGATTGATGCCATAAATCAGTTTTGTGAAAATACTGAACTATTTGTAGTGTCCTGCTTTTAAAGTATTTGTGCTGCTTTCCTCATTAAGTTTTAAGTTGAACAGAAATGGATAACACAAGTACTTTTTAGTTTCGAGGTTAGCATTAGCATGACATTAAATTGTGGGCCTAAGAATAAAGGATGCAATATTTTTCAAGAGACTGGTCTCGTGTTTTTCTGTTTTCTGTTTCTGTTGCAAATTGCTTAAAAGTCCCCCAAAACTAAGTGTCAGCTTTGAAGTCTAGTCGTTGCACTTAGAACCGAAACTGTACCGGTACAATGTTTAGGTTCTTTTCGGTTTTTTATGTTCCAAAAATATCGGAACTCGTATACCGGTACACAATCAATTTCAAATATCGGTTCCAGTTCCGGTTCTGGTTCTGAGTTTTAATCGGTTCTTTTCGTTATACGGTTCCGGTTCTGGTTCCGGTTTGATTCCCTGGTAATAATGTAAACAAACTTGACTGCCTATCAAGTGGAAAATCATGCCAGCTTAGGGTTCTTCATGGTAAAAAAAATACACTAATTAGTTATGAAACTGATTTGCAGGATCAAAAATTATTCCACAAAAATTCATGACTTGGACAATATTGACCTTAAAGACCATTGGATGACAAATGATGCAAAAACAAGTATTCGCCTAACTACGCCATCCATTTGGAAACTGGTCTACCGTCATTATTCAACTACACATTGGACATCCACTTCAAATATGTTC
The DNA here is from genome assembly GCA_037044535.1 of Lordiphosa magnipectinata. Classification (NCBI taxonomy): domain Eukaryota; kingdom Metazoa; phylum Arthropoda; class Insecta; order Diptera; family Drosophilidae; genus Lordiphosa; species Lordiphosa magnipectinata. Next base: position 207,608 of record JBAMBO010002785.1, on the reverse strand, counting down.
TGAAATCCTTAAACATGCCGTACCAACGATATCCAAAAATAGTCTCAAAATACCTGCTGGAATCAAAAGCACAGTTTTTCAGCCAATGGCTCAAAATGTCAAGTGACTATGAGTCTCCGTTGACAGTAGAAAACCCAAGCTAGTGAAGGTTGGAGCAGAACAGATTAATTCTAAACATAGATACTAAGACAAGGAGGATGTGGGAGGATCAAGCAAGAGAGAGCTCTGGGAGACACATTAACAAACACTTAACATACAACTTAAACGAAAACAATTACTTTCAGGACGATATCAACTGAAGATGCTTAACCTGAAATACCGCCCACCACACCTGGAAAATCTTCCAAATGAATGCTCCCTGTGCAACTTGAGTGAATGCGAGTATATAATGCACTTCTTGGGGAAATGTTCCATACTACAAGAGATCAGGACAGGTTGCATTGGAACACCGTATTTGAATGTGGAGGAATTGCATCAACCTCTTGAACGGAAGCAACTAGAACAGCCTAGCAGCATATGTCAGCCACGCTCAAAAATACAGGCAACAAATACTGGAAGAAAGTTTCTAGTTACATAAAATCGCCATCAATGTAAATTGTATCTTTTAATTGTAGCAGTTAGTCCAGTAAATGTATTATTAATATCCGCGAAATTTTGAATTGGAAATTTTTAGTGTTCATAATGTAATCCAAGACAAATAAAAACGAGAAGGCCCAAGCTAACTTCGTCTGTGCCGAAGTTGTCTATACCCTCACCAATGCTGGTTTTGAAATGTCAGAGTTTAAAAACGCTTACATAAAAATCAAAAATTTTTGTAACTAAAACCTATTTCCGACCATATTTCGCGAATCTTTTTGAAAACATATCAAATTAACAATCGCCGAGTTTAGGAACGATCAAATTGAAAACAGAAAAGCTTTTCTCACTAAGACTCATTTTACGAACGATCAGTCCTATGGCAGCCTTAAGATATAGTCATCCGATTTCGACCAAATTTTGCGAATCTATTTAAAAGCAAGAATTTATTTAAAGTAAGAAACAAAAAAAATTTCTTACCATGACCCATTTTCGACCGATCGGTCCTATGGCAAACATAAGATATAGTCACCCGATGTTGATCAACTTTTTAAAATTAGTTTGAAAGCTTTTAATATTAATAATCAACGACCTTAAGAACGAAATATTTGAAAACAAAAAAGTTTTTCTTACTAAGACACATTTTCCGAACGATCAGTCCTATGACAGCCATAAGATATAGTCATCCGATTTTGATCAAAATTTGCAAATCTGTTTGAAAGCATATAATATTAATAATGAACGAGTTTGATGACGCTAACATTAAAAACAAAAAAGTTTTTTTTACTAAGACCCATTTTCCGACCGATCGGTCCTATGGCAGCTATAAGATATAGTCATCCGATTTTAACCAAATATTGCAAATCTGTTTGAAAGCATTTAATATTAATAATTGACGAGTTTGAGGACGCTAACATTGAAAACAAAAAAGTTTTTCTTACAAAAACCCATTTTTTGGAAGATAATTCCTATGGCAGCTATAAGATATGGTCTTTCGATCCGGTCGGCTCCAATATATTAGAAGCGTGCAGTAAAAAGAAGACTCTGTGCAAAATTTCAGCTCGAAAGCCTTAAAACTGAGAGACTAGTTTGCGTAGAAACAGACAGACAGATGGACGGACAAAGCTCAATTGACTCAGCTCGTCGCCCTGATCAAGAATATATATAGTTTATGGGGTCGGAAATTAATATTTCGAGCCGTTTCAAACTTCTGGTCAAAATTATAATACACTTTGCAAGGGTATAAAAAAAGAAAGAATCGGCATTGGTCTCATGGCAAAAAAAGCCATGCCTGCAATATGCCAACATATACACTACTACTGCTACTATATATTTTGTAATTCGTTATAATTTTAATATTTTAATTGAATTTCACTTTCAATTTTAAGTGAAGCTTCTAAGAATTCCAATAAAAATTATTATATTTCAATGTAACTGTTTCAGAGACCTCTTTGAATATCAATAATAAAACATTTAGCAGGTCCCACAAAGCTTCACACAAGTTTGGCGTTGGTTGCTTATGTAGGATTTGGCTATAAGCCTGGCTTTTGGAACTCCCAAGTGGTTAAAGCACTAATGACATGAGGTAGCCTTTGCTAAGATTGGTGGTGATTCATGAAATGATTGTGGTGTGCGTAAGTGTCTTGTTTTAGAAAAGTTACAAACAAAAATCAGTATTTATTATATTCCTCCAATTCTTATCCACTAAGATTTCAAAAAGGTTCCCATTTTCTTACCATTCGATTTATGTTTAACTGTCTGATTACTGTCATAATTGCCATCTCTTGTAATCCCCCTTCTATCCCTTTTTTTTGTATTCTTCTTTTGGCTATTTGCTCATTCATTATGTCCAACTCGAACTTTTTTTTCTCACAACTCTTATAAAACTTTGCATAGTTTTTAGTTTTAATTAGCCAACAGTAACAGCTGTACCCCATTTGCATGGCACCCCACCCGCCCCACCCCTTTCGCTTATCTTTTAGCTGCCTGCCTTACGCTCAATTTCTTGGCTGTCTGTCCCCTGTCTTGACCAGGCCAGATAAGCGAGCAAATTTTCAAATGGACAGCCAAGTGCCTCCTTGGTCAACTGAGGCCTGTAATCTGCATAAAAAAAAAGAGGCAGATTTCTTTTTTCGCTCTTTCTCTGCTTGCCTCATGGGTAATTAGTGCATTTTAAAGCTCTTTTAGTATTTGAAGACCCTTGTGAGCAATTTTCCAGGCTATTTTAAGAGTTATGGGCATAGATAAATGGATTAGTCCGAGACGGCTTTGACGGGCAACAAACTTGCATTTTTTACTGGGCAGACTGAAGAACATTTGGTAAAAATATTACCCAAAGCGCAAAACGTAGTTAAAGTCAAGATCTGACTGGTAAACGCAGTCAAACGTGCGATAAATTCAAAGCACATGGAAATGCGGAATAAAAGGCACAAATGTTAATTGGTTTGTGTCAATCTTATGGCCAGCAGAAGATTCCCTTACCCCCAACCCCCCCATCTCCAGCCCAGCAGCGGACAAGATGAAGTTGTTTAGTTGGTAAATTGTCTTCCCGGGTTTCTGGTTTCTGATTTTTGCAATTTTCATTTCAATTTCTGTGGCGCGCCGCTGAAAGCGAAATGATGTACCCAGTCCCAGATCAGCTCCATTTCCAACATCACCTGCCGGCCCTAAGAGTCGACTTGTGTTTCTGATAGGTTTATATATTCTTCTTTCGTTCGTTTGGTTTCATTTTGGTCTAAATCTGACGGAAGTGCGCGTGGCATTTTGAGTGGCAATTTCCTGAAGAGTGTGAGGCAGGTTCGGGTTGGGTCATTTAATGTCAAACTGATCTAAAGGAATGAGATTTGTTTGAGGTTACAGAGGTGTAATGAAGCGGAACAAGAGGAATGGATTGGATTTGATTTAGAGAAAATCAGAAAATTGCAATTGGAAGTAATTGTCTGTATAGCTATTTGAACTATTGCAAGTTTTTCCCATTTATAACCCCATCCCATTCCAACCTAACAAACAATTTGTCATGCCAAAACGCTTGCAACCAAACAAAACATAAAGAACAATTCCACCATTCGATTCTTTGCCTCTTCCCTGCCTGCCTGCCTGCCTGCCGCGTTCTCCCCTCTTCTACCTCCATTTGAAAAATGATCAAAAAGCGAAAATGCCGAAAAGCCCAAAACTCAAAACGAATGCTCACCATTTTCGGGGCGCAAATCCCTTTAAGTTTTGTTTGATGTCCCTTAACTGCGACAACGATGTTGCACGCTCCGTCCATCAAGCAGAGTCATGGGAGAAGCGGTCTTTTAGCAAAAGCCTTCCCTTTCAGCTTGTACCAAACTGTCCAAAATGTCTGTTCAAATGTCCAGGGCGCAAACTTTTATGGGCAAAGCGGCAAAAGTTGATTGCACTGAAGTCCGAAGTCTGTGACAAAAGTTGCTGGTAGATTGAAGGGAGTTAGGCAAGGAAGGGATGGGTATACATAAGTAATTAACACCCACCACATTTCGTAAAGGAGGTAGCCACTTGTGTAGGCACTTGACATGAGCTCTTTGACCAGACCAGTGCGAAGAGAGAGAGAGAGTGGGTGGGTGTAGGTGTGAAAAGGTCTGCCTACGGCTCATCCTATGGCTCATCCATCCATTTACATGTTACAATGTGGCCTTAGGTTGAACGATGTGAGGGTTATTTACTTAGCTCTTAGAGATGGGAGAGTTGGGATAAGTGCCAACTTAATGAATAGTAAGTTAAGGAAAATGCTTAAACAGAAATTTTGAGAAACTTTAAGATAGAAATGAATAGTTGTGAAAACCAAAATTTGCATATTTCACGCTTGTTTTATCTGCTATACATATAAATCTCTACGCCCGACTGACTGACTGACTGATTATCAACCCACAGCCAAGACCGCTTATCCTAGAGATCTAAGATTTGTCTTAGAACTTCGTTTAGTTATGTAAGCGTGCATTATGAAAGAAAATTTGGAAAATTTGGCCGCGAAGTGGGTTAAGTGACTTAACAGTGACTTAACAATGACTTAGCAGTGACTTAGCAGTGACTTTGCAGTGACTTAACAGTGCCTAAACAATTACTTAAGAGTGACTTAACAGTGACTCAACAGTGACTTAACAGTTACTTAATACTGACTTAACAGTACCTTTAAAGTGACTTAACAGTGGGTTAACAGCGGGGGAACAGTGAATGAGGGAGGGAAATATGCAGAGAGCAGGGGAAGATCTGGGGAAAAAGGGGAAAAAAAACAGTGAGGGGTGGTGGGAAAAGTGGAAAGAGCGGGGAAAGAGGTGGGTTGATAACACAGTGAAACATTTTTGAACAAAAAAATTTTAATACCAACGAAACCAACAAAATTTGAAAGGTACCTTTAGTAGTTAAAAAATCCTGGCTTTGTGTTGGTCTGATTGACTAAGGTTTTCTTGTAATGAACTCTTGAATTTTGTTGATTTTTTTTATAAAAAGTGTCTTGTTTTTAAAGTCTTTATCTCATAAACTGATATGAAATTTTCCTTTACTGTCTTCAGAAATTTTGTAGCTCTTAAGCAGGCCTACAAAACACTTCTTTAAGACTAGCTCAAAAAAAAACCATCTCCATGCTCAAAATCACTAAAATGTAATCTGTAATCAGTCAGTCGGGCGTAAAGATAAATATGTATAGATAAAACAAGCATAAGAACTCTTTTTATGTGAAACATGCAAGTTTTAAGCTCATAAAACGTCCCAGCCGAAACCCGAACTGTTTTTTAAATAATTTAGAAAAATTCTAATAAAATTTTTTTTAAATGTTTCTGAACTTTATAGAGAATTGTGTTTAAAAATTGTTTAGTTTTCCATGAATGATAGCTTGTTTGAGGTGTAAATAATTAGGGGGTACACTTTATTATCCATAAAGGCACTTGAACAAGTTTGCCCGTCTAGCTTTGTTGAGCACAAAGCGCACTTGTGCACGTAAAAATGTGCACAATCACTTTAGACAATTTGCCTGCTATGCTCTTAAGATTTGTGTGGAAAAATTAAGATATTAAAGATATTATTCTGTAATGGAAAGCCAGCGAACTGCATCGTGATGTTGAAATTATTGAAGATGTGTTTACTGCTTAAATAAGCTGCACGTTTTGATGTTGTCGACATTTGCAGATATACATATGTGTGTCCACCAGGTGTATAGTATGTCCATGATGACTTTATGGACGATGTCAAATGCATATACTCTTGCCGTCAAGGACATATCAGTAACGTGCCGAAATCAAAACTAATGTCGAATTAACATCCTCTCTTGATTTGACGAGAAAGGTTGTTAAGCTAATTATGCCCGTGTTAGAGAAGTAATTTGAAACAATGCTTAAATTGATTAAGAAAGCTTAAGGTATCGCAATGTCTGCGGTTATTGTTCAGTACACCGGTGTTAACCACACTTTAACCAAGGGGTGCTACAACAAAAGTACTGTTTTTAACCTTATTTTTTTAACTTTCACTGCGTCGCAGAGTGGCTGTGCTTGATTTTTTGATGTTGTTTAATTTAATTGTTTTCACAGTTGCCATTGTTGGAGTTTCTTTGACGGAGGTGGATACCAATCCCGACGCACCAACCCTGTTAACCCTATAAGGCGGGTTCTCAGCTCATGTTAGCCAGCAGCGGGGGTCACCAACTAGGAGGTGTAAGGTAAAGTCGTGAACTTTACCTCACTATATACGCCCTGGAAATCTGTCTAGAAATTTTAGATTTTTGATCAATAAAAAGATGAAAAATAATCCTCGATAGACCGCGAATTATAATGAAGCTTTGGTTGGGATAATATTTGAATACCCAAAATATACAAAAAACGAGAGCGTAAGTTAAAGTTGGCGCTGCACGTCTTTGAGCCCATACCTCATAACAAGAAATGTTTAACAACATTCCTTATGTTCCTGAAAGGGGATAGCCGAAAGAATTGCAACATTTTTTAACTCGGCTGTTTATATTCCGATCCATATGATAATTTAAGGAATTATAGATATTGCGAACATATATGTAAGTTTTACAATTTGAGATTTCTTACAAATTGTGGGACTTATCAACATTTTTTTATTGTGGAGGAGGGAGTGGGCGTGCCAATCTTGAAGGAATGATAAAGATCAGATGAACTATGCTATGCCCAAAAGTCAGTTCCTCATCAAAGATCTGTTTTGATTTGGTGTGACGAATTAGGCCACTTTAATCAGAGTCCGGCACGTTCCTATCTAAAGTGTATACAACAGCGCTCTGCGGCAGCGACGTTGACACGCCGACAGTAAACGAGCTTAAACAACAAAGAAGTGCTAAAAGAGTTCGCTATTGCATGGCTAAACCTGGTTTAGATCTTGGCCCCTGGTTTATATCTATGTTTGGTTTATTGAGATGGCGTCAGCCGCGGAGAACGAGTTGAATGTATGTAAGTGTGTCAGTTAGAAATGCACAATAATAGGCGGGATTCCATCGAGAATCGATAGTTGTTGGTGATGTGTACACTAGTTAGAGCTGTGACTGGAGCTGTGATTGGAGCGGAATGAACTGTGATTGGAGCGGGATGAGCTGGAACCACCACAGCCACTCCCCTAAATAGATGCGTGGAGTCGACTTGTTTATCAGGAAAGGTGACGCTGAATGCGTGTTTGTATCTCCATGATATGTTATGCGTGGTTCCAGTGTTTAGAGGCTGAAGAGGCTGCTTGAAGTGGTTGCTTGCCTGGTTGTTGTGCAGGAACGTGGGATCCATATGAACATGCAATGGCTGTGTTGATGTAAAGACTTTAGCTAAATGTTGTCGTGTTGACTAGACATGCGATGCTGTATGTCAATGGCTAATGTCGTCGATGGATTGGACATGTGCGCCGTGCAAGTGTCGATGTTGTGGATCGGACATGTGTGCTGTTCGATTGTAGATCCGCCAATCACCGGTCCATTTTTGACAAGGTGTATGGGACTGGACCAAGGGTTCTTGAGTAGCTATTTATGCCAGGCTGAAGAAGCTCCTATGTATGGATGAATGTTTTTGTTAGCTGCGAAAAGTTTGGTCGTCTGCAGTAGAGCTCCGACTATGAGTTGCCAAGCATTTGGTAGGAACGACAAGATGTACATTTAGTTAATTGAAAACTTTTTTATTGGTCGTTTTTGTTTTGTTGCTTTTGGGTGCGATATTGTGTGTGCCAGTTTGATTTGGCCGTGTACATGAGTATGCATGTGTTTGTGTGTGGTCAACCGCGTGCATGTGTGCATATAGATGTGTGCTTGCTACCACTTTCTAAGCTAATTGATGCTTACATTTTCTATGGCCTACTTTAGAGGGCCTAATAACCAAACTCAATTTCATATTATAATTGTATGCCAATCTAACGTTTAGTATTTTATGGAAATATCTGGTAAGTGATTGAATTAATTAAAGTTATATTATATCTTATCAGATCACTACAGTTTTTAAAGATAAACCCCAGATAAACGTTTTACTTTTAGCGCACGAATATCTACCATCTCTAACAGCCAACATCAAGTGCTTGTGAAAACCGAAAGCCCCCAAAGCCCCACAGATCCTCCAACTTCAACTTCATGGCTCCTTTTCGCAGCCATCAAGTGTGTGGTCTACAGAGCGACAGTCGCTGATACGCACACTTCACATTGAATTTCCATTTGTTGCCCAAGTCGTCGAGAGTCTCCAAAGTGGCCAGCTACTTGGTCGTTTGCCTGCTCCGTTGATTTCCATCGATTTTCTAGACACTTTGATTGTTTTATTGTTGCATTAAGTGCTTGGAAGCTACGTAGAAGGTGGCTTACCCTCTCCCTGAGGGCGACCAACCACAAAAATGCAATTGACACTTTGGTGTGAAGTGCTTAGCCATGGGTCTGCTGCTGATGCCTGTTGTTGCTGCGGGTACCACTTCTTCCACTGTCTCGTCTTATGTTTCTTTTTGCCTGATTTCTGTTTAATAGATACATTTGCATCTAGCCAAGTGAAGTCAAGGAGGATGCGTTCGGTCATGGTTTTGGCCTGTGTAGGCATTTTTCTAGCTGGTTGCTTACGCTGCTTGAGTGGAAAATTGTTTTCGGGTAATTTCCTGAGAAGCGGCAAAAGGATGGGGTTGGGGGCGAGGAGGAGCATTGGAAGTAACCGATTTGTTTGTATGTGTGCGTGTGTGTGTGTGTGGTATGCAGTTGTGAGTATTATTTTGGTATGCTGTGGGTAATGGTCAGTGGATTGATTTTGGCAAACTTGGAAAATTCTAAATGGTTAGACAAATTTTGGTTTTTTTTTTGGGAGAGCTTAAGTTTTGTAAAAGTGAGCGATTGAAGATTTGTCATGTTTACCAAAATTCTCGGTCAAATTAAGAACCACCTGCGAACTGAACCTATGACTTTATTTAAAGTTCAAACCAACCTTGTTCAGAGTTTTAGAGGTTTGAAACCTTGAAGCTATTGACTCAAATACTCAAAAAATGTACTTTTGACTTTGAAAGTTTATATTTTCGACTAATTTCAACTTGGGCTTACTCAAAAATACTTTATTTTTTTATTTTAAGGTCGATGTATAAGGCAAACAACTAAAAGCCAAACTCTCTGTCGAATTTCAACTTATACTAAAAAAAAAGGCAAGCTAAGACAAATCTTAAAAAATTGATTTGAGCTCGACCTTCGGTTTAAAATTTCGAGTCACTAATACAGTCGGGCAAAGTGGGTACACACACATACACAACTTTTTCTGACGGCTTAGGTGTGTAATGTGGCCTTGGAGTTCCCTACCAGTTATAGCACTTCCAACAAGAAAAGGTAACTGGTGAATTGCAGTCGATGCGCCAAGTCTGTTGAAGATGGAACCGGAAGGTTCTTTAATATCAACGACCATCCTCATTTCGATCGTTAATTGTGTCCAGTTTTTATAGTTGTATGCAAAAGGAGTCACAGAAATCTCTTCCAACCAAATACCAACTCAAAACCAATTCTCGGTGTCCCAGAAATCTCTTTTGATTGATTTCAAATCTCTCGTGTTTTGTTAGGAAACTTTGCAAAATTCACCACCCAAACAATTTTGACAAGCCAAATTATTTTTGGAAATGTGAACAATATTATTTATCTGGATAGGTTGCATGAAATGAATTAAAATTTGAGTTTCAATAATTGTTCTCAAAACCAATCGAAAGCTGCCTTATCAACCAAAAACCAAACTTGCCACTCAACTATCTATGAAGAACTATCTATGTACTAACCGGCGTGCTAAGGGTTGCCAAGTTATGCTTCAAGACTAAGACTTAGATTTGAGTTTTTAAATAATTTTAAGACATCATAAGACATATAACGAAATGAAAAAATTTCACTAAAACCTCAAACTAATAACATTTAAACTTTTTTTGCGGGAGATGCAACCGTGTTTGAATAGATGGACCAATATCTTGAACACAAACCTTCTAACTAGATCCAAGATAGATGGTAACACACTCAAAGCCCCATAGCATAATTTCAGGCAGAATTCTAGGCTGAGTTTTCACCAAAATTAGATTCTCAAGTCTTTATTCGGCCAAGTAGGCAGATAAATAGTGTGGAAGTGTGAAAGCAACAAGTCTGCAGATGAGTAAATTGGTGGTCAATTCCCACTGTCCGGTAGTCCAGTAATACCATTGCTATTCCAAAAATGTTGTGTGTTATCTCTGTTGAATTGTGTTGATTGTATTGAATTATAATTAACATTGACCTTGAGCCAGCTTAAAAGCAAAAACTTTGCTTGTCAATTATATGTAGCATTTCAAGAGTAAAGCGCTTCTTGTAAAATTGTTGTTCCTTCAAAATTCGGTGAATGTCCGCTCTCCATACAGTGGGTTGCTAGTGCTGTTTTTTGATTTGTCGTTTGGCGTCGGAGCTTGTAATACGATTTATGTTGTGAAATCCTTGTTTTCAGTTTAGACTTTGTTGTAAAGCCTAGTACTGAGGGCGTTCGAATTTTCCTGTCGTCTCAGTATTTCACATAAATAGAAACACTTTCTAAAAGCACATGAGCATCAAAGCAATGCCAAAGTGTTTCTAATTATATGAAATACTGTGACGAAAGGAAAATTCGAGTGCCCTCAGTACTAGGCTTTAAAATGTAAAGTTTATTGCACCTGTTCTCCAAATCTCCATTGCATGGTATGTTATATACAACATTGCTTTTGTCGACTTTTTCTATTTTGGATTTCGTCTTGTTGTAAAAATTTCTCATTGTGTTTGTGGGCTTGTGGCCTATTTGTATGTTGTGTCTATTGAAACATTCCGATTTTGCGTAGCGCTTTGAGTTTCGGAACGTACGTGAGGCACCTATATGATTTTGGTTGTTTGTCGTCTTTTGGTTTTTTTGTCTTGTTTCTACCAATTAATGATTTTATAATCTTCATGGGGAAGTCATTATTCATCAGTATTACCTTAATTTCAGAAATGATGTCCTTATGGTAAATCTCGTCGCTTAAGCTCAGCATCCTTCTAATACAGCTAGCAGCTGTATTTACTATCATATTTTTTGGGTGTTTGGATTAGAAGTTTATTATTCGTCCTGATGCTGTTGGTTTCTTGTACCATTTAATTTTAAGTTTTGTTTCCATGTACTGTTGATAGTGAATGAGTTTAGTGCTGTCTAGTTTCTCATGAACCTCGGTTTCCTTGATTATGGCAAACAGATCGTCCACATATTTGGTTAGCAGTCTTGGTGGGTGTCTAAGTTTCTTCGATTGTGTGGCTCCAGTAAGCTCTGTCCATCGACGAAAGTCTGATATTACCGTGGGATACTGGGGAACGCATTGGCATTCCTTTCGAATTGTGTGTGTCAAATAAGAAAATGAAATCTCCTAAAGTTCTGATAGATACCGACGGGTTTTTGCGAGCTTTTGGCAAACCAATCGCGGTCAAAGTCTCTAGAGATTTCCCCATGGTGTTCTTGTGGGATGCTTTTATTTTGGATCAAAATGAGTTCAAATATCGAGCTCAAGTCAATCTCGGGCATTTTTGCAGCAATCCTTTTTTAGATGGAATATAGTTGAATATCGAGCTCAATGCTTGTATAATCTTGGGTATGCTTGCACCAAGCCGATTTCGATACTCAAATCAAGGACGAATATAGAGCTGAAATCAATGTCAGACCTTCTTGATTCCATTCGACTAAGGGATCTAATCGAGCAATCAATCCCTTGTGTTTATGAAATAAGCCTATATTGAGCTAAAGTCAAGCTCTGCCCGAGCTGAAGTCGGGATCATGACAAAGAATTTCAGGGATTCCGAAAAAATCAATCCTTTGGTACTTGGTTAGAGAAAATCCGTGATTGACCAACTTCTGACCTTGTTTTGGGATTGATTTTCTTGGATTTTTATACCCGTTACTCGGAGAGTAAAAAAAGGGTTTACTAAAGTCGTGCAAATGCATGTAACAGGCAGAAGGAAACATTTTCGACCATATAAAGTATATATATTCTTGATCAGCATGAACAACTACAAGAAATAGAAAGAGAAAACCGATTTTTGTGTATTTGTGTGAGTGTGTGTGTGGTCATTGCTGTCTCAAGCACACGCGTACGAGCGCTCAGGCAACATTGTTTTTGCTTTTTAATTTGCCAGAGACATAGGAGAGAGAGAAGAGAGTCGCATATGATGTTGTTGTTGCAGGTCTGCACGCGCCAACAACAAAACCTTCGTTCGGAAAGAAAGAGAGGAGAGCACGCATATGAAATGGTTTTTGTTTTGTATAATGCCGCGTTTGTATATGGCTATAATCTATAATCCCTAAAATTTTTATAAAAATCGGACTAAAAGATTCCATAATAGTGGGTCACTTCTGGTGTACCGCAAGGCAGCCACCCATGACCTTTACTTTTTGGTTTTTATACCCGTTACTCGTAGAGTAAAAGGGTATACTAAAGTCGTGCAAATGTATGTAACAGCCAGAAGGAATCATTTCCGACTATATAAAGTATATATATTCTTGATCAGCATCAACAGCCGATTCGATATAGCCATGTCCGTCTGTCCGTCTGTCCGTCTGGCTGTCCGTCTGTATGAACACCTAGATCTCAGAGACTAGAAGAGCTAGAGCAACCAAATTTGAAATGTAGACTCCTATTGTCTGCCCGCCCCCAGAATAAAAATTTTGGAATATCTCCCACAATTTTTAAGATATGGATTTCAAGTCTTAAACTTATGAAGTTGTTGGTTAGCGACCTTTCTGTATTGTAAGAGTGCGAGGCTTGCTGGCTCGAAGCTTGACCTCGAGCCAGCATCACACTCTTTTAAACTTACATTTATATTCGTAGTCCCATTTATATGTATAATACCTAAAATTTTCATTAAAATCGGACTTAAAGATTCCATAATAGTGGGTTACTTCTGGTGTACCGCAAGGCAGTCACCCATGACCTTTACTTTTTGGTTTGTTTATTAATAATCTTCCTCAGGTTGTTTAGTCATCTAAAGTCTCAATGTTTGCGGATGATATTAAGCTGTCTATGACGCTATCTTCTTCTAATTCCTACAAATGTGTTCAACTTGACCTTAATTATCTTCAATCTTGGTGCAACGATAATATGCTCTATCTTAATCATGATAAATGCAAGTTCATGTCGTTTTACCGCACTAAACCTGCTCTGAATACGTACTCTATTGATCAAAGAGCTCTGGATCGTATAATGTCAGTTCAGGATCTGGGCGTATTATTTGATCTCAAGCTTTGCTTTAATGATCACATCTGTGTCATATCAAACGAAGGTAAGAGTAGGCTGGGTTTCATTAAGCGACAACCAGGCTTCTTTACGTGTCTCTTCTTCGCCCATCGCTAGAGTATTGCTCAAACATTTGGTCACCTCAATATAGTTTCTATCAAGATATACTGGAGTTGGTTCAAAAGCAGTTTCTACTCTTAGCAATTAAGGGCTTAAACTGGTATGCTGGTCGCAGTCTGCCTACCCATATACATAGGCTACGGCTTCTGAACTTGCTTACTCTAAAAGACCGTAGGACTAGTCAAGGTGTGGTTTTTCTGCATAAGCTGGTTGTTGGTAATGTAGATTCGTCTCTCCTCCTAAGTTTTGTTAACTGAAACGTACCCTTTAGAGCAATTCGCCGTTTTCGTTAATTGACTTTGCAAGTGTGCAGATAAAATTACGCCCGTCATGTTCATTTCCTAACTAAAAGGACCTTTACCACATATTGTCGTTGCACTACATCAAGATCCATTTGTTAGCACTTTTTATCAAGGTGGAGCGGTAGGAGTAGCAGCAACTTCTTATATCTACCTATGCTAAAAATTCAAATTAGATCCGACAACAAACACGGAAACATTTGGTTAGCACTTTTCATCATGGTAGAACGGCAGGGATAGCAGCAACAGCTACGTGATCAACTTGAAGTGTGTAGTAAGCTTTGATTGAATTGAGGTTAAAGTTGAGTGCAATTTCCCAGCATTGCTTTGAAGCTAAATCGTATCCACCGCGTTTAGCTTTCGCTCTAAGCTGTTTAAAGCTTGACCATCTGAACAAAAACCCACTAAACCAGCAACCCACTTAACCATTTCGAACCTCTCTAAACCACACACCACCACCCACACATATCAGCATAGTGAGGCCTTAGTGCGCATCGCTGGCCATGACAACAACGACAACATCAGCGACGACAATGCCTGGAGCATGCAATGGTATCCACTTCAGCGACGGTCCCCGACCTCCCCCTATCCCCATCTGGTGCCTGGTGACTTCTGCTCGACATATCTGTGCTGTTGGGTAAATACACTCCCGGCTATAACTGTCAATGTCAATAGGCGAATGCATGTGTATATGCCCCGCTCTGCTACTCCTGCTCCTCCTCCTTTTTCTTCACTATCCGATGATTGGCAATGCAGGATGTGGACTACGCGACTGCACAAACAACAGGGCGAACTCTGTACATATCGTTTTGCCATCGAAACCAAAAGCCAACGGCGCTCACATTTATGACAGAGTTCGCCAGAGTTCGGACAGAGCGGCGAGTGGTTTGCAGTGATGCGTAACGCTGTCCTTTTAACGCTGCGGTTTTAAACCGATTGCCTGTTTGTCCAGCAGACGGCCACATACGCCGCCGTTGCGTTGGATAATTGCCGCAAGATTTGCCTTCAATAATTCCGCACGCAAAATTATTTTACATATTAACGCCAGGTTGGAGACCAATACCAGGACGTAATGCGATATGTAAAGACTCCAAGCGCGGTTCATTTTTTTTGATTGTTTTGCGGTTGCGCTTGCGGTGGCGGTGGCGGTGGAGGTGACAAAAGGTCAAGATGATTGCCCAAATTGGTGCACAACACAAGCGAGTATATGAAATGCAAATGAGAATGGAGATGAAGATGAAGAGCGGCAGATATGGATTGCTCAAGTGAAGATGCAGGGATAGCATAACAAAAATACGAACATTAAAAGAGCACAAGGGGTCAGGGAATTGACACAGAAAATGTCAAAGCGGTTATAAAGATTAACAGCTAAAAGATTGGACTGTATCTGGTTTTGATAATATGCGTCACCGGAGTAGCAATTCGTATTTTCGTATTTGTATCTGTTACTTTTCTACTCAAAGTATTCGAGCATCTTCTTTAACATCAATAAGAACACCAGCAGCCTATTAGCTTAAAGGACCAATTGACCAAAAAAAAGAAAACTTATAAACTCTCCGTCTTCTCTTCAATTGCAAGTCATAAACAATTCAATTACATACACTCAAGTGCTAATGCTTTCATTATCATTCTGATGATACGATCAAATGGCGATCCCGAGTCGCAAATTCTTTTCTGCAATGGCCAACTAATTCAGTTTTATGGCCAACTTTAATTGCTTCGTCTTCATCCTCGCGATCCTTCATGCTGAGGCTGGCCAATAAAACTGCCTACGATAATCATAAAACACGAAACTCAATTACAGCATTTGATGCTCAAGGCCACAAATAACCAAAGTTACGATGCGTCAACATTTTTAACACGTCCAAAGGGCCCAAAGAGTGTGGGGTGGTGGCTGCAAGCGAAGTGATGCATTGCTTTATTACCCCGAAAGTAGAGGCGAGACCTTCTTCCCATATATATATATATACATATATAGGAATATAGGTATATGCATAATTATGCACTGCAACGCCCTCTGTCAGCGACTCAGGATACCAAAACGGGCGGCTCTTTGAAAACGGCGGCGCATCGTCTGGACCGTCGTCGTTCTTCATTCTCGCTTTTTTTTTATGAGCGCTAGTCTGTCTTGTCAGCAGGATTAAGCAATTTTCAGCTTGGTTTGCGTTTTTCGCTTTGCCTGTCCGCGCCTCATCGTTGGAGGCGACTCCTTCTTCTGCTGCCCACGTTGACAAAAAAAAAAAAGGGAAAAACACTGCTAAAAGTTTACCAAGCGTAAAATTTGGTTAATTTAAGTTGTGAAAGGGGGCACAGTTGCACTACACATGCAGGAGAGGTGTTAATGTGTTGAATAAAGTTGCAACGTGTTGCACATTTACTAATTTCGGAAAGGGTTCAAAGCGAGTCGCGTGTGTGAAAAGGTTTTTGGTTTTTTTAAGAATTCCTTTTAATTTTATTTAGCTTGAGTGGGTAATAAGGGTGGGGCTTAATTGTGTTTATTTCCTGTTCTTTTGTAAGGAAATTCAGAAGGCAGATGGCCGCTTAAGGGATTGACTGAGAGAGGTCGTTGTAGGAACAATGGGTAAGTTCACCTAACTTAACCTTACTTTACGTAACCTAACCGAAAATAACTAACCTGATCTAACCTAATGTAACCTAACCCTACCTTAACTAACCTTAACAAACATTACTTAAACTAACCTAACCTAACCTAAACTAAAGTAAAGTAAACTAACCTAACCTTACCTAACTTAACCTAACCTAACCTTACCTCAACTAACCTTACCAAACCTAACTGAACATAACTGCCCATCGTAACCTAACTTAAATTAACCTAACCTTACCAAAACTAACCTAACCTATCAAACCCTAAACTTACCTTATGTAACCTAACCTATCCAACCCTAAACTAACCTTATCTAACCTAACCTATCCAACCCTAAACCTAACCTAACCTAACCTCAACCTAACCTAACCTAACCTAACCTAATCATAACCTAACCTAACCTAACCTAACCTAACCTAACCTAACCTAACCTAACCTAACCTAACCTAACCTAACCTAACCTAACCTAACATAACATAACCTTACCAAACCTTACCTAACCAAACCTAACCTAAACTAACCTAACCTAACCTAACCTAACCTAACCTAACCTTAGCTGACCTAACCTAACCTAATCTAACTAACATAACCTTAACCTAAACCTAACCTAACCTAACCTAACCTAACCTAACCTAACCTAACCTAACCTAACCTAACCTAACCTAACCTAACCTAACCTAACCTAACCTAACCTAACCTAACCTAACCTAACCTAACCTAACCTAACCTAACCTAACCTAACCTAACCTAACCTAACCATAACCTAACCTAACCTAACCTAACCTAACCTAACCTAACCTAACCTAACCTAACCTAACCTAACCTAACCTAACCTAACCTAACCTAACCTAACCTAACCTAACTACCTAACCTAACCTAACCTAACCTAACCTAACCTAACCTAACCTAACCTAACCTAACCTAACCTAACCTAACCTAACCTAACCTAACCTAACCTAACCTAACCTAACCTAACCTAACCTAACATAACCATAACCTAACCTAACCTAACCTATCCAAACCTAAACCTAACCTTACCTAACTACCTAACCTAACTTAACCTAACCTTACCTCAACCTAACCTTACCAAACCTAACCTGATCATAACCTACCCTAACGTAACCTAACTTACTAACCTAACCTAACCTACTACCATAACTTAATCCTAACCTAACCTAACCTAACCTAACTTAACCTAACCTAACCTATAAAAACCTAACCTTACCTAACCTAACCCAACCTCACCTCACCTTACGTCAGGAAAACGTCACCAAAGCTAACCTAACCTATCCAAACCTAAATTAACCTAACCTAATCTAACATAACCTAACCTAACCTAACCTAATCTAACCTAATCTAATTTACTCTAATCTAATCCAATCTAATCTAATCTAATCTAATCTAATCTAATATAATCTAATCTAATCTAATCTAGCCCAACCTAATCTAGCCTAGCCTAACCTAACCTAACCTAACCTAACCTTAGCTTAAAGCCTTATTTCATAATTTTGGGGGCATTCAACCTAAATTCCAGCCACAATTCGTTGCCTCATTTGGGCACGTGTTCACTCTACAAATATTTTTAACAAATAATGTTCGTGCACTTGTTCCCATTCATTGACGAACATGTTCGCAGCCGAACACACGCATAGATAAAGAATACGTTTCTATTCTCTGCGAACAAAAAGTCGAACACAAAAATCTGTCACGATACACCTCCCAGCTAACGCAGGGCTGAACGTATTTCGTCGAGCACAACATACATTACGTCTGAACGAAATTCGTGTGTGGATGCCCTGCTTTAGAGAGACAGCTAATCGAAAACAAACAGAAACAACGAATCGTGCCACACACGAGCCGATATCATTAACCACTCATATAGGTTGTAATGCACGTTCATTACCAACCCATATACTTCTCTATCAGTAATACATTAACTCGAATAACACGTGCATTTCCCACCCGTATCCTTTCTCCATCTTCAGCAAATTGAATCGTACTGCGAAGTGCATTACTGCAGAGTATACAACTTCCAAAGAAACTACAAATATACTGCATTACGATTTTAGGAATGGGAATCCGATGGCAGTTCAGCTCTGGCATACTTGCTATACTTATGGCAAAGTAACGTAGGAGTAATCCATTATGTAATGACAATTTGCGCAGCTGTGGTGTTCTGCTTTTTGTTCTCTCACTGAGGCATTTGTTCGTTTGCTTGTTTGCTCATATTGAAAGATCAGCAAATTTTCTTCGTGTTTCGCTGCTACGCACACAAGCGCAATGCTTGAAATAGATAATAACATTTCCTAGACCAGCTTCTTCTCAAATACGAAACAGTTAAGTGAAATTATTTTAAAAAGAATTATTTCACCTTCTTTACATTCTTACCAACAACACACAATTATCATTAACCACAACTAAACCCATTAACGGGTCCAAAACCCATAAAAATCTTCTGGAAATTCTATTAAAAGCCAACAGCTTAACCTCATTCACAGGATACTAGCTAACTGAATATAAAACCCAAAAACCAGCGTGTTAAACTAATCAGTTGTCATGTATGTGAAACTTCTTCTACAGCAGCAACAAAAAAAGGAGGTGTCAACTGCACTTTCAAATCCAATTAAGAGTGTGAACTTGCTCGGCGTTGAAAATTAACAGCCAGATAACACAACAGCGCAAGCAAACTGACAATGTCACATTACAGAAAAAAAAAAACAAACAAAGCCAAATGTGTGCAACAGTAGCCCAGGTTCCGATGGAGTGAAAGAACCTCACTGCTCACCAGGCAGGAGCCAAGCCCAGCTGCACTTTTGTGTCACAAACCCAGCGAACCCCAAGCCCAACCAACCCAACCAACCAACCATCTCACGGCTAGGCCTCATTACAAACTCCTGGCTACTGCCTTTTGCCTGCTGCAATTATCACATTTCCAAATGGTCACGGACCACGAAATCTTGGGTTCAGATACGGTCTCGACCCTCAATGACTTCATAAGGCTCCTCTAGGTTCTCTCTCTCTCTCCTCCTTAGCTTGGTGTGTGTCATAATTCTCGCCAACTTGACATTTATGATGTGTGCCTATGTGATTTTCAACGGCGACGATTTCGCCAACCGATAAAACAATGAAAATGAAGTCATGTCTTGGCTTTGGCTGGGTGAAAATAACAATTGGACATGGGGCTAGGCGGTGGGTAGGGAAATAATTAGCAAAGAACTTGGAACGGGTGAGTTTGTGTACAAATGTGATGCATGGTTGCATTTTTCCAGTTGTTGACATTTTGCAGAAAAGGTGCGTTTTGAACAAGATAAAGAGGAATGAGATCATAAGTGGAGTTCTGCAGGTCTTTGTTTTGACAAAATGTATTGGATGGGCGAAGGGCATTACTTTCAGTCGGAATTAAGCCAACATTTCATACACAATTCTATGCTTCGTCCACCATTCACAGTCAACCCCTTAATGTCTATTGAAAATAAACTAAAACCACATTTGAAATTCCTATAATTGCAGCCACCAAACTAAACCTGACTAGACATAAAAAAACCACAAAATGCAGCTGATTTGATGGATTTTAAATGGCTTTTAATTTGACTTTTGATAAGCCCTATTAAAAGAACAGGGTCAAAAGGTTGCTCTGATTGACAGGATGTGAGTGCTTTATAAATA
The DNA here is from genome assembly GCA_037044535.1 of Lordiphosa magnipectinata. Classification (NCBI taxonomy): domain Eukaryota; kingdom Metazoa; phylum Arthropoda; class Insecta; order Diptera; family Drosophilidae; genus Lordiphosa; species Lordiphosa magnipectinata. Next base: position 187,658 of record JBAMBO010002785.1, on the reverse strand, counting down.
TGCAAAATAATAATTGCAATTGACGAAGATAAGTTTCCTTATTTGGCTCAGTTTTTCATTATTTAACTTACCGAAAACCGCAAACAAAATTAGATACAAAATTTAATCAAAAGACCCCCAGGCGCTAATGACAATCCAGAACATGTAATTACCAAATTGTAACACCAACAAAACACAAGCCACAAAAGCCATAGAAGGACGAAATACGAATTGAAAATTAATTTCAAATTAATTTCAAATGCACAAAAGCGATTAATTTTTGCGCAATGTTCGTGACAAAAGACACACACAGAAAATGGAGAATCAATTTAACATGAGGAAGGGTGGAGACGGGACGGGGGTTTTCTCAAAGTGTTCGACCTGCAAATGTTCAAAATGCTTGTAATCAAATAAACGAACAAGCCTGTCAATTCGTAAATTCGTATACCTCAAACGGAACGCAAAGACAAATGGTAGAAAATACAAACAAACAAAAAAGTTTTTGAAGTTACACGAAATGTAAATACTCTATAAAACATTTTAAACTTAAAATAATTATAATATTTTTCTTTTCGCCATGTTTTAGAGTAGAGTTTCCGGCTTGGAACTGGTTTATATAGTTTTAAAACCAGCTGTGAATGGCGAAATATCTAAGGGACGATTTCACATCTTCTACATAGAGCTATCTGTCACATAAACTAACAAATAACAGAGTAAAATCTATGACTATCTGACACAGGGTAGCTATCTGGGAGAACTGAAATCAGCCCTAAGTTGATAGCTTAATTTTATAAAGCTGCGGTGGTTAAATGGCTTGAGTTAGGGAGCAGTCCAACAACAACAACAGAAAGAACAACCCTTATCAGCGAGACTCGATTGCGCACACTGCACCTGTGCGCCGTTTCTTTGTAAAACATTTCGATGCGAAGCAATTGCAAAGCCTCAGAGCAACAGGAGCAAGGGCGTGCCCACCGCTGCTTTAAAGAAACTTTCTCGGAACCCGTTTTGAAACTGTAAAGTTCCCAACTCCATATTATTGCCCACAAAACAAATTTGTAGATCAAAGCACAAATACTTCTTAAGATATGAGTCGAAACCTCTTTTTAAACGGCTGAAACGAGTTAAGGTAATAAGGTAAGGAGTAAAATAACTCATTTTAAGTTTATAAATTAAAAACTGAGAAATATTGGTACTTTCTTATCATTCTACAGACTTAAGAAATATATAGATTGACTCAATAGTAAAGAAGCCTCAGAAAACAAATTCGGTTCTTTTAAAGTGTTTTAATTACAAAAGAATGTTCTTACTACGGTAAAAGTAAGCACAAAAGTTGCTTTTGAATCACGAAATACAAATTATGTACATCATTTTAATAAATATTCAGGTCTGTTTAGGTTTGGAATTTGGTGGAAAGAGACACCTCTTTAAAGGTTTAAAGTGCACAAATGTTCATAAATAAAGAAAAAGCATGCTTAGAAGCAATAATACATGACATTTTATGCCGAAGTTTCATTCTCTGTTTCATTAAATGCAGTTATAATTATGTTAGAATGTATCAATCCTTACTACAGGGTCGAAATAGCCTCAAATTATATACTTAAAAAATACTTGGCTTTACAGCCCCAGCTTCTCTCAATCTCTTGGCTTGTGCGCTTAAAATTTCCGCACAGGAAAAAGGACCTACAGTTTAACGCCGAATCCGAACGGCAAAGTTTTGAGAAGCTTTTTCATGGCTAGTTACTTCACAGCTGGCGTCAATAGCTAGTGTAGGTGACCGGTTGTCTGAAAGTTTTTAAAGAAAACACTTTTATTAGATGTTCCGAGGAAGGATAGAACCCACGCCTTTCGAACACACACTACCGCTGCACCACACCCGGCCACAAGTCTTAAATTATTTCCAGCTTAATCTCAATACAATTCTCATACTTAAAATAAGTACAAATCAAGGATTAAAACCGAAATGAATAACGTTTACGATAACAGCCACAGGGTTCGGCTATTTGTATACGTAGGTTAGGCCAAGATAGGCCCATTGCGATACCATATAATTCCCTATTTAAGCCAGGGGCGGTTCCTCCCGACTGAACCATTGTGACAACGTTAAGAGTTTCAGTAGAGACGGAATATCTATCTCGGACACTTTCGAGAGATTGAGTAGAAAGGGGTGGCCAAGAGTTTTGAGTCTCCTTCTACTAATAGCTGGGCAATGGCAAAGAAGATGCAGTAATGTCTTCTCCTCTTCCTCACACTTGCAGCTTCTACAGAAGTCGTTGTGAGCGACGCCCAAGCGTGCTGCATGCTTGCCGATGAGGCAGTGACCCGTTAGGGCCCCAACCAGAAGTGAGATGTTTTCCCTACTTTGGTGCAAAAGACTATTGGTTCGTTTCAGGTTAAACGATGGCCACTTGACCCTAGCTGCAGCGCAAACCGGAAGGTTATGCCATCGTTCCGTAGCCAGGCGCCAGGTTTCCTTCCTTGTGATTAGCTTGTATGAGGCTAAGGGCGTCTCTATCAAGCTCTTCTCCGGGAGGAGCTGAGTGGTAGTACCCTGTCTTGCCAGTTTGTCGGCTGACTCGTTACCCTCAATGCTGCGGTGTCCAGGTACCCAGATGAGGTGGATACGGATATGCTGAGCGATCGCATTTAAGGATCTACGGCATTCCGTGAGCGTCTTGGCGTTATTGGTGTAGGAGTCAGAGCCCTTAGAGCGGTATACGTAGCTTCTGTCTAGTCTGCTGAATTTGTATAATTCGTTTTCACCCTCAAACCCTTGGCTCAATTATTCCTTTTTGAGCAAATTTTCCTAGCATTGTCCCTAGATTGCGTATTCGCTTAAGTTTTGGTTTGTTTTTTAATACCCAAACATATAAGGAAAAATACGCAAGAGTAGGAAGTATTCTCCGTAACACAGTTTATTGGCTTAGAAATGCCGAAAATGATATCAATATATCGATGCTTATTTAAAAAAAAATATTTTTCTGAGGCAATATTTCGGATATCGAATATTTTTGATGATATTTCTTGTCGATATTTTTGTTGTCTTCGGCCACAAAAAGTAATGTTTTCTGAGGACATTCGATTGAATATAAGGTATTCCGGAAAGAGATGAAGATTTGATTAAGGTTTCGTGAAAGAACCTCTACATCAGTTGACGGAACGATCCTTTTTGCGCACTGATTGGCTTTTGATTTCGTTAACAGCTGTGTGATCGCAGATAGCAGAAGCTTTGAAAACTTGACAACTTTTGACTCCGACCATTTTGTGCGACTTCAATTCTTCCCTCCTTAAGGCTGATTTCGTTTAAACTTTTAGTATGACCCTTACTTCCTCGCTTTTTCTGGACAGCTCGACCAAATCTAAATCACTTTCAGAAATAACACTATTAATATGATATAAGTATGCTCCAGATTTCTTTAGTCCCATCAATAAAAATTCATTAATAATGTTTCCACAACTTTTTTTGTTATAAATGAAATAAATAAATGTATTTAGTTATTGACTGTAACAACTTAATTATCTCAATAGACATGTTTATAGGAAAGATGTGTCTGTTTTTGGAAAATATCTAATATATGTACTTTTTCAATATCGATATAGCTTTTTTTAAAATATCCGGCCTTAGAACTTTGGGTCGCTATTTAAAAACATTAAGTACTTAAATTAAGAAACCGTATTCTAGAATTAAAAAAAATTATGAAAGCATTAAAATGCTTGATAAACTATAAATGTTTTTTTTTTGTTTGTTTGTGGTTTAATTTCTCTGGAGAACAACTCAGCAAAAAAGTGTTTTGACTGGAGTGAAGAAAGACGGCCGAAATGAAACCCCAAACAAACAAACAAATACACAACGAAAACGGCCCAAAAACACATCAACATATAAATGTTTTTGCTCTTTTCTAACTAATGGTAGCGTTCTTTGGAGCTGAAAATGATTTCAACTAATTTTAAGTACCACAAAGATAATAATAGGTCCAGGACTGCAAGGCCTCCCGTTCGAGGGCTCGAAAGGTTAATGTTTGGATCAGAGATTAAGACAAAAACAAATAACGTTTAGGGTTAAGGTTACTGTTTTGGCCAATCGCTTTTTTCCGGTTATTGGTATGAAATATCATATTGACAAATCAGGCAGATAATTTGGAATCTCAATTATTCAGTAAAAGAACTATGTGCAAATTTCTTATACAGAAGTATTTTCGCCTATTTATAAATTTTAACTAAAAGATAAGTAAAGTATCGTGTTAAGTTTAATTAGTTAGATAAATATACATTGGTCAACGTATATACTATTTGTCGTTATGTTCCTTCATGAAACAAATGTTTATTCTCAGAAATGACTTCTTAATTGAGAGTTTGACTGTCTAAGCAAGTTCTGCGAAGATGCAATATTTTACATTTAACTTCTGAAAACAAGCGCTCAACACTTACTTGTACAACTTTTGATGATTCAAAAAGATGTGGCAATATTGCTGAATTTTCTTACTAACACAAAAGATAGCTTAGGCTGGAATGACACATTAAATTTTTAGGGACAATTATTGTCTCAATTTTTTGTTAATGGACGGACAAAAGTCGCTATTGCGTATCATCCCAGCCTCTTCAAAATCGTTGTGCGGGGAATTCAATCAGACTTTGACTCGCTTACACCAACGACTTTTTCCCATATACGGATAATTGTGACGAAAGCTGTCCCTTTAATTTAACAGTGTCATTCCAGCCTAAGTAATATTTTGTGTTTTAGAAACATATTTGATGAAGATGTCAGATTATTGTTGATCATAAAAGCGTCTACATTACTGCAAATTTCCGACAAACTTGGTTTTGAACCCAGATAGAATAAAAATCACCAAATACAAACAGTTCGCTCTGCATTTTTGTTGTTCCAGCTTTTGCTGGTCCTAAACCTGTAACAATTTTGGTAATTTTGTACCATACCGTAAGTTTCAGAAAAAAAATCAGAACTAGCTGCTGCTAATTTGAGTAGAAATCGTGCATTTCCCAGCATTAGAACAAATTGATAGTGAAACAGAAAGGTAAATATTTTGGTTAGCTGCACTCTCTCTTTGTGGTTCGCTCTCTTTCCTTTGTACCCATTATCAACAGAGCCGCGCACTGTATGTATGTAAAATGTTCATCAAATTATAGGGTTCCGGTTACGGTTTCGGTTCCAAATTTTAAAGTGTTTTTAGCGATGAAACGTTACAGATTCGGCTACTTTTTTAATCTCTGGTTCGGATATTAAAGGTTCGATGAATTTAGGAGAAAGTTTTGGTTCGAATCTTGGTTCGGCCAATGATATAATCAATTTTAAAAGGAATCAAATAAATAAGTTGAATACTCAAAATAACATTAATTTTTTAGCTTTTGTGAATCATTCAATATACTTTGGAATCAACGAACTAAATGTCTTTTTAGAATTTGTAATAAAACTCCCTTCCCACTAACCAGTCGACTTTGAGTTCTTGTTGCACAATATTGACCAAATAATAACAAGTCTCTTGGTTTCAGTTGAACCCAACCGAAAATTTGGGTATTGGAACAGGTTCAGTTTTAGAAATTTTTTTGCGCGTTCAGTGCACAGTTAAGAATATTGGAATTCCGGGAAACGTTTCTCGTTTCAACATAGATTTAAGAGCATATGATTTGTATTCTTAAATTCCTATATTTATGACTATAAACTTTATTAAATTTTCTAAAAAAAAAACAAACAAACACAAAACACTCAATAATCGCACACAAACACACACACACAATCAGCAGGCTTTCCTTCTATGCATTTTCATTAGCCCGCAGTGCCAGTTTGGAGACCTGAACCACACATACCCCAGTGGTTGCCATGTGGCCCAAAAGCAATTATGCCAAGCGCATTTTGGCCGAGAGGAGAGTGAAGCAGACATGTCACTCAGTCATTCAGTCAGTTGGTCATTATGGCTCAAAATCCAATTCCAAAGTGTTGAGTGCACTGACTGAGAGTGGCCTATTGAGACGAGGGGTAAATTTTGGGTGGCCAAACTGCAGTACAGGATTTAGCTAAAATATCCAAATATTTACAACCTTGTTATCAACGCTGGCCATATGTGTTCATAATAAAACTTAGTCAAATTGTCAAGCAGATAAGAGAAAGAGCCTCGTTGGACCTTTATCAATGCAATTGCGTTATTACTGATTGGGGAGCCATTGTCATAACAAATTATACCATAACACACACACAAACACACATAAAGAGGCCTTGTAATTATGAAACTCAGCGTAGCGTATGAATAATTTCTTTTTATGACAACGAAATTCCAGAGAGAAAAAAACGTTGCATATTTTTGTGCAGTTTTAATTGCAAATTTGTGCGGCCAAATAAAATAATGACTAAGAGACGGGCTGAAAACAAAAATAACAATCGATGAAATGTTGAGGAAAAAAATTGCTTATTTGTTAAGTTTTATCAGGCAACAAGCAAAACAACAGCAGAGCCAAATGAGCAGAGAGCGGGGCGAGCGGATGAAAATGAAACCCAATCAAAATACAGTGGGGCCTCCGAAGAACGTTTAGTTGGAGCAAAAAAAAATATACATTAAATCCAACAGAACTCGATTATATATTCAGCATCAAAGTTAAAGTAGTTTTTACGCATAAGCCATTTCTACAGATCAAGAGGGATGAAGAAGAGGCATGGAGAATGAGTAATAGAGATCAAATTTACGCTACCTCTCAGTTTTGCTGGTGCTAAACGAAAGTGCCAGTAGGAAATCACAGTGGTTAGAGCGAGACGGACGTATTCCCAAATGTATCCAGAATGAAATGTAATTTCTGGCAGAAGCGGAGTCGACTGAGCAATTTTTAAGTCTAGAGATTCTAGTCTATGCACCGAGAAAAAAATTTATATTTATCATATCAATTTTACTCCGATATGAAAATCGGAATATCAATTTGATATGATAAAAATTTCAAATCGATATTTTTTAACATTTCATTATTACATTTTTAATATCATTCTGAAACTATTCAAAATCAATTTAAGTAAATGATATTATTTGGGATCAGAATGATATTAATTTCTTGCCAAATGATATGAAAAATTGATATTTTTAGCAAGTTCATTTTAAAAAATGTCATATCAACATAAAATTGATGTTTTTTTTGTCTGTGTGGAAGCGGTAGCTTTTTATTGGACCTGAAGTCTAGTTTTTGTTCTCCTTGATGTTTTATAACTATAGTATTTTCTCGCGAATCAGAATTATCCTTCGTATTCTTTGCAATTGTCTTTAAATTGTTGGTAACCTAATGCTTTCTCTCTCTCTGAATATAATTTAAAGCTACGCTCTCGCTACACCGCAGCAACGGCGAAGGGCAAGCTGCCGGAGGTGTACTGAGCAGTTCACATACGCTCTTTATGCTGAGAGCGCTTTAAAAAGAATTGAAGAGTGTGCATCAGAGACCTGCAACGAGCACTTAAATATCGAGTACACTCGCGCATTCACTCGGGTTGGTTGTGCTCGCACACGAAATAATCGCAAGCTCATTGAAACCCAGCGGGTAAGCACGAGTAATAATTCAACAAGCTTAGTAAAGCTGTCGGCTATACGTGTTCCAGCGAGCTTTACGGTAGCCACGGGCGAGTATCAAGCGAGTTACATGCATAAACACTCGCGGCTTACTCGCCTTGTGGCTGTGCACTAGGAAATCAAACACAAAAACAAAACAGCTGCAGACTTTATGCCAGAGCCGGACAGCCATAGCTACCACGAGTCGTGTTTTAACGCAAACGCGAGCCGAACTCATGATTGTGTGAAGCGTTGAACACTGAATTGCAAGTAAAACGGCTGTAGTCTGGAGAGAGCTCTCTTGCTCACCAACACAAGCACACTTTTTTGTCCTCTCCATTTGGCCGGCACTGCTTTATGCTGCCAAAATCATGCTCGTTCTCTCTCTCTCTTTTGCTCTCACAAGCTGTTGTTTTTGCGTACTTGTAAAAGTTGTGTTACTCGTGTACTAGCTGTCATCGCCCGCAGCCTGCAGTAGATCTTTGATTTCGGCATCAAGAACTCTCGGCGACTTGTGGCCGAAGTTTCGAGTCAACGCGTGTATTTGTACTTGCAAATACACGAGCTCGCATATACTCGATCCGCAAATACACGAGTGCTTTTGCATTTTTACTTTTGTGTAAACTTCTTGAACGAGCTCAGCGAGCTACAAGCGTCTTGTAGAACGGGTGAACGAACTTACTCTTGGCAACTCGTTGCAGTTCTCTGGAGCGCATCGTGAGAAGCTGTTCTGAGTTCAATTCCATTTTATACCAGAGCTCATAGTCACGCTTTGGACTCAATGAAAAGGGGAAACGAAATGACATTTCACCTCTGTTTTTTCTCAAGGTGCTCATTGCTCAGTCAACGAGAGTTTTTTTCTTCGTTCACTTTGTGCATGAGCCACTCTGCTGGGCATAATCTGCCGAAAGTGTCTTTTGCGTATGTAGGTGTTTTGCGCGTTTGTCTCAGTAAACTGCAAGTGTGTGCGTGCTTGTGTGCTATTTTGTCCCGCTTCCTCTTTACGCCTTGACTGCGATGAAATGTATAACTCAACCACAAAAAAGACACTTTGCGCTGACACTTGTCTTGTTTTGCTCAGTTGTTTAAGCTTAGCTGCTGAGAGCGGAAGGAAATTATCCCCATCAAGCTGTTATCGTAAGCCAACTTCGTGTGTTTCTCTCATCGCGAACTATTAAACAGAAAACACGAGAAAAACACAATCAAGTTTTTTGTTGAGAGACTGAGCGACACTGTTAAATTTGTCCCTGTCATTTCGGTGAGCAGACAGAATAAACTGGTTGACCATATATGGCGTGCTCTGCCTGTTAAATTGGTTAACCATATTTTGCGATATTTATCAAATAACTTTCATTTCCTTCCATTTAATCTTTACTGTATTTTTTGTGTGTAAATATGATGGCCGCGTGTCCAGCACAAAATTTCATTATTATTTCGCAAAACCTCCACACCGAACCACCCACTCACAACATCCCACAATGTATTACATTTTGGTATGTAAATATTTCTCGCCTTCGCGGAACTCCGCCTCCCACTACATTGAAGGTGCCAATATTTGGTCAGGTTTTGTTTAATTAAAACATTTTGCCAATATTTTATAAATATATAGTTGCATGTACCGCAATGTCCGTACATATCCTGGGGAGGCATCGAATTTTAAACGAAATGCAAATTTGTCTCGTCCACCAGGTGAGGGTAACGCAAATCCATGGCACATGAAATATTTAGGGGCAACAATTATGCCAAAGTGAAATGGCCATAGAATATATATTGTATGGAATAATATTTTTCGGTTAGATTTTGCATTTTGCTTCTAGGGGTTGCATTTAAATGAAAACTTTTTATGATGAAACAAAATTTGTGGCATATTTGAATATTTCAATGTTTGCCGCTGCGATTTTTTTTTTGGTCTCGTGCTACCAACATTGTTTCATTTGTAAATAAAATATGAAATTCATTTTCTGTACAATAGGATTTTGAGGGAATTGTTAATAGATTTTGGTTGGATTAAATTGTATGAGGTGAAAAGTTAATAAGTTTGTAAATTTAATTAAAATAACAAAATAGAGGAAGCAGACATCTGTTATATTTCAAAGGTCAGAAGGTTTTCTAATAACTCTGTTTCAAAAACTCGCCCAAAGTCCATTAGTGACGGCTTTGCATATGGAATGGACCAAACAAATTGCAAAATGGGACCAACGCTTGAAGCTAAAATTGCGGTCAATGTGACAAATTTTGTCTGCAGAGCCTGCAAAAACTCATCTAGTGCTTGGATAATTGCGTACAGACGAGAGTTGTCTAAACATCAACTAGTTAAGTGGGAATGAGGGCAGAGGATGTTAACCACAAAAAAAAAAAAAAAACGTACTTTGTGGCAGTAGCAAATACATAGATGCATCGGATGGAATGTTTGCATTTTGCTGGCACACAATTTTGGGAAATCAAAAAGCAATATCCATAGTTTGACATTCACTTCTAATAGTTTGGCAGTCATTGTTTGCAAGTGCTTAATCAGCTGGAAATGGTGTTTCTTCACAAATAGTTTTATTATTATGCCAACCGCAGAATGTCATATAAAAATTCGATTAGTTTGACAATTGGGTTAAAGTGTGTGAAAAATATTGGCTGATAAAATTTTATAGTTATTTGATTAATTTATGATCCAACTGTATTTATAGGTTAAAAAGAAAGCATAAACAGTTGATAATATGATAAATGGCTCTACAAATCGTCGGAAACTAGAACACATGGGATTAATATATATATATATGTACTTTGATATCAAAATCAAGTGAAAGCAATAGGAATCTCTATACAAAAGAATCTTCATATCTCAGCGAATGTTTGACGTTGATGGATGAGGTTTAGTATAAAAACAATACATAATGATAACCAACACAACAAGCAATAGCTTTATCTAAACAACGATTTAAGAGAAGGCGTGCCTCTTTCCGACATAAAGCTAAATCTTTAGAATCTTCTTGGACGCCCTCAGTCGTCAAACATGTATACTTATTGATCCAACTACTTAAGTAAGGCAGTCCAGTATGCTTAAAAGTTTTAAAGCACACAAATTTTAACGATGCAAAATGCAATTATTATTATTTCAGTTATTTTGCTAAATTCGAATGGGAACGGGAACATATGCATATAAATTTGTCATAAGTAGATTTCTTTTAAATTGTTTGGGACACTTTGTACTTTTGTAGATATGTTAAAGTCTTAAATAATAATCCGAAAAAATTCTGATAATATCACCAACATTTGGTTAAAATTTACAGAATTGCCTAAAAACAGAATTTGACTCATAAATTTGCTTCAAATTTTGTTTGCAAAAAAGTTACACAAAAAATTTCCTTTAATTTGTTTAAGAGAGTTGAGTGTTTAAGAACTTCGCCAAATATTAATTTTTTTTTTTTGGTGCTGAAACTTCTGATTTGAAAATCTCAGTAATCAGTGCGAATCAAAATCCAAGAAAACCATATTTGGAAGGCAGGAAATCAGATCAGCAGTCGATGTTTTGAAAGTTTTTCATTTGATAGACTTCGACTTTTCGAACTATTGTAAGACAAGGCAAACAGTCGATGACTGTTTGTTGACACTCTGTGCTTTCAAAGTTTTTCATTTGATTGACTGCGACTTCTATAAGTATAGTAAGGGCGAAATTTCATTTCTTCTAGGTAGCTGCTGTGTTTGGAAAAGTTACAAATCACTCTGTTATGTGACAGTATGATATTATCTAGCAAATGAGAAATCTACCTTAAGTCTAAGCAAAAAGTTCGTGTCAGCCCTCTATTAACAAAGATTTTTATTAAGAAAGGCCAAGAAGAGTCAAAAATATTAAAAATCAAACCAAATCATCCCAGATGCAATGCATTAATACAATTCTAAGTTAAAGGTTGTCCATGGTCAAAGAACCGCATAAAATGTATCTTCATAGCTGCTTGACTGTGACATCACTAAACCAGTATAATATACCATGGATGATCAATGTCCACAATACAATACGTATTAATTGAACAAAAGACAGTAGGTTTTGCTTAGGACAAACTACATAGATTGCGTTTAGCCTCTGTGCTGAACAGTTCACTAAAGAAATCATAGTGGATTTGGATAGCTTGTCCAAAAAAGAATCATTCTGGTATAATACTTTTTTTTCTACGGATATTCTATGTGGATGATTTTTTGTTGACTGAAGATTAAACCTACATAGAGAACACAAAATTGGGTGCACGGCGCATGTAGAATCTTCAAAGCTAAACGAAACGTGTTGCGCCCTGATAAATTGCACTCGCAAAATATAGAATTCAGAAAGCTACACGCGACGTGCCGAAATCTTACACGTAACGTGTAGGATTTCAATATCTAAACGCCTCGTGCTGAAAAGCTAAATAGAAAATCTCCACGACATAAGAAAATCAGCTTATTTCCAAATAACTTCTACATTTTTCATGCAGCAATTTGAATACCACACGAACGTGTAGGTTTTCTACACGCGACGTTTTGGATATTGAAATCCTACACGCGCGTATGTTAATTCTAAACGAAAAATGTAGCTCTAAATCAGTACTGAATTCTTACATGGGTTGGTGGTCCTCTTCTGCCCTGGGATGATGCGCATAGCGAAATAATTGAGCTTTCAAGATATCAGCAGCAGCAGCGCGCGCGCGCATAAAAATAAATAAATAAAAACGCGGCGTACAGAAAAGCTACACAAACGTTATGGGTTGAAAATCCCGGTCAAAACGTGTAGAAATCACACATTTTCGTGAAGCTTTTGCATATTTATTCTTGTCTGTGTATTGAACGAATGAAATATTTTGAATATATAACGACACTAAAATCCTCAAATAACTCACCAAAATTTTGGGAAATTGTACTACACCTTTATAGAAAGATAAGTCCGCTAATGGATCGTATATAGCATAACTGTTCTTTTTATAGAATATTAAAAATCAAAAAATTCTATACATATAAATCTCTACTCCCGACTGACTGACTGAATGATTATAATCGATAACACTGGTTAGCTGTCGTTTTCTTTTTATTGAACTTTAAAGTTTCCAGCTTCTGATTGGGATTTGCAACTCCATATTTCGTAAACTATTTGGAATTTCGCTTTGACGTCTTAGAGAAAGTTGTTGCTTTTGGCTTGGCTTACAAAACATTCTTAAGTAGAAAGTCAAAAAAGTTACATCTTTCACTAAAAATTACAAAAATGTCTTAAAATCATCATGTTTTTCCCTCAGTTTTTACTGTTTTTTGCCTTGATAACTGTAACGAATTTGATTAAGCAATGCAGGACCAAAACGTAGCTTGGACTTAAATAAACTAACGATTGGAACAAATCAACTTTATTCGATTGGTCTTTCATATAATTACGGGCCCTTAAGCATGTAGAATTGTAATCAAAACTCGACCATGGCCATGGTCAAAAATTTCGATTGTTTTGTATTAAATCAAAAAATAGTAAAAAAAAAATAAAAAACATAACGTAAAACTGTAATTAAAAAATGTAATAATTTTTACTTTTTTACCGAAAATGTTCGTTTTTTCGAGTTTTTATGACAGTTATACGTGCTTGTGGGCCTATAACTATATAAAAGAGTAACTAAACGAAGTTGATTCCTTCTAACGGCTTGTTTATTATGGTCTAAGCTACAACTTTGTGCTGTATCACTTGTCCAAATTTGAAACGGGTTTCAAGATGAAGTTGAAAAACTGTAGAAAAGTGATCAAAACTTGGCTTTGTTGGACATCTTTTGTAATTTTGAGTATGAAGATATAATTTTTTTGATTTGCTACAAGGAAATGTTTTGTAGGCCAAGCCAATAGCAACAACTTTGTTAAGGGGGAGCCTGCTTTAGAGGCTTCAAAAAATCGAATTTTTTTTTGCATAAATGTCTACCCAATCTATCCAAGAATGTGTCCCTAAAATTTCAGAAGCAAATTCAAAATATTTTTAAAGTTACAGGAGAAATAGTGAGCCAGCGTCGAGATTTTTTATATACGAAAACTTTGACGTGCGATTTCTCGGTTTTTCATTTTTACGATTTTTCCTAATTGGCGGGAAAGATTGGGAAAAAATTAAACGTCCTATCGAAACGAGACACTGAGATCTAGTTGAACCTAAAAAACCTTAAGAAAGTTATGATTAACCCACTTTTTAAAAAATCTGAAGTGAATTTTTTTTCAAAAAAAAAATTTTTTTTTTTAATTTGCGAACAATTTTTGAATTTCTCACTTTTTGTTCAATTTTCTTGGCTTAACTAGAAGTTATTGAAAATAGAAAATTTTTTGGGTGTTTTTGTTTCAGATGGAAATTGGGATCTGCATATTTCCCGCTGCACGACACATGCACACTCGAGGCGCCTCGAAGAAATGCTTGTACCAGGCATAATATGACATATATTTTAATGAAAAAATTTAAGAAGACTGTTGAAATACATAACAATAAAACGTGAAAGTTTCGTTTCAATCGAATATTTCTTTCCTTCCCAAAAAAGTCATCGGAAAAATAGATTTTTTGAAGCTTCTAAAGCAGGCTCCCCCCTTAAAGACTTAAAAGCAAAATTCAAAACAGTTTACGAGATATGGAATCGTTAGTCCTACTCTGAAGCTGAAAAGTTCAAAGTGCAATAAAAAGAAAACGGCAGCTAATCAGACCAAACCAAGACAAGGTTTTTATTCTACCATCAAACCCTTTCAGAATTTTTTGATCTCGACGCTATCAACTTTTTTGAGTTCAAAAATGTGTCACAGTGTTATAACACAGTGTTACAAAAAAAAAAATTCTTCTGCGAGACCCAGTACATATTGTTGGGCTAGTCGAGTATAGCATTTCCTCATACTTGGTTTTTTCCTAACACCCCCAAAATCTGAAGTTATGGGCCAAAAACCGCTTTTTGCTTTTTTACCTCAATTTAATAGATGTTATATCTCGCGCGCATGGACTGTCTGATTCTTTATAACCTTGTCAATTCCGATAGCGACGAGAGCAGTCTAATATGTTATAATCAATGGTTTGACTGATTTAACGCGATGGCTGAGAAATGCGGCTTACAGATGTGGCATTTTCAACTTTTTTTTTCGAAATTTTTACTTTGGCCACCACTGGTTTAACTATTTTATTCTATGCGATTTTGCCTTAAAGTTTATTATGAGAGCCCATTTAATTCTCCGTTGAACAAATGTTGTCCCAATTAATTTGGCGAAGTTATTCGCATATTTCTGAGTACACCTGGGCAATCTAGTATTTTTTTAGTATGCTAACATATTAGTGAATTCAATAACATAAGTGCCCCAATAAGTATGCTCTGTTTTATTTGGCGCCAAATTGAAATAATCTTTTTTAAATACTTAAAATTCTAATATATATAAACTTCCATGTTTCACGATTTCTGGGCAAATATTAAAGGTCTCCGAATACTGTTACCTAGTATAAAGATAAACTAAGCTATAGTGAGTAGCTGTGGGAAGTATTGGCTATTATTATTGGTTAATGAGTTGAAATTCGCATATAAAACAAAAGAGCCGTGCACAGCAAGAACCATACTCAAGCAGGCACGGTTAAGGCAAGTGCAAAACTGATTGCTCTCTTGACGCAAGCCTTGGCAGGCGTTGGGCTCTTGTCGGTGTGAATCACATGCTCATTATGGCGTTGCGCGTGTGCGTTTAGCCACTGACACGAAGCTTAATACTTAAGAAATTGCTTTTCAAGTCTGCAAATAAGACCCAATGATGACTGCATAACCATGATTGTAATAATACTGTAATAATACTGCGATAAAATACCCTGGGTGACCAATGATGAAGAATATAGAAACCACTATAACGAGAAGGACGAACCAAACAAAGACCAAAGAAGATTTTGGGGGTGTTAGGAAAAAACCAAGTATGAGGAAATGTTATACCGGATCTGCTCTACAGCGTATGCTAGGCCATTTCTAAAGTATATTTTGGCAGTAACACTGTGTTATTATTATTACACAGCTAAGACCGCTTATCCTAGATATCTAAGATTTGGCATAAACCTTTGTTTAGTTATGTAAGCGCGCACTATGAAAGAAAATTTATCAAAATATATTGTCTCTTTAAATTTCGGGAAAGACTTATAGGATACGTTAGGATATATATACGTTTTCAATTATGGACAAGCACAATCCTCATATGGGCAGGGGACGGAAATATCGCTAGAGCCGAAATTCACTATGTAGTCGTGCGGGAGAGGTAGATTTTCAGCATGTACTTGACAGGAAGGGATTAACATATAATTCTGGAATTTTCGAGCGCCTAGGAAATTTGGTTGGGTCCTTTAGAACAGGATGGAATAAAATTTAACATGCTACTGCATTAACCACGCAAATTTGTGATTTATTTTTATAAGCTGTAAGCTCGAAACTTTAAAAAAATGAAGCCAATCATGTTAACATCCAACAACACATTTTCTACAGTTTCTTAAAATCTTTGAGCGTAAGTTAAAGTCTGCTCGACTCAGGGGAAGAAATGTTAAAAAGCCTTCCTTTATGTTAATTGACAGCGCACTAACATTAAAATCAACTTATAAACATGATAGCAGACCCCAAACATATGACAAAAGTGTTTGCATTCAAGGAAACGCCTAAAAGTAGGCAATTTATTTCCCAAATGCCGCTATTTGTTAACCTAGCTTTATAAAAATTAGAGAGAACATAGATGTTGGGTATATTAATGTAAGTTTTAAAGGAAAGATCGGTTTTTTTTTAAAATTATGGGAGTAAATGGGAGTAGCAAAAAAAATTTGAAACAAACTTGAGCTGCTTGCAGACAATAGAGCACCACATTTTAAATTTGATTGCTCTAGCTCTTCTAGGCTCGATTGAATATAATAAAAATTTAATTTCTTCTTACTGATTTGAAAGTACTTTCCAAACGTGAAATTCCTCCTGATCGCCAGAAGAGTGAAATCAGAACAAGTGTCTTAAGGCATTCTTGGCACTTTAAGTGAAAAAATGGATAATTAAGTGGTTTTACAGAGATTTATTTTATTTTTGTTACGATGTTCGAAAAAATAGTTACTGTTATCTGAAAAGCTTAAGTGAAAGGATTTTAATGTTCTTGCAGCTCTTCTTTCACCTCATCTCAATCCAATAAAAGCTTAAAAGGGAATTAGATGCTTTGATTTTTTGCCATGTTTTAGTTATGCTTGTATAGATAGATACATACAAAAACATAAGTCAAATTTCCGTC
This sequence comes from Lordiphosa magnipectinata, assembly GCA_037044535.1. Lineage (NCBI taxonomy): Eukaryota > Metazoa > Arthropoda > Insecta > Diptera > Drosophilidae > Lordiphosa > Lordiphosa magnipectinata. The sequence continues at coordinate 170,919 of JBAMBO010002785.1, read as the reverse complement.
CGTCAACTCACTTGCATCATTCGATATTGAATGTCTGTTAAACCAGCCTAAAAGTCTTAGTCAACATTTCTCACTCACCTGTTTCGTGTTCTCTATTGAGCGGCAACGTTGACACATCCTCAACAGGATTAGCTTCGATTACAACTTCTTGTCCATCAGCTTGGGCATCATCATCATCATCCTCACCCCTATTCTCAGCAACAACAACAACAACAACCTCATCCTCCTGGTTGTTGTTGCGGCTGTCATTGGCCTGACTGACGACATTGATGACCTCGATGACACTTTTCACCGAATCCATCGATGATGTGGCTGATACCAAAATTGGCGTAGTTATCGGAGTGCCCGCTGTTGACGACGACGACGACGACGACGTCGATGAGGAGGCGCTCAGCTGGCCATTCGATTCGGTTTCACCCTTCGATTGTTTCTCTGCATTGGGCAGTTGATGGCTCTCAAAATGCAGGTCATGCTGCTGTAGTAGGTCCACCGTTTCCTCTGTGCTGGTGGGTGTGGGTGTTGTTGTTGTTGGTGGCATTTGTGACACATTTGGTAAATCGACACTGGCCAAGGTGATAATTGGTTGTTCCACGCCCACAATAATGCGCTCAAGGGGCTTAGGAGGCGTGAGGAGGTCAAGGCTGCTGCGTCGCTGAGAGGGCGTGGGTTTTGATACAGCAGCAGGAGGTGGCAGCTCAGTGCGTTTAGTGGGCACTGGAGGGGGAGCTACTTTGGGTTTGGTGGGCATAAGTTTGGGTTTATTTGTGGGAACCGGAGGCTTGGCTTTGGGCTTGGGTAAGGGTGTGATTGGTTCCTCAATGATGTGTTTGTGCAGTACATAGCCTAGATCGTCGTCCACAGGACTTGTAAGAAGTTCCACTTGAACTTCAGCTTCCTTTTCCACCTCCTCAAAGGCACTTAGATCGAAGCCCTGTTCATCATCCGCCAGCTCTAGATTGTACAATTTTTCCGCTTCCTTTTTGACCTTTTGATAGCTTTCAATTAACTTTTGAGCCTCCTGCTCCAGACGTCTCTCCTCCTCGGTTTTCTTAAGCATGGTGGCTCCTTTTTTGGAAGCAATATCTTTGCTTTGTTCCAATTTTTTGGTCACCTGCTTTTCACCATCTTTGATCTCGGTCAAGGTCTCACTCAATTCTCGCTCATATGAGGGCAGAGCATTTTCATCCGTTGGCGAGCCATTCAGGATCTGTTGAGCCTCCAGATAAGTCTCCCGATTCGTCTCCTCACATTCGGTATAGGTCATGCCACCGCCATTCTCGGACAGCTGCAGCTGTTTGCCACATTCGGATAAGGTCAAAATACCCGTTTCAATACTCTGTTTATCCTGTGGATTATCCAAACGTTCCGAGAGACGCGTCTCTGCCGAGACAGTGGCAGTCAACGGCTGCAGCTGCTCGTCGCTGAGGTCGAGCAGATTGTCGTTGCTGCTGATCTTCTTGAAGCGTGCACTGTTTGACTTTGTTTCGGCATTGGTTAAAAGTTTCTCCTCTCCTGTCAGGGGATCCTTGGTCAGTTGCTCACTGAGCGTTTGTTGTTCACTGACCACACGACGTTCCTCGTGCACTGTGGTCCTGGTCAAGGGTTCTTCTCTCTCGTCATAGGGCTGAAGCTTGAAGGCAACTTCTGGTGTAAGCGTACTAAAACTAGAGATGCTGGAGGAGCTGCTACTGCTGCTGGTTTTGGTTGTGGTCACTCTGGTGGTGGTGGTACGTTGAGTTCTAACCGAACTCTCAGAACTCTCCTGCGTCTCACATTGGTTCGTGATGGTTTTGGTCGTAGAGCTCTGATCCAAGGTCTTATCGACTGCGTCATGGTCAGCTATCTTATCACTCACTTCGTTGACTTTCATTTTGGTCAGTGGTGACTTCTCGGCTTTGACAATGGTGCTGTGAAAAGAAATACCTTCAATCAGTCATCACATTGAGTAATTGCAATTAATAATTATGGACTTCTTATCGTATGCTAATTGTACGCGTCTCTGCCCCTCTCACCTGTTGATACAACCTACGGAAATTGGAGCAACGAATTTCCGAACCTTTGCCTTGCGTCTCCCAAAAAACACTGATTGAGGTCTCTAATACATTTTGCCATTAACTCTTATCAAAGTAGTCGCTGTGCGTTCGGTTTGCTATCGGAGAGTGTTGTATGCCGGTATTAGTAAACACACCGGCATTTGGTCTTATCAGTAATTTCTGTAGTTCCCTCTCCATTCATTGAATGTGTGAAAGTTTTAGCTGTTATATATTGCAAATATGTATATTGTTTTTCTTTCTTTGTGCAAATATTTCGGGATGAAATAAATGGAAATGGAAATACAGGCACAACTTATTTGATTGTCATCGGGCCAGTGACCGTATGCACTTTTCTGATTCTCTTATTTACACCTTTCGCAGCAAGGTGTAAACATGGATTACATTATCTTTCCCACTCGAAACTGTTTTATTGTTTAAACTCGGAAAGTTTTTTAGAAAAAAAAAAGAAAAAACTCGGGGAATAATGGTGTTTGAAGTAATTATATGGAAAGATCCAAATTTCAAAATACTAAAAACACAAATATTTTGAAATAAAATTGGGAAAACAAAAGGAAAAGAAAGATTGAAAAATCACTTTAAAAGATACCATAGTATGCAGGGTTGCTCTGGAACGAAAAGATCTATAGCAATAGGAGAAACTACAAACATATTTCAAGCCGAAGTATCCCTTTGTGCAGACCTTAAAAGGGGAAAAAACTACCAGAATCTATCTATCTATCTCAGATAGCGAAGCAGCGCTCAATGCGTTTAGAGACAAAGAACAAACAAAACAGGTGTGCCCAAGCCCATTCCGCAAGCCACGCATTCGTTGTTGTTTTACGCAAAGATATGGCAGGCTCGTATGGCCTTCACGCATGCCTTTCATTTGCGTTCTCTCCTCTCTCTCTTTCCGAGCGAAGGTTTTGTAGTTGACCAGTAACAACAACTTCATATGAGTCTCTCTTCTCTCCTATGTCTGTGGCAAACTCGAACGTAAAAACAGGGTTGGTTATAAGTAGTCAGCGTAGGTTAGCGATTGGCCTCAATCGCCTCGCTCGCAGTGTCCGGTCGCTCTTTGCAATTCAAGCCGCCACACACACACGCACAAACAAAAATCGGGTTTCTCTTTCTATTTTTTGTGGTTGTTGTTGCTCCACGCGGCCGTAATCTCATTCTGGGCAGCCCTGAACTAGATCCACTAGGCAGCAGGAACCAACTGTCCCTACGCTGGATACCGGGACACAGCAACATCCTCGGAAATGAAATGGGTACAGCCACCGCAGTGCTAGGCACAGTACCATACTACTGCATAGGCCACCACACCATAGCTCGAAAAGAGCTCTTCAGAAAGCAAGAAGGAAAATAGTATACGCTTAGCACACCAAAGGGATGAGACAAGCAAAAGCGTTAATAGTGAACCACAACCTCAAAAGGTTCCAAAAGTTAATCCAACAAGGAAAAAATGAACTTAGAGTCCTGACAAGGCTCTACACGGCCCACTGCAGACAGCGGAGCCACCTAACAAACACCCAACTGTGCAGATATTGTGAAGGGAAGGAGATGTCCTCTGAACATATACTTGCCCACTGCGATGCTCTAGCGAGGCGCAGACTCAGCAAAATGGGGAAACACATCCAAACAATATCAGTAACCTACACTCAAAAAAAAATCAATCCTTACGGGATCAAATCAATCCCCAGCGGTAATGAAAACAAAAAGAAAGGAAAAAGGATTGAGTTGAGCATGTGATCTCGCAGGGGATTGAAGTAAGCACATTTGGAATGATACAAGTTCGAAAGGCTTCCTGACGTTTTTTTTCTGTGTAGAACCCACTAAAATCCTAACAGGAAATAGGGCTGTTAGGAGAGTTGTAAGCTCAGTCGGGGGGCACAATAAACCAGGATAGGTCGCGGTGCGCTATTTCCCAAACAACAAATAATAATGCAGGGTTGCTGGGAATTGAAGAAATATATATACATCAATATTTCTTTCGATAATGAATATAGAATCAATTCGATATTGATAATTTTTTGTAAAAGAACAATATTTTATATATTTTCAATAAAAATATAGCCATATCATTTTCACTAACAGGTGTTTTGAGGTAAATCATACTTTAAAACACAGATTCACACCGATACGAGCCGAAAGCATTGTACCAAGACAGCATACAGCTTTTCAGTTGCTTGACAGCGGTAGATGAATTAGTCTAGAGCTGGTTTCCTTCCCATTAGAATGCCGCCAGAAATGGGATTCGGTGGAACATTTTGATGATTTGGAGCACACTTAATTGTCGGTTTATATATAACTATATTATAATATATAACTATATTTAGTTCACAATATCAAAATAATAACTTTTACTACGAAACGTAATATAATATCTAATGCTCTAATAAAATCTAATGTGTATATGGTTTTAGCGACCTATTTTGATTTTAGTCAAGGTATTTATGGGCTGGAGTTGTACTCCTTTGGAATCCCTAAGTGTTTATTCACCAATACAAATTGTATAAAAAAAAGTATGCAGGTTGTTGAAGCTTAAAAAGCAACAAGTCCACTGATGAGAGAATTGTGCTAATTCTCAAAATATCGCTGTACCGACATGCCATTGCTATTGCAAAATGTTGTAATTAATCACCGTTGATTTGTGTTGATTATATTGAATTATAATTAACCGTGTTGACCTCGAGCCGGCTAAATACAAACTTTGAGTAAAATGTAATGTTTTACCAATAATTGTTACGCAAAGATTAAGGGAAGACGTGTTTGCTCATTGGTCATTCAGCTTCACTTTTTATAGCCGAGGCCAAGCACTCCGCTGGCATCGAGTTTCCTGTTGTAAAAAGAAATGCCAACGCCAAGTCAAAATGCGCTGGCAATGCGAATTTCACTGGGCTACCGCTCTAGGTTAAGCGTTGAAAAATTAAAATAAAGCTATATTACTTTATTTTCCGGTTTATCTGGAGACTGTTGCGTTTGAATGGCAAAATTGTGTTCAGCGAAGAGCGATCCTTCGAAATTTACCTCTGCAGCCGGCAAGTTGCAACTTTATTGCACAATTTTCCCTTAGATTTCTGTGCATCAACCCTAATTAAAATCCTTGACTTTTCTAAATCGTAGAATTTTAGTATTGCCGGCTCGAGGTCAAATAAAAACACACAGATGCTGTTTATCCAATATATTTCAGTTGCTCCTCGGCAACCAGCTTCAGGGACACTACAAAATAATTTACCAATTACAATGTAACATTGATTTGGTGAAAAAACTGATCTATTATTTGGTCAGTAAGTGTCTGTAAAGGTAAGCGCAGTTTTCAGTGTCCGTTTTGTAGTTAATTCGCTTGTCTGTTGGTGAACGAATTATATCTGTATAGTGATGCTTTAGCTGTAGTGGTCTTCTTGCTGCAGGATTGTTGTTGCTTCAAAGTTCGGCGAGTGTCGCTAGCGCCGTTTTTTGTATGGTTGTTTGATGTCCGTTCTATGTTGATCTATCCTTGTTCTAGTTTGGATTTTGTTGTACCAATGTACAATTTGTTGCAACTGTTTTCTACATTTCCATTGCATGGTATCTTGTAGATCACATTGCTCCTATCGGCTGTGGCTATTTTGGACTTTGTCATATTGAAAAAATTTCTCATTGTGCTATTTTTGTTGTGAGCTAGCTGTATGTCTTGTTTGTTGAAGCAGTCGGAATGGGCGAAACGTTATGGAAGCTGTGGAATATAAGTAAGAGACTTGTAAATTTGAGCTTGCTGTTACCTTTTAGAAGAACAAGGTTTGTTTGATTTCTGAAATGATCTCTTTATGATATATTTCATCACTTATGTTCAACATATTTTATCATCATGTGTTGTGGGTGTTATGAATGGTAATTGTTAATTCTGCCTTATGCTGATGACTTTTTGTACCACCTTAATTTTAGTTGATTTCCATGTCTCTTTATTCTGGAGTCTAAATATGGTAGTTTACCATCCATTTCCAATTCAATGTTGAAATTTTATTAATCTAATAAAAAACTTTTCGTAACAGTGTGACCAAAAGCTAGAGCAAAAATATCGCCGAAAGAAATCGCAAAAATGTATTCGATTTCGAAAAAATATCCCGATAATTTTTAACAAAATCGTAACTGTAAGCATTGATTACTAATCAAATTCTCAATTTTCCATCTCAACCTTCAATTTCTCTCTTAAGCCCTCTAAGGACTTGCGAAGTAAAGAGAAGTTTCATGCAAAAATTGAGGGAAAGAAAAGCAGAAGCAGAATTAATGTTACGCTTAACAGCAAATTTGTGGAGTCTATGTAAATAGGCTGTAAGACTTATTTTGCTTTGAGCAGCTAACGCCCACATTGACAACATACAATATTTCGACGAGCTTCTAGTACAAGAAGAACCATCAGCGATTAACTGAAGTTCAATTAAAAACGAGTAGGTGAAACTAACTTGCTTATTTTAACCAGGTCTAGGGCATTTTTTTACTTTTATTGAACTCACCCATTTGTCAGTGATTGCGGTTCCAGCGAAGAAAACTCCTCCTCCACTTCACCAATGGTGGGCAACATATTCGAATGCCAATACATATTGAAGTAAGCCTCTGAAGGTCCCGGTCCATTAATCAACTCCGGTGGACCCAATTTTTCACCATCCTCACATATATACTCCCTTTCGGCCGCATCTACATCATCATCTTGTTCAGTGTCCACCTCCTCGCCATCACTGCTTGAGCTAGAATAGCAGGTGGTATTCTGATTATCATCCGCCACTTTCATACATTTACCCACCACCAGTGGAGGCGGTGATTCCCGAGCCAAATCTTCAGCCTCGGCAGCAGCGGCAGCCAGCAGAGCTGTAATATCACGTTGGGTTGGCTCCACTTTATCCTTGTTGTGCACCAAATCGAATAGACTAGGCATTTTATCCTCTTCCTGGGTTTTACTTTCATAGGTTTGGATTTTGAAACGAATCTCACGATTGCCCGTGGGCGAAGGGGTGTTCACTGGGGTGACAGTTTTTGGTGTGGTGGGTGGCGTAATAGTTGCGGGTGAACTTTGCTTGAAGGTTTGCATGGACAGTTTGGGTAGCTGCTGTGGCGGTGTGGTGGGCAAAGCCTGTAGCTTGGGTATTTGAGTTTTTGGCAGAGATTGTACCCTCTCTGGGGGTTTGGGTTTGGGTCCTTTGCTCTTGCCGCTGCCCGTAGAACTTAGGCTTTCCATTGAGTTGGACGCACTTTTGGTGTTGCCATTGAGTAGAACCGGTATGAAGGTTCTCTCGGGTGTACGTGCCGGAGCTTCGGCTGAGTTGGCACGCTGTAGAGGTGGTCTGATGTAACCCAAGCTAGGACTAGACTCCTTGGATTTACTACGATATAGACCCAATTTGAGGTCTGTTTCGGATTTTTGTTTCTGCAAAAGACGTGGAATATTGGAGTTGGTGGGAGGTGGCGAACTGGTGGTGGATTTATTGAGTGTAGGTGACTTTTGTGTGGGTGTGGTGACTATGGGTATGCGTGACTTGGACTGCGGTGACTGTACTTTTGGCGTGGGCAGTTGCAGTTTGATTTCGCTTTCGGTTTTGGCTCGTGAAAAGTTGGTGGCTGCTTTGGGTATTTTGGTACTGAACTCCTTGACTTCCCTGGCCTCGTTGGTGGGCGTTGGGGGAGTGGGTGGTGTGGTGGGTATTCTCGGTGGTGCCACCTCTTTGGGTAGCTTACTGGGCGTGGCTATTTTACGTGGCATGGGTATGATCGAACGTTTCTTGGGCTCCACTGTGGCCAATTGTACGCGTGGCTTGGGTGTGGGTGTACCCATTGGACTCTTCAGCTCCACATTCTCATACACATTGACTTTCTCCGTCTTAAACTCCACATTCTCATAGTTATTACCCGGTATGATCAGTTTGGGGTGTGGTATAGTTGACTCCAAATGAAATTCCTCCTCCAGCAAAGTAAAGGGTTTCAATACCTTGGCCAATTCATGACCATTCAGACTACTAGGCAACTCGGTGTCAGAGGAATAATTCGAGCCCATTGAAAACTTATCAATGACTGTGGAAATGGTGCTGGCCGTATCATCCGACTCGGAACCCCCCGCTTTAATAGACTCTGTCAACAGATTTATATAATACTCCGCATCGGGCGGCGGTGTCAGTGGCTTCTCTATGACTACTTGGACTTGATTGGGCGGTTCCTTAGAGTTTTGACGCTTCACCAGTTTTCTGGGTGGCACTGGCGGTGGCGGTGGTGGCTGAGCGTTAAGTGATATAGAAAGTTGCTCCATCTGCTGTTGTTGTTGCTCCTCCTCGCTGGGTGGCTTCTGACCATAGCCATTACGTACAATTAACTTAATGGCCACATTATCTTTGAGACAACGTACACAATCGATACGTGTCATTTGACTGACTTCATGGCCATCAATATTGAGTATTTCATCACCTTCACGCAAATGGCCCCAACTGGTGGCCACCTTGGAGGCGGGACTATCTGCAGCGCAGGATTGTATATAGAGTTTTTGCACTAGTTCGGTATTCCGAGTGCCACCCTGGAATTTTAGACCAAATCCCAATCGCTCGCCTGGCAAACGATAAACGGTGACATTTTCCGACTCTTCAAGATTCTTCTTTTGCAGCAGTTCCATCTCATTGATGGTCAAAACTGTTATAAATGAGGAATCTTCGGCCACAGAGCTTTGCCTTTTGACTAGCTTCTTCAGATGGTTTGTGTCTTTGGTGGATGAAGTGGGATCATCGACTTCCACAACGGTGATGTAGTCTTCAGTGGATGTTGCTGGTGTGCCATTGGATGTGGTTGTTATTGTTGTTAAGTCCATTGTGTGTGTGTGGTTGAAAAGCTAAAAAAGCTTGTAACAGATCGTTGAGGGTTGGTGCATCGGCTAATAGGTGTAGGCGAATGTTGGTGTATAAGGTTGTGGTATCCACTAAGGGTTGATGTTTGTGCTAAGATGGCTGAGTTTTGAGCTGAAAGAAGAGGGAACAAACAAAAAAGTGTTTTATTAATGATAATATTTGTTTATTCCTTAGAAGATTAACTTCTTAATTTAAACACTTCTTTTAACTAATTACAAGCTACGAAAAGAAACACACGAGACATTTGCTATTTATAAAACTCCGCTCAAAAGGCCACGCCCAATAAAAAATTTCACAAATTTTACATTTATTCAACTATTGCAAGTTATCTTGTGACATCAACCAGCTAAGTTTTTCTATACATCTAATCACGGATTGCAGCTCCCTCTGTATATTAGCACATTCCACAGCTTGTTCCACACAACGTTCCCATTTGCGGCTGGCCACACATAGGCTAAGTGGTATCAATGCACCAAAAATATTGTACAAAGGTTGAACATAGCCGCGAATTGGATCCACCGCAAATTTGACAAATTTAAAGGCCATACCCCAAGAAGTGGCTTCTTCAACTAAGCGGCACAGGGCCTTATAGGGTCTCGAGCGAGGGAGTTGAGCTTCAGCGGCTGTACGTTGTCTGCCTTCTTGAAGACGCACCCTAGCCAACAGCAGGCGGGCTCTGGATGTATGCATATCAAGTTGGTGTTGTTGCACAGCTTGATCTTCCAGCAGTGTTAGAAATTGAAGGTAGAGAGCATCGAGTAGTGCAGGTACTTCTTTGACAACTGATGATGAAGTTGACTCCAGGGTGGTAAGTCCCTTAGGTTGGTCGTCTTTAAGGCTCATCTTTAGTCGAAACTATTTTAGTTTTTAACAATTCAAAATGAAATTTGATTGTATTTGGAACTTTGAGTAAAGAGAACTAGCTAGCTTTACATTTAAGAATTTGTCGTGTTAAAACCTTGAATCATCGAACTACGAGCCACATATTGGGATGTCGATAGTTTAAAATCTAAGCCAGGGGTGCCCACGGCCTATGCTTAAAATGCGCATACAGCCCAAAACACAAGTCTTTGGAAGTTTTCTCCCTTCTCTTTCTCCTTTAGCATCTTGCAAAATCGAACGCAACAACAAATATGTATGAGTGGTCTTTAGCAGGGCTGCAAACCGGTTTGAGCCCGGAATTCTGACTTTTTTTAAAATGTGAACCGAACCTGGAACCAAACCGAAGTTCTGAACATTGCTGAGCCTGAACTTGTTTCGAACCTACATTTTCGGTTCGATTCAAAAAATTAAAGACATTCTGAACTCTTGCCAATTTGTTGTTATCAATATTTCAAAATAATTTCTACAAATAAGTAATAATAGAAATAAGAGACTTTGATGGCACAAAATCAATCATTTGAAAGATTTTGACACCTTATCAATGTTAACAACTTAATGCTATTCCGCTAACTGTCTTATCAGTACCATCAAATGATGTCTCAGTTGATCAGTTCTTAAAATTTTGTTTTGTTTGGTCAAAAGTACAGAAATTCTGAACTTCTTTATTACTAGCTTCATCAGGGGTGTCTTGAAAATCTCTAGAGATTTTCGTAAAAGCGATTCCACTTCGTACTAAACTTGAACTACTTTATTCGTAAAGTGACAATTATAAGACCGGTTAGTAGAACAAATACGCATTAAATATACTTGACTTTGAGCAGGCGTTTTCAAATCGCTCAATTTTCTTCATCTAAACTAGTAGCTCGGCATATTTGTGCCTTCCTTCCCATATTAAGTCAAACATGCTACTGTTTATGCAAAAATCTCTAGAGATTTCGGGGACACAGCCGTATACAATGAATTCGTTTCCTGAACACTGAAATTTCGTATTTCTTTCTCTATATTACTATTTTTTCCTTATAGCGAAGTTTTTATTGGTGCCGTTGAGATTCGACAAAGTTAGACTTTACTTTGAATATTAATCACATAAATTGTATTTCTATTAAATTTTCGTAAGACTTGGGCCGAGCCTAGGTTCGAACCAAAAGTTTCGCCCAAAAACCTCGAACCTAAAATTTCCATACATTAACCATTGGTAAATTTCGGTTCGCACACTCGAATCGGAGTTACGAAAAAAATTATTAGGTTTGCAGCCCTGGTCTTTAGTGTAGATTTTGTTTTTGGCAACAAATGAATTCGTGTACATCTGACAGCCACGAGCACACATACACATCTCCAGGCAATAATCGGCTTTCTCTTTCTATTTCTTGTGATTGTGGTTGCTTCAGAAATATTGTCTTCATTTGGTGCCTACGCCACCGTAAACTGGCTTTGGGCACCTTTGGTCTTAGCTATCTATTAAAAGCCTGAAGAATGGAAACCAAAGGATCGCAGTCTAAGCTCGGTATAATAGATGAATGATGTTAATGCCGAACAAAATTTGCACACACACAGCATAAATTTGTAAATTCGAAGGTTCAAATCGCAAATTTTCCTGACATTCATTTATATGGCTTTTTCTCATCTTTGTGAGTTCTGAAGTCTTTGTTGAAACCCACATTGCAAATCTAGGATACGTTAACTTTAAAGGAAATTCACCTCACCTCATTGATCATACACTAAGCAAAAAGTAGAACAAATAATTTGAGTTCGAGCGCACTTGAAAAACCAAATCTATTGGTTCTTGAATTTTCAAGAATTTCGCACTTGAAATCGAGTTTGAGAACGAATTCAATTTGGATTTTATAGGATTCTGTGGAGAAGTATCAGAGCGGAGAGGGCAATCAAACTTTGAGAGAATAGTATTGAACACGCTCTCACAGTCTATTTAGAGACTACCAGCAACTCTGTAAAAAGAAGCTACTATACCTCCAAACTCACAAGTGCAATATCGTCCAACCAGTTTTGGAAGCAAATTAAGTGTTTAGGCTTAGGTAAACCAAGGCCGGCTATATCTAAAGATATTGATCCCAATGATCTAAACTGAAAATTCGTGCAATCACCATCTGAAGTACCTGACATCACTGGAAATACGTACCTGACATCCAAAGCAATTAATAATTTAGGTCCTTGTTTTAACTTTGTGTGTGTTAATCAATGTGATGTCCTATTTGCTATTCTAAAAGTAAAGTCAAATGCCAGTGGACTAGATCAAATGGACCCCAAATTTATTAAAATTCTTCTTCCTCAAATTCTATCCCATATTACGCATTAATACAACACAGCATTAATGACTTCCAATGACTAGCAAAAATACTGCCAATTCCAAAAAACAATAATGAACATCGTCCAATCTCCATATTACCGTTCTTATCTAAAGCATTTGAGCAAGTCATGTCTTGTCAAATATCTAAGTTCATGCAGGAAAACTCTCTGCCGAATGGCAGACAATCAGGATTCAGAAAACATCGAAGTTGCACTACTACCGTAACTAAAATCAGCAAAGATATACGACGAAATATGGACAAGAGCAACGTAACACTTTTGACTTTGCTAGATTAAAGCAAAGCGTTCGGTTTAGACAATCACGAGATTCTCTGCACAAAGCTTAGTAGATTATATAATTTCTCCAGTAAAGCATTAAAATTGATGAGCTCGTACCTATATGACAGACTGCAAGCAGTAGCTACTGTAAATAGAAGATCATCCATTCTGTCACTAAGTCGCGGCGTCCCACAAGGATCAGTTCTCAGATCAGACCTCCCAAATGTTCTGTCTAAATGTGATGTTCAAATGTATGCAGATGATGTCCAGATGTATGTCAGTCGTCCGTTAAACAAAATTTCTGAATGTGTTGATGTTTGTAATTGTGAACTTGAACTGATACGGAGCTGGGCAAAGAAAAATGGTCTAAAAATCAACCCAACAAAGTCCAAGTGCATAGTTGTATATAAAAAGAGATTTGATACAGGTTGCTTACCAAATCTAAAGATTGATGGTATCAGTATAGACGACGTTGAGCGAGCAGTAAATTTAGGGTTTACGTTTAACGGCAGTTAAATCTAACGAAAAGTTTCATACCAACAGATATTAAACAACTGGTTGCAAAAACATACATTGTACCTTCGCTTTTATACGGTGTGGAAGTGTTCGGTAGTTGTAGTGCAAAGTCTAAATCTAAACTTAATGTTGCTTACAACAACATAGCTAGGTATGTCTACAACAAAAAACGATCGGATCACATATCCGAATTTGCAGAGAAAATTAATTTTCTAATGTATTTATTGATTGTTTTTATAAATTATCCTTACTTTGAGTTAGTATATTTTTGTATTGTTTTCAAATCGATGTCAACCAGTGATTAGTGCCATATACATAAGCCTCCATGTATTTTCTGGCAGAGGGGCGTGTGCAGAGAGGGTGTACTCAAAGGAGAGCTCAATCGCTTATTGAGAGCAGAAAACTGTCGTTTTTATACCCGTTACTCGTAGAGTAAAAGGGTCTACTAAAGTCGTGCAAATGTATGTAACAGGCAGAAGGAATCATTTCCGACCATATAAAGTATATATATTCTTGATCAGCATCAACAGCCGAGTCGATATAGCCATGTCCGTCTGTCCGTCTGTCCGTCTGTCCGTCCGTCCGTCCGTCCGTCCGTCTGTATGAACACCTAGATCTCAGAGACTAGAAGAGCTAGAGCAACCAAATTTGAAATGTAGACTCCTATTGTCTGCACGCAGATCAAGTTTATTTTCAATTTTTGCCACGCCCCCTCACGCCCCCGCAATTTGGAAAAAACGTCATATCTCCTACAGTTTTGATGATAGATGGTTCGTACTTTCTAGAGATATCTAGTTCTTAAAATTATTTATCGATTTGCTGAAGGAATGATAAAGATCGGATGAACGATACTCAAGTTATGAGCAAAAAACGATCAGTTAACACCCACCACCCACCCCACTCATAACCTAAGCATTGCGTTCAGCAGCAATCTTAGTGAGAGAGAGAGAGAGAGAGAGAGACGAGTTAAAAAATGTTGCATACTTTTCGGCTGACCCACCTCAGGCATACAGTAAGGCTATTAAACATTTGTTTCCATGAGTAACGGGTATATCGAAGTCGGTTAGAGCCGACTTTAACTTACGCTCTCGTTAGATGTAAGCGGTCGGCCTTTAATGCATGTTCAACATTTCGAGTGTGAAGAAGTAATTGATCAAACCCTTAAGTAAATAGAATAACTATGCTCCTACGGGGACTTGATCCTCGACCTCGACGTTTTCTAAGGGAGTGTCGTGTCCACCGGGCGTCAAACTGCCAGCTGCTTACATTCTTAACTATGATTAGCCGCCAGGTCTTGCCTATGCCTGATAGTCGAGTGAGGTAAAGCGCCGTCGTCTGTGTGTGTTTGAAACGATTCATATCGGGCAATAAAAAATGCAATGTTTACAACCATGGAGCAAGAGAAGTATGCAAGGGTGTAATTTTTGGCCATGACAATGCTTAAAAGTGATCTCATGTCCACAGTATAGATCCGATCTAGCACCTTCATATTATCATTTACTTTGATCTTTTCAAAATTCTTTAAATTGTAAAATATTCAACTCTGATGAGTCTGTCTATCGGCACTAAGTTCAGTTTTTTGCCAATAAGTACGAGAAGTTCTGCAAAGATGATGCAAGATGACAGAAGAAAGTACAACCCAAAGTAAAGTAGAATCGGTTCGAAAAAGCTATACACAGAGGGAAAAATCGAAAACATTGGACTTAAAATAAACGGGTTTTGTCACTTCAAGAACGCAAAATCTTTATTTGACTTTATATGGGTCCGTTTTCCAAAACATTTTCAGCTCAACTGGGAAACAAATTTGATCTATTTTGGATAAGGTTATAAGCGGAGAGATCCTCACATTATCAGGCTTCGGAATAGGGAATGGTCATATCTCTTTAGAAGTGAAGTGAGGCACTGTTATTTACAAGAGCAGGATATGCTGCTGCTCCGACCATATTCCATAGGATCAGAGACATCTATTCACCCGACTTTTTCAGAACAACTCGGAAAACTTTTTTCGGGCTTGACTGGGAAAACGTACCCGGGGCCTTCTGTACTTAACGAACAACGTATGGAATGGCGGCTAGCACATTCCGCCATTGCCTACTTTTGTAGTTACACATCTAAACTGCGACTTTTTCTTCTCTGTGTGGTGGATCAGTTGAGATAAGCATTTTTAGAAGTTTTGTGCTCAAAATTTTTGAGAAGATTTGGTTCATATTTGGAGTTGAAGGTAACTTTCCGAACAGGTTTTTTCCATCTGTGTAGCTCCCGGACTGGCCTTAATTGTTTGTTAAGGCGAAATACGATTTGATTTGTTTTCCCCATTTTCGAAAATGAATTTTCAAATTTCTCCCCAAATTTGTTTTCCGCGCAAAAATTTTAGCCAACTTTTTTCGACCGATTTGTTATTGTCCACAAACAACAACAACACAACAAAAAAAATGCCATGGGGTAGTGCGAGGTTCCGCACGCTTCGCTGGCTAATTTAACATAATTCTCACATAAATCGCCCAGCGACTTGGGTAGAGAAATTTTCATGGCTCGCTGATTATTTGGCCAAAAACCAAGACAAAAAAACAAAAAAGAAGCTTTGTACGCTTTTAAATCAAATTACAACCAAACTAACGCCCCACTCCCCTTTCCACACCCATTTCTGATACACCGCAAGACATTTTAATAAATTGCCAGTTATTAGTTTTCTTGGCCAGCAGGAAAAAGTGCAATTAAAATGGAAGGAAGTTTGTCCGAGGTAAAAAGAAATTAGCATAAGCATTGACTTTTTGTTGCGGACAAAACACTGTTGCACTAGTTTCCCATAATTTGCGTAGCGTCAGTGCAGATAATGAGCTGGAGCTGGAGGGCGAAGCGGAGAGCTGCGGTCAGTCGCATAGCAAATGGTGTGAAACTTTGCTACTTGACTGCGATAATGCCAAGGAGATGGGAATGGTGTGGGGGGGGAGGGGGAAGTTCATTGCATTGTTCACAACCGCACTTAGTTTTTGTTGTTATTGTAATTGCTGTTGCTGTTGGTAATTTGCATAAATGTTTTTAATTAAAAGCATTTAAAGCATATTTTTCAAAATGTGAGCGCGCGGTTTAGAAATTTGTTAATGAAATTAAAAATGCGGGAAGTGAAAAGGAAATTAGCCGAAGAGTTTAGCTTAATGAAAATGAGACAATAAGGCAGTGAAGTGTACGATTTAGATCCATTAAAGTTAGACAAAGATGGAAATGGTACAAAGTATGAGAGTTTTGCTGATGCAGGCTTTTGTATCTTTGTTAGTTTCTGTCGAAGCAAAGTTTTCGTAGTTGTTGCATTAACTTGTCAAACTCTTACAGCCTCCGCAATTACCTTTTCAAAATTCACATTTCTCAACCTTCATTCCAATTCAATCCACTTATCACCCTCTTGACATTTCATCTTGCTCCCTTTTGTCTAACTAACCATAATCCAACTCCAAAAATCACAAACGCGATTAACTTGTTTCACGAAACTTTCAAATGCATTTCATTTCGACACCAACAGAAAAATCCCACACAAAACTTGCCAAAAAAAAAAAAAAACTCGAATTATTTCCTTCCTGCGCACAGCAAGACAACAACTTTTCTTCGCTTTTTGTTGTTGTTGCTTTTGCTTTTGCTACCTAAACTTCAGGCTAACAATTTATGTCAACTTTCTTTTTTATCAAACCAAAAAAAAAAAAAAACCAACAAAAAAAAGAATCAACAGCCAGTGCAAAAATTAAGAAAAAAAAGAAAAATTCCAAAGATTTTTCAAAGCCACCGCATCAAATCTTGCAACCCAAGACTCCCACATGTACAAAATGTTGAAGAGAAAAAAAGTTGCCCAGTCAGGTGGGTTTTTTTTTTTTGTATTTTTTTAGTGGAAGACTCAACAGATGATTTAGCGACAGGTTTTCTTTAACAGCAGGGGCAACTGCAACAAGCCAAGAAAGTTGCCAAATCATGTTGCGGTTCTTCTTCGGTACTGGCACAAATTTTTCTCGTTTTTTTTTTTTTTTTTTTGGATAGTAATCGAAAAGTATTCGAACGGTGGTTGACTGGACAGGTGACCAGTCGGTTCAGTTCTTAAACTTGTTTCAATTTTCACATTTGCAATACCCTTTTTCTGCAGAGGATTGAGACGACATGATGAGGTGGTATGTATCTAACTGAGAGTGCCACAAAGCAAGCTAAATAAATAAGTTGAAATCAATTTGAATTAATCGAGTGTGCTCCAGAAAGCTGAGCTTACAACTGAATTCTGGAGATCAAATCAGCGTTTGTTATCCACACTTGCATGCAAGGAGCTTGGTTATTTGTCAAGATCACCCTTAAGTTGCCGTCAGTTCATCTTTCAGTCGCATGTGTGCGCGCGCGCTAAAGCTAGAAAGATTTTGTCGTTGCGGCAGATTCTGTTGGGTACGCCGTTGTCTTTGCAAAGTCAGCCGCTTTGTTATTTGCCGTTGCAGTGCACACACACAGACACTGTACTAATTATCGAGTACTGAGTATCGAAAATTGAGTATCGAATACTGAGTATCAAGAACTGAGCACCTAAGACTCAGTACCGAACAATGAGTATTGAATACTGAGTAGACTGAGTAATGAGTGCTGAGAATCAAGAAATGAGCATCGAGAATAGAGTATCGAGGGTAGAGTATCGCGATTCAATATACACAGACATAAACACACGTAACGCAAGTATTGAAATTCTAAATTAGACTTCTCTTCTGAAAGAGCTTCGCTCGTAGCGGGCGGCCCAAGACTCGTAAAATATCACACTCTTCGATAAATGAGACATTTTAGTCCAGAAGTCCTGCTTGTTGTTGTTTTAAATGGTTGTCAAATTCTTAGTAGAATCATGATGAAATGAAGGCCTACTAGATTATCATGTCTCGTGTTTAAAAGTGACACAGAAATCTCTATAAATATTTTTACTTCGTTTGGTTTGTAAACCTCTCAAAAATAGCAAACGTTTTTATTTCACTGAAAATGTTCTTTTTTTTACAAAGTGTGTAAACTCACCCAACTCAAATGTTCAGTTTCCCTTTGACTATCCACAAGGCAAAGTGATCTCAGCTATCAGTCGAATTAATTGTAATCTTTTATTGGCTTTTAAAACCACCTTTCGCTCTGTCGAACAGCTGGCCACATTATGGCACTTTTACTTATGTTAGTATTGTAGTCATTGTACAAAAGTCATTGAATGAAAGTCACTGAATAAGTCACCGAAGAAGAGTCACTGAATCAAATTCACTGAACAAAAATCACTTAACTAGAGTCACTGAACTAGAGTCACTTGACAAGAGACACTGAACAAGAATCAATGAAAAAGAGTAAGTGAACAAAAGTCTCTGAATAAGAATCAATGAACTAGAGTCACTTGAAAAGAGTTACTGAACTAAAGTCACTTGACAAGAGACACTGAAAACGAGCCAATGAAAAAGAGTAAGTGAACAGGAGACACTGAACAAAAGTCACTGACAAGAGTCAGTGAACTAAAGTCACTGAACAAGTCACTTGACAAGAGGCACTGAATTGGAGTAACTGAAAAAAGTCACCGAACAAGAGTCACTGAACTAGAGTCACTTGACAAGAGACACTGATTTAGAGACCCTGACAAAGAGTCATTGAACATATGTCACTGAAGAAGAGTCACTGAAAAAGTATCTCCGAACAATCACTGAACAAGTGTCCCTTGAAAAGAGTCTCCGAACAAGAGTCAGTGAACAAAAGTCACTGAGCAAGAGTAATTGAAAAAATAACACAATTTAAGAAAAACATATTTACTTGTTTAGTTTAGTAAACACCACATTTTTGTTTACTCACTCATGACCAAACTAACATTAGTCGGTGATACAGATCTTAAAAGACACTAAATAAGAGTCACTGAAGAAGAGTCACTGAAGAAGGGAACATTGCACTAGTATCTCCAAACAATCACTAAACAAGTGTCCCCGGAAAAGAGTCTCCAGGACAAGAGTCACTGAACAAAAGTCACTGAGCAGAAAGTAACTGAAAAAATAGCACAATTCAAGAAAACCATTTGTAGTTGATTAGTTAAGGGGGGAGCCTGCTTTAGAGGCTTCAAAAAATCGAATTTTTTTTTTTGCATAAATGTCTACCCAAACTATCCAAGAATGTGTCCCTAAAATTTCAGAAGCAAATTCAAAATATTTTTAAAGTTACAGGAGCAAGCGTCGAGATTTTTTATATACGATTTTTTATATCGAAAACTTTGTACGACGTGCGATTTCTCGGTTTTTCATTTTTACGATTTTTCCTAATTGGCGGGAAAGATAGGGCAAAAATTAAACGTCCTATCGAAACGAGACAAAATTTATTGTATACGGGATTAAATTCTCTTCTAGTTGAACTCACACTTTTTAACACTTTTTAAACAATCTGAAGTGAATTTTTTTTTCAAAAAAAAAGATTTTATTTTTAATTTGCGAAAAATTTTTGAATTTCTCACTTTTTGTTCAATTTTCTTGTTTTAACTAGAAGCTATACTATTGAAAATAGAAATTTTTTTGGGTTTTTTTGTTTCAGATGGAAAAAAAAAAGCTTCTAAAGCAGGCTCCCCCCTTAAGTAAGCATCTCATTTTTCTTCCCTCACTCATAAGCAAACCAAGACTAGTCGAAAGTCTATTAAGAAGTTCGTATTAGCAGAATAATATATATTTCTGATAATTTCAATTAATAATGGGTAAAGAGCTCTTTGTCTTCCAGTTGGCATGCGGTTTGACTTAAGCGGCAACCATGTTACTGTTAACCAATTACTTAGGGACTTATTCTTCAAGTTTAATTGCTACGGTTAGTTTTAAGTTTTATTTAAGTAATCAGTTAAGATTATTTGTTGAGCGAAATAACCTAATAAATTAATAAATGTGTATGTTTTTAGGACCTTTATGATACCTTCAAGTTTTTGCCGGCTCGAGGTCACGTTATCTTTGCACCTAACTTTAAACAGGCATGAGGAGGCAGTTGCTGAAGATTGAACAAGGATGTTCATGAAACAGCTGTACGGTAAAACAGCCTCCTTTGTAGGGTTGGGTTTTCCTGTGAAAGCTTGGTACGGAGATACCCACGAAATCAAAAACTCTATATAACAAAAATGATTTCGCACGGATTCCGTAGGTTGCTGTTTCGTGAGTTGGTCTAGAGTTCAGGCGCGAAATAGTCATATCGATATCACAGTCACCTGATAGTCACGCGATGAGTGATTATTTCGAAGGTGTGAAATATATGTAAAACATTTTTTTCGTTGTTGCGAAACACAAGTGTGCGACGGTGTGTGTGGCGCGTTGTTTAAAAATGAGTAATAAATGGGAAACTTTTCATTGGAGAAGAAGGTGGCCCTGGTTGATGTAATAAAACAGAAAAATGTGCTGTGGCAGCATTATGATAGCGGCTTGACAAAAATTATCTGGAAAAGTAAAGGTGCTGCCCTTAAAAAGGATGGATGTAATTCACAATTGTTGGTTTTTTATAGGAGACCATCGTAACGCGGCTTGGGCTTCATTAAAGGACAGCTTGCGCTGCTGGCATGCTAAGCCCGCCAAGAGTGGAAGCGATGGTGGCGTACCCATCGCAACTCAAGCGAAAGCGATGTGGAGTGAGGATCAGCTCCACATATGTCTTTCTTGAGTCCAATCGGCTGACCATAGCATATAGCTGTCTGTCTTTTTGATTTTCCATAGCAGCACTTTCAACCAACATAATTATCAACATGGAATTGGATCAAATGAATTGATCATAAAATTATAGATATAGCAAGGGTATATAATCTTGTATCAGTTCCATGGAGAGCAAAATGTTCTAAGTAAGATTGTGCTAAGATATGGAAAGCATTTTTAGGCCAATCGGAAACTGGTCACACTTTAAGTTTTGTTTATTTTAATGATGTGTCTAAATTGTTTGTTTCTTTCGTTTGAGAACTTAGTATTTATGATTAAGTATGGAGAAACTGAATTATCCTTTTGTGGAATTGTTCTTTTATCTAGTAAAATTCAGACAATAGTTTCAATTCTAAAAATGGTTAGTTCAGACAACTTAGTGTCATATATGTGTGTTCTGAATACAATTTTACTGTTTAAACCACCTTTATTAAGGGCATTCCCCATTCGTCATTGCATATTCTTGACTTTCCTTTTAGGTCGATCTTTTTTTTTTTTTGTGTGTTTGAGGCTTTTCTCTACGCCTCTTTTTTTTCTTATAACTGTTGTTTCTTTTTGCCGGTAACCCGGCAATTACCAATGGCAACGTCGAATTGAGCTCGCGGCCTGCACATCACAAAATTTGAAATCAGTTTCATTATATAAATTGTTACCTTTAGACGATGTGGCAGACAGTTTGGGTTGCGGAGGAGGAACGGCGGGGGGGAAGCGACGACGCTTCATTGAACCAGTTTAAAACTGGCTGTGAAATATTTTTCTTAAATTGCCGACAATTTGTGGCGCATAATGTCAAAGTTAGTCGCTTTGGCTTAGACGGAGGACTCGGAGATAAATCGCAGAGTTTACTGTCAGATAAAATAGCGCACAATGTAACGCACTCGACTTCAATTAGACAGAGGCAATAACAGTTGACTCTCGTTCCCCGGCGCACACAAACAGTATCCAATATCCAAGTGGCGTCTGTTGTCTGGCGAGCAAAGTGTGTCAGTCAGCGTGGAAGCTTCCCAAAGACTTTGACTGGCATATCCCCATTTTCATCCCCATGCGCCTCATCTTGGCCATGCCATGTGTAGTGCATTTTGTTTGCCTTCTATGGTTGCAGCATCGTCGTCAACGGCTGCCGCCAAGAGCTGCCAGTCAGCGAGTTGTCCATGTCCAGTTTTGGCGCCCCAACGGGGTTGCCCCTTCATCTATTTAACTGTTTGTATGCTTCAAGTGTTGACTGACAGGTGCCGCCGAGAATTTTTGGGCGCTACAAAGCGCATAAATGAAAAACAAAAAAAAAAGTTTCTTCTATGTTGACAGCAGAAAACAAAAACGAGAAGGCCAAGCTAACTTCGTCTGTGCCGAAGTTTTTATACCCTTGCAAATGCAAATGTCACAGTTTAAGAACGCTTACATAAAAATCAAAAAATTTTGTAACTAAAACCTATTTTCCGACAGATAAACGTCTGAAAAAAGTTTTTCTCACTAAGACTCAATTTCCGACAGATCGGCCCTATGGCAGCCTTAAGATATAGTCATCCGATTTCGGCCCAATTTTGCGAATCTATTTGAAAGCATATAAAATAAGTCATCAGCGAGTTTAAGGACGCTAACAAAACTAAACAAAAAATTTTTTTACCAAGACTCATGTTCGTCCGATCGGTCCTATGGCAACCATAAGATATAGTCACCGGATGTCGATCAACCTTTTTCAAATTAGTTTGAAAGCGTTTAATATTAATAATCACCGACCTTAAGAACGATTTACTTAAAAACAAAAAAGTTTTTTTTTCACTAAGACCCATTTTCTGACCGATCGGTCCTACGGCAGCTATAAGATATAGTCATCCGATTTTAACCAAAATTTGCAAATCTGTTCGAAAGCATATGATTTTATGAATGACCGAGTTTAATCACGTTAACATTGAAAACAAAAAAGTTTTTCTCACTAAAACCCATTTTTCGACCTATCGGTCCTATGGCAGCTATAAGATATAGTCATCTGATTCTGACCAAAATTTGCAAATCTGTTTGAAAGTATATAATATTATTAATGACCGAGTTTAATCCCGTTAACATTGGAAACAAAAAAGTTTTTCTCACTAAAACCCATTTTTCGACCTATCGGTCCTATGGCAGCTATAAGATATAGTCATCTGATTCTGACCAAAATTTGCAAATCTGTTTGAAAGTATATAATATTATTAATGACCGAGTTTAATCACGTTAACATTGGAAACAAAAAAGTTTTTCTCACTAAAGCCCATTTTTCGACCTATGGTTCCTATGGCAGCTATAAGATATAGTGATCCGATCCGGTCGGTTCCGACATATTAGCAGCGTGCAGTAAAAAGAAGACTCTGTGCAAAATTTCAGCTCGATAGCTTTAAAACTGAGAGACTAGTTTGCGTAGAAACAGACGGACAGACAGACAGACGGACAGACAGACAGACAGACGGACAGACAGACAGACGGACGGACAAAGCTCAATGAACTCAGCTCGTCCCCCTGATCAAGAATATATATAGTTTATGGGGTCGGACATGAATATTTCTATGCGTTGCAAACTTCTGGGCAAAATTATAATACCCTTTGCAAGGGTATAAAAATAGTCCCTAAAGGCAAACTATGTGTAGCCGGGCAAAAGGGCTTTCGTTTTGCTTTAAGTTTATAAAGAAGGTGAAATTTTGTTGGATCACTCTCTTAAAGTCCAAAAATTACATTAACATCTTACTCAGAACCTTTTTTGTACGGTCACTCTCGTCTCTATAGACCAGTTTTATGCTCATTTCAACATTTACTTCTTTCTTTTTTTATTTGCTCATTTATTTGCAGTGTAATGCCGGCCATCGATTTGCCGCCTAGTTAAAAATAAAATCAAATGCCAGAGTCTCCCGGCCAGAGCAGAAACAGCATTGACAACATTGTCGATGCCACTGCCGTCGCCGCCCTCCACTCCCTCCTAACATTCATCCTAGTCGAGTGCGGCGGCAATTATGCGGCAGTTTCTTTCTTTCGACCCGAAACAAGTTTCTGCGATATCTTTGTTTTGCTAGAGTTGCACTGTCGACGGCAGCGGCAAACTACAACAAAATACCAGAAATAACTTGGAAATCCATTAAATTGTGTCGGCTTTCATGGGAATAGGGATATAGATAAAGTTTTGATTTTCCTTCAACGAGAGTCGTTGACAAGTGATAACAATGTGTCGGCGCGCATGGCCAACTGGCCAACGTCCTTGGCTTCGATTTTTGCCAAGATGACGCTGCCAAATGTAAGGGGGGGAATACGAGTACTTATGCTCATTGATTGGCAAAACAAAAAGTGAAAGGCCAAGCTATGTATGAATATTGGTTTCTTGGAGGGTCCCCCGTAACCTGTTTGTGCAAATATTTGCACAATTTTTGTTAATGCGGTTGGTATTAAGAAAGTAAATACCAGCTGCAGGTATTGATATGAGAAACCTTAAAGTTGGTTCAAGAAATTTTTAGTTTTTGAGGGGCAAACAAAAATATGTTCATTGGAGCTACATGGATCATTGGCTTGTATCCTAAACAGGGCTGCATTATGGCTTTTTGTTTACTGTGAACCAAACACTGAATCGAACCATGAGGACGAAAATAGATGAACCCAAATTCATTCCGAACCCATATGCGCCAATCTAACCAACTCAGTGCAGGCTACTGCAGAAACATGTCAGCCGAATTCTCCAGCAACAAAAGTACATATATTCATCCAAACAGAAGTGTGTGCCACAGGCAGCGTTGCCAATTTAGCTATTTTTCCCACCAGATATAGCTATTTTGTAAGCCGGAAACTATTCAGTTCTGCCGGTGCCTGCAATTTTAGCTAACTATGTTCATTTTTAAATTAATCTCTGTTAAGTTTTAGAATTTTTAACAGTCGATATTTGGTGGGAAAAATAGCTAAATAATATAATAAAATAGCCAGGCGCCAAACATTGGAAGACATAATGGCATTTTTGATCAAATCATTATGAAAAAAATTCCAAGTGTGGCGAATAAACACAAATCGATGCTAAATTTTGTGAGTGAAAGACTAATAAAAGTGCATACGAGAAAGCATAATCAATAATTTGCAGAATCAGTAAGTTTGGAAAAAATATGTCTGTACATATTTACATTCGTGCACTCAAACATTGTGTCAGTCATCTAGACTGCTAGATAATTGGCATAAATGTCCGAATTTTTCCACTAGCAATGAAGGAAGTCTATATCCAGCACACGAGCGCCAATCTCAAGTCAATTATAATTGACTTCTTACAGTCTTACAATGTATTTATGCGTCAGATGTATACCTATTGTATTGTAATTTTATACATATTGGGTAAAACGTGCAACGAACCAAGGTTCGAACCAAAACCAAAGCCCAAAAACCTGGAACCTCAAATTTCCGAACCTTAACCGTTGTTAAATTTTGGTTCGAAGCTGCAAACCGGAGGTTCCGAAAAAATTTTTGGGTTTGCAGCCCTGATCCTAAATATATGTCGAAGTTAGCTTTCTTCTATTTTTGATTGTAATTATTATGAAAGCGGTTCTAACAGCGCTAACATGAGGAGGCAGCTGCTGGCTGGCAGTAGCTGCAGATTAAACGGGGATGTTTATGAAAAAGCTGTACAGTCAAACAGTCTCCTTTGTGGTTTTGTGTATTCCTGTTTAAAGTTATGTGCAATCATAACGTTACCTCGAGCCGGCTAAAACTTGAAGGTTTAAAAGAAATATATATTTGAAAAAATTTTATCCAAAACGGATTTAAATTCAACTGTATTTAAGTTTTCTACGGAGCGCATAACCTTTTCTATTATCAGGAGAATATATGGTAAAAACTTTTTTTAATAATAAGTCCTTAAACTTTTGAAAATGTATGGGCTAAGATGTGTTCTTACATTGCCAATTAACTGGAGACACGCAAGGGGCAGTAATAGGGTGAGGAAAGATAAGAAAGCGTTCTATTTTTAACTAATCACTCTTCAGTACGAGGTTTGATCAAAAAGAATCCCCTCAGATATAATACATTTATGACAATGTTTCTATTAATCCTCGAAGCACTTAATAAAACATTTTTTGTGACATTGCTTTGCCCCACCTTCGATGTTGTCTTTATCGCCTAAATCGTATCGTAGCGTCGTCCTTTCATGGGCCTCTTCAGTTAAGAAACAGAAAATTTCACAGGGGGCCAGTTCGGGGAAATACGGTGGCTGCGGCATCATTAGAGTATTGTTTTTTGGCCAACAAATTCCCGCACAAGCAACGATCTCATTTCAGTCAAAATTTTTAAGAAGAGCCAAGAAAATAGCTCATAAAAATTAAGTAGACATTCAAAATTAACGACCTTGTCAGCACAAGTAAAGGACATGAATACCGACGTAACGCCACCAAAAAATCGAAAATCGATCTTACGTAGATAGCGTAAATTCAACATTCGCGATTCTTTTGGAACAAACCTCGCAAAGGTTTTGGAGTGGATTTCTCAAGATCTAAGGATTTCTTTATAACCAAGTTAAGAGACAAGCAATTGAATATTAACCACATTGAAAAGGGCTTACTAGACCCTAGGAAGAGTACTAGACCCTGTACTCCGGGTACTTGCCGGTTCCAGAAGCCCAAAACACACACTGATAGTCACATAAGCTAATGTCACTGCCTTCTTGGTGTCCATCCACAAACTCAGTCTCTATTCGGATCCTGCTTAAAGACAAAAACCGCACAAGGAGAGCCGGGAGCATCGATCGACACTGAAATCTTGAAGGTTCTGAACTGAGATCATTAGATTGAGAGCAGGGAGCAGCTGACGACTCTCAGCTTTTGAATGACAGCTGGAGCTTCTTGGCTCTGTGCTAAGAGCCGCAGCTTGAGAGCCGGAGGTACAGACTTGAATCTTCAAAGCCAGAACTTGAGAGCCGGAGCTTGAGAGCCGGAGCTTAAGAGCTGTAGGTCAGTGCCGGCCAAATGGAGAGGACAAAAATGTGTGCTTGTGTTGGTGACCAATGGAGCTCTCTCCAACAGCCGTTTTTCTTGCAATTCAGTGTTCTTAACTCTAAGTTAAGAGCCGAAGCTTAAGACCCGCAACTTGAGAGCGGGAGTTTGAGACCAGTAGCTTGAGAGCAATGGGTTTAGAGCAGACCCGGCCAGCCATAGCTACCACGAGCCGAAGTCAGTCGTGTTCTTACGCAAACGCGAGCCGAACTCATGATTGTGTGAATTGGTGAACACTGAATTGCAAGTAGCAAGCTGAATCTTCAAAGCCAGAACTTGAAAGCAGGAGCTTGACACCAGCAGCTTGAGAGCAGGTGCTTGAGAGCAGGTGGTTGAGAGCAGGTCGTTGAGAGCAGGTGCTTTAGAGCCGGAGCTGAAGAGCTGAAGGTTCATGTGTGGCACGTTGAGAGCATGAGCTTGAGAGCCGAAGCTTGAGAGCCAAGAGTTAGTAGCCTGCTCTAGGTTCATAAGCCACAGCTCTCGGCTCTAAGCTAATCGCAACTGAGCTACAGTTCAGCTTGTCAATACGATCACAGCTCAAGAATCGAGAGCCAGCTGCTTACTTCCTGGCTCGTAGCTCAGAGCTGAGAGTTGTTGCTTTATTACGAGAGCCGACCGCTGGCTCCCGGTTCTCCAGCCTCGGCTGTCATCTCAGAGCTAAAAGCTCTGTGCCGTATGCTGCTCTTGGCTTTCAAGTTCCGAGACTCAGCTTACAACCAAGAGCTGAATACTTAAGAGCTACGAGCGAGAGCTGGCTCTCGAGAGCTTGGAGCAAAGTGCGATACCGAAACCTGACTTTATACGCAACCTTCTCGAACAAAAGGGGCAACACACCGAGGCTAAAACTCAACGAAGCAGTCATACCACATAAGTCCACTCTGAGGAAACGTGACATAATCCTGGACTTACCTAGTCTAAACAGCTACTGATAATCAAGTCAATCATCATACCGACTTAAATCTGGAGCAATTGCCTTTTGGTTACTGCCTGCGGCACGTCCATTAAAAAGGCCTAAACCAGAGTCCGTCACGTCCTTATCTAAAGTTTATACCACAGCGCTCTGCGGCAGCGACGTTGACACAGCGACAGTAAACGAGCTCTTTTGCAACAACTAAGAAGTGCTAAATGAGCACGGTCTCGAGTGGCTAAACACACACACGCAACGGCAAAATGAGCATGTGTGTTTTGCCGGCCCCCGGTCAAAACGATGCAGCACAAATCCTGTGCAGCATGCTCGATGCTTCTATTTATTGAGATTTCGGCATTCTAACAGGTTCCTTCCACATCGATTTTTACACCAGCCAGATACAAAAAGAATACAAAGAAGGCACAAACAGCCTCATTCGTCTGACTCGTACGCAAGCAGATGACTGAAAACACACTAATTCAAGGATGCAGCAGATTTTGCAATCGAAAATCTTATGTTAATTACTCAACAATGTAGATTTTCAAGTAGAGGAATCGAATAAATATATACCAAATCTGTCTTAGGAACAATACCTATTAAAAGTGTACAAAATATACCGAGAATATTCATTTGCAAAGGTTTTTGTTTAGTTGAAATATCAATTTGCGATTCTTAAATATTAAACAAAATATTCTTAATTATTGCAATAGCAAGAATCTCTAGTATTTGCCGCTATCCAATCCAAATAGCGACTAACGCGCGTATAGACCCCGGGAGCATCTGGTTTGGCACAACCATAACCATAGGAAACCACACCAGCTAGTCGAAAAATGCGATCACGCACAATCAAAGGTCCGCCACTGTCACCCTGTGTAAAATGGAAAAATGTTCATAATCAAATAGAATTCCCACAAAAACACACACTTTTTTCTTCAACACCCACCTGACAGGCATCTTTTCCTCCAGTTTGTACAAAACCTGCACACAGCATGGTATCCACAATCATGGACTTATACGACGTAGCCCTACACTGAGCATTCGTTATGATGGGCACTCGGACTTCTTGCAAAACACTAGACGTAGAGCCACCCTCAACACTCAAGCCCCAACCGGCCACAATAGCCTTTTGGAAATCAAAATTCTGCATCCAATTGTTTGGCAAACAAATGGGTCTCATGGTATCCACCAAGGGTACAGGTTGACTCAATCTCAGCAGGGCTATATCATGCACCAGGCTAACCGGATCGTAGCCCGCATGAGCGTGAGCAAAGACCACCGAGCGTGTGACACCCAAATGTGTGGAACTTCTATCAAGTTGCAGCAAACGCACCGATATGCCAGTCATCTCCTGGCCATGCACACAATGGGCGGCTGTTACAACATAACGATCATTGATCAGTGTACCACCACAGAAGAGGAAAGTGCCACGTACAATCTGGGCAATCCAGGGATATTTGTTGGTACGCACTTGAGTGCCGCCCACAATCCGATTGACGTTGGGCACACCACAGGCTGGAAGGGGCAAAAATCTCAGATCTAGTTTCCTCTTTCCGTCCTGTCAACCCTCTACTCACTGCAGCTGGCACAACGATTAACGCGGAACGCCTTGGCATCGCCGTTGCCGCCCTCCAGCAGAGGCGTAGACGCTGCTTCGGAAGAAGACACGCCCAAAACATTCGATAAGATTTGCTGCTTATGACCCTCAATCAGATCATCAATGAAATCGGATTGTGCTCCCGGCGGTGGACGTGGCGAGCTGATACTTCCATTGACTGGCAAGGGGGGTAAACGTGCGGGTTTAGCATAGAAGTAACCACGACGACGAATTGGTCTCTGATAATGATACCCGGCCGAGGCAAGGCCCAGGCAGAGTAAGAAAACTAATGTTGGCGGATTGAATTTCATTCTTTTTGCATACGAGAACCGCACGAAACGCGTAGCCAAACTCAACTGTTCAAATGGAAGCGCCTTTGAACACTTCTTATACGCGCCAGCATCAGTCGATCATTAGAACCTAATGGCGGGCACTAAAACTGCCAATCAGCGCCAAAAACTTATAGATTTTGCATATTCCTAACACGATTAGAGTAGCAGCACTTGACCTAGAAATGTAAAACTCATCTGTCAATATATATGCAAAAAGGTTTCTTCGCTTGCCGACAGCCTCACAATTTATGTTAATTGTTGCTTTCTTTTTGTGGATCATACTTAAAAGATTTATAGTTTTATTGCCTTGAATAATTTATTTATAATCAGTTTTAATCAGTTTTTTGTCTAGAAACATGAACATGACCTAAAAAACTTTTGACAAGTGAGAGGAGAACTGACAAAGTCAAAGGGTTTTGACCACATGTGTTAACATCTTCTCGGACATTTATCTACTTACATCAATTACCTGGCAGCAATAGCAGAAGAAAGCTAACCGCAAGATCAAATTTGGGTCATTGGTCAAAAAGAATTTCTTTGCCAGAAAAGGCCACAAAGTTCAATTGTGTGTTTAACATTTCAATAAATGAGAGGGAGATCTAACTGAAGAATTGAAAGAAAGATGATAATTTGGTGATTGTTGTCAAAATTTGTTCGAATACCTTTTGCTCTTAATCTGTGAGATTAAGGTTAAGATTAGTTTGGTGCCATGTGCAGACAGCGCTTTGGTCTCTTGATTGCAAAGGTTGAAGCAATTCGCCGTTTTAAATCCTGCGACT
Source organism: Lordiphosa magnipectinata (assembly GCA_037044535.1). Lineage (NCBI taxonomy): Eukaryota > Metazoa > Arthropoda > Insecta > Diptera > Drosophilidae > Lordiphosa > Lordiphosa magnipectinata. Next base: position 140,779 of record JBAMBO010002785.1, on the reverse strand, counting down.
TAATTAGTCCGTGAAATGAAAAGTAAATGGGAAATGTTGCTACAGATAAGAACTGCCTCCCTATGAACCAATTTTCTTTATATTCCAGTGCCGTTAATAGAGGGGGATTAAGGTAATCATTAGAAGGTGTGGATCCAATGTACAAAAAAATTGAGAAATTTGCAAAAATTCTTCGTAGAGCATAACGAAGTACTATTTTTTGAATTATTTTTTTGAATTTGAATTTTTTAAAAATTGTTTTCATTTAAATTTTTTTTTATTAAAAATATTTTAGATTTTTTTTTATAATTTATTTAGTTTAATATAAAGATAAATAGAAAACAATTTTAAAAAAATTATTCAGCTTCTGGGTTGTTTAAATCGGGGATATCTTTTAAGAGTTGTATGACCTCTTTATCCAGTTGAATGTACTTTTTTGAGTACGATGAAGTACTTTTTGATAATGAGGTTATTAGATGATAATAAGGCCCATCGTATTCCTACGAGAACTTTTTCGTGTGCGGTTTCGCGCTTCAAGCGCTTTATCGAACATCATGCCGATTGGAAGTGAAACATTTTGTATAATATCTGACCCATGTATTACGACTTTTTGAATAGAGGAAGGCATATAAAACCAAGTCCCATTTGTTTTTCGAGTTCATTTTAAATTTCAATTTTCCTCAGTGCAACAATCGACTTTGCGAACCTGCCACTTCTTTATTGGAAGTCGATATGAAATATGAATGATGCATTCAAAACAGAAATATGAATGAAATATGAATGATACTGAGTTGCATTACAAATTCCGCAGACCTGCAATCGAGCTATCGAGCATCACCATCAATCATTGTTAAATAAAATTCATGATTTATTTGAAAATCATTATTTGTTGTGGAAAGAATCTGTGTTATTTGTAGCTTTATATTTGCGATTTCTGTACGAACTAAGTTTGCATTATCTTTATTGCTCTGCAAAATCGAGATAACGAAGGCCGCTTATTTTGCCAAATTACTGCATTATTTAAATCTAATATTTGCAGCGGAACAATGCAAATCGAAAATATATGTTCGTCAACCATTCCAATTTCAGGATCACTTAAACGCTGCCGGTAAGTTGAATGGCTGCCATCGCAGCCCCATTTACATTTGGCTTTTAATGTAGGACTGTTTCCATATGCTTCCCTTCCTTCAAATGCTGCTTCATTATCCGGGCAACAGTGTGGACAACCAAGAACTGCAAAATGACTTCCACTGAAGTTTCTGAAATTGGGATGCCTTTAGAACACACGCTTTAACACGCTTTTTTAGCCTTTAGCAACACATCATAACAGGGAAACATTTTTGAACCATGCTCTTTCACAGAATTTTGAATCAACTGGTATGAATTTTTTGTAAAGTCTCCGTCAACAAAAAGGGCTAAATCTTCCTCTGGAATAAAATTAGAGGCATTTTCAGCTGCTGGTTTCTTTTAGGTGTAACCGAATCTAGAAGCACTTCTTTTGCCAGCATTATATAAACTGACGCGAGCAGCTACTACCAATTCTTAGTAACCCGTTGAACTTGGCGATGAGCTTGGGCGACCAGAGCTAAAAGCTGCTGTTTCAATTTATTCAATACGATCATTCAGCCAATTTTTGTGTTTCCTTTGAAACCATGACACGCATCTTTGGCAATTATTCAACTTTTTTGCACAATTTTGAACAATTTTTTTTTTGATGTTTCGACATTCTTCATTGCTGAGATTGTTTTTGTCAATGATTTTGTCAAAGAAAAAAAACATGGTTTTGCATCGCTTCAACTTTTTTTTGTTGCACTGTTTCATTGTGTCACATCGTAAAAAGAGTGCCTCTCAAGACTGACATTTTACCTATAAAATGTAATAAACTAATAAGTTGCAGAAAGTTGCAGTTCATATTGACACTTGAAGATTCACAATGGAAAATTTTCTCAAACACAAAGATTTAAGACCAATACGGGCCAATATCAAAAGTTCTACTCCACCAAAGTCGCGGATATGTTTGTAAATATACTCTAAAAGAAATGTTAAGTTCGACATCTAATACATATAAGAACTGGACAAACACAAATTTGTCAAATTAAAGTCTTACTTTACAACAAATCGCAAAATTTTAACTTTCTCAGCGCAAAACAAAACAACTTAAAAAGTCGCGAAAATGTTTTTAGGTATGGGCAGAAAAGTATTGTGAGTTTTGCACGCTCTCGACATCGTGACTATCGAATAAAAAAATATATAAAAATCGGAATAAATATTGTCGGAGTTTTAGTTTTCAAGAAAATTTAAAACATCAATAAGATTGATGAATTTTCAAGTTTGCATTTATTGCCTGCCAGATTGGCCGAATCGACCACTGTGTAGAGCTTTAGATTCTTATAAAGGGAGGTGATGAAACAGTACTATATGGGCAACCAGCTCTTTTTGGTGTACAATGCATAAGTTGTTTGCAGTTGTGAGCCAAATGCAACTTTTTCGGACCTTGAGCCAGCTTAACTCGCTAATTAAACATAAGAAGGGTCGCCAAATAAATTACAAAATTATAAAGAATAGATAGATGCCAAATATAGACGGTAAAATAGGGGTTGTAGACCGAACGCACTATGGTCATAAATCCCAAAAAGCTGGCCGAAAATTTTTTTTTTTTGCGAATTTTAATGGTTGGAATAGTTGTAGTGTTCCATCTAGCTTGTATTGTGACCGTTAATAAGGGGGAAGTGTCCCTACCTGGCTCAGTTAGAGAACTCCGTTCGTGAGCGTCGAGCGTGCCTCATCGTTTACTCGTCATGCATCGAAAATAACACAATGTTCAGAAGCGTAAGGAATTGCGAAAAGTTAACCGATTTGGATTCTACAAAATTGATTCTATTCCAGAAAGTAAGTAAGATTTGAAGGTATTGCTCAAAATTATTATTAACAATGCACATTCTTAGTCACATTCGGAAAAGTCGTGTTAGAAAAACCAATAAGTCAAAAGTCCCATCGGATCCCACTCTCAAACAAAATAGAAATTGTTGTTTAGACACTTTTTCAAAACTTATCCAAAAATTAACTGCTAATAGCTGCTAATTGAGTCTCGGTGACGATTTTTGTGCGGTAATGCGTGATTTTTCTACAGTTTTTTGTAATTGTCGTGACCTAATATATATACACTGCTCGACAGCACTCTCCCCCAATTTACCAAAACAATAATCAGCGACCCCGAAAATCCCTGAGTAGAGCCTTTCAGCCAAATCAAATGCATTTTTGAAGAAATGGTCCGCCATATTGGAGCCGCCATTTTGATTTTCCGAATTTTGACTTCGAATTCGTAATCAGCGACCCCGAAAACCCCCGAGTAGAGACTTTCAGCTAAATCAAAGGCTTTTTGAAAAAATGGTCCGCCATATTGGAGCCGCCATTTTGTTTTTCTGAATTTTGACATCGAATTCGTAATGAGCGACCCCGAAAACCCCCGAGTAGAAACTTTTAACCAAGTCAAATGCGTTTTTGAAGAAATGGTGCGCCATATTGGATCCGCCATTTTGTTTTTCTGAATTTTGACTATCGAATTCGTAATGAGCGACCCCGAAAACCCCGGAGTAGAGACTTTCAGCCAAATCAAATGCGATTTTGAAGAAATGGTCCGCCATATTGGGGCCGCCATTTTGTTTTTCTGAATTTGGACTTCGAATTCGTAATCAGCGACCACGAAAACCCCCGAGGAGAGACTTTCAGCCAAATCAAATGCGGTTTTGAAGAAATGGTGCGCCATATTGGAGCCGCCATTTTGTTTTTCAGAATTTTGACTTCGAATTCGTAATCAGCGACCCCGAAAACCCCCGAGTAGAGACTTTCAGCCAAATCAAATGCGTTTTTGAAGAAATGGTCCGCCATATTGGAGCCGCCATTTTGTTTTTCAGAGTTTTGACTTCGAATTCGTAATCAGCGACCCCGAAAACCACCGAGTAGAGACTTTCAGCTAAATCAAATGCGTTTTTGAAGAAATGGTCCGCCATATTGGAGCCGCCATTTTGTTTTTCAGAGTTTTGACTTCGAATTCGTAATTTGGGACCACTGTGGAACTACAATTTCCCACTACTGTACTGTTTCATCACCTTCCTTTATAATAATCTAAGGTCTACGAAGATCATTTGCAAATTTCTCGATTTTTTTGTCCATTGGATCCACACCATTTAATGATAACCTTAATCCCCTCCTATTAACGCCACTGAAATATAAAGAAAATTGGTGGTAGCAATAATTGCTCGGTGGGCTTCTCCTCATTTTAACCCCGACAGGTTTGGTACAGGGAGTACCAACTGGGGTCCGCGCGGCTGTCGAGCCCGTCATGATGTCCCTCCCTTGCGGGAAGTGACACGAAGCATTCGGAAAAAGCGACCATATTTGAAAAATGGCAACACATTGGTACGCGAGTTGACTGATTTGGGCACACAGAACTTGGTTCTTCGCCGACAGCATTCAATTGCAGTTAGATCCTTCATAAGCTCGTCCATCACTTTATCGACTGCAACGTGGTTCATACCTAACGATATTTTATGTATTCATATTTAGCTAGATTTGTACATACACCTACCATCTATGCATTCTATTTCATGAAGCGCCATGTCCATTTTTCTCTTAATTATTGCTTGTTGTACAGTTTGACTTGGCATTTTTGTTTGGATTTATATTCACTTACTAAGCTTTCACAGTCTGTCAAAAACAGCTTGTTTACTACAATTACTAGAGTAAATCACAAGGGGTCGCTCACTAGCTCATGTGTGGTAGCTTTTCCAATTACTGTTGCAATCTTTGGCTAATTGTTTAAGATTTCCACGAATTCCACGAACAATTTCATGACAACACTAAAACAAATATGTCAATCGTTCCCCCCTTTAATATTTGGCATACTTGTCATAGCTTTTTTCATACAATTCAATTAAATTCAAAGCACGCTGCACATTAAAAAAAGAAATATCCATTAACAAATTACTAAGCAACTTCATAAAACAATTCAAAAGTCATAAGCAAAAATCGTGCCAAACTCCAAACAAAACCGAAAAAAAAAATGCCAACCCAAGAGAAACTTAATGAAGCCTGAGAAAGTTGACGAAGCTGGCTGGTTGGATGAGCTTTAATGATAAGTGAGCGAGGAGTGCGCAAAGCTCGAGTGACAATATAAAAAATGCGATAATTGCCAGCAAATTTGTCTGGCAAACGCATGCCGAACATGCAACAACCAACAAGTTGATAGACGGCCTTAATCTCTGTCTAACAAATCGAATCTAAGATGAACGCAGATCGTATAACATTGTCTGTTTGTTGTTCTTCTTCTGCTGCATCTTCTGTTGTTGCATTTGACCCAGTTTAATGCAAGTGGAACGCATTGACCAACAGCAACAAGTTGACCATAAATAGCCAAGGCGCTGATTTCTAGACAAGCGTCAAGAGAGAAAAAAACAAATTTGAAATTGAGAGAACTAGACTGGGAGATATCCTAGGATATTACTCAAATTTACATATAAAATTGTTAAAATCATAAAGGAGCAATGTGGCTCGGTAGCAAATCTACATCCATCTGCTGGATGTAGAAATTCTGTTTGTGTTGTCTTCAGCTGCTCTTTACTCGATTGATTGATATGTCTATCATTTACTTTCTTGAATTACTCTTTAATTAAAATCAAGTTTTCTTAGTAATTCTATAATACATAGTTTAACAACAGAGCCTTTATTCTCTAAATCGTCACCAAGCATTTATCTTCTCAGTAAACCCTTCCACTTTTCCACATTTACAGGGTAGCACAACAAAGAAGAACTTCACTCAATGGACCACCAGCTCAAAACTTTTCTTGCTTAACTCTCTTTTCTCAATGAAGATGTTGTCTGCCACTCGAGTCAAGTTTGTTGCCTAAGTCTTTCGTTCTGACAGAGTTTCGGAGTGGGAGAGAGCGAGAGAGCAAAAACTTGTTTCTGGTAGAACTTTCTTTCATTGATTCTGAGCATCATCCGTCTGCATATAAATAATAAATTAAAAGTGGGACTTTCTTTCTTGCAAATGTCAGTGCTTGGCTTTTGGGGTGTCATCATCGTCATCTATTCTAACTTCATGATGACCCAAATACTTTGATGCTCTTTTACCTGAGAGCCGGGCTCTGAACCTTGTGTCATTTTTCGTTGTTGTTGGTCCAACAAGCAGCCAGATTATCACAGTCCAACAACCCATTTACATTTCTTGTTCGATTAAACGCAACTTTATCGGCGTCTTCATTAGTTTGACCCAATTTTGTTTTATTAGGTTCTATTTACTTTCTATTTTCTCTTGTTGAGTTTTAGAATTTTTTTTTCCCAACTCGTTAAAGATTTTCATTTGTTTGGGGGCGTTTTTGTTTCGGGAGTCAATTTACTTTCATTTATTATTGAGTTGAAGAGGAAGTCTTCACCTTTTTTGTTTTTAATGACTTTTGATATCTGTTGGGGCGTTTTCTTTATGGCTATTTACGTGAGGAAGCTGTAATAAGCTGTGCTTATTAAATGATATTATTGCCAGAATTGTGATTCGAGGTGTATTTAAAAACTTATAGAGTTATTATACACTTGAAAAGTGTTTTATAATTTTGCCCAGAAGTTTGCAACGCATAGAAGGAATCATCTCCGACCACATAAAGTATATACATATATTCTTAATCGGCATGGCGAGCTGAGTCGATTGAGCTTTGTCCGTCCGTCTGTCTGTTTCTACGCGAACTAGTAACTCAAAGCTATTGAGCTGAAATTTTGCACAGAGTATTCTTTTGGCTGCATGCTGCTAATGTGTAGGAACCGCCTGGATCGGAAGACTACTTTTTGTAGCTGCCATAGAAATGATCGATCAAAGAATGGGCTTTTGTGTGAAAAACTTTTTTGTTTTCAATGTTAGCGTTGTAAAACTCGGTCATTATTAAAGTTATATGTTTTCAAACTGATCTGCGAAATTTGGTCCAAATCGCTAACCATTGGAGCGAGCTTTTTCAAGTGTATTAAAACCTTGGCACAGACGAAGTTAGCTTTGCTTTCTCGTTTTTATACTCTGTACCAAAGGTACACAGAGTGTATTACATTTGTGCAAATCGACCTTTAACCATATACTCGTCTACAACTGTCATCTATTAAATCTTAATGATTACCAAAATTCATAAAAACTTTGCAAATTTCGCGATTTTTTGTGCCGTTTAATCTACAATCAGATATAACATTGCTATCTATCAAATCTTTATGGACAATTTGATCTACACCTCCTGTTTACCCGTCTATTTACTCGTCTTTATTATAATCAAAACTCAAATGAGAATGAGGTCGGTCTACACTTCCTATATCTACTCGTCTACTATTGCCGTCTATTAAGTCTTCATAATAATCTTTGGTCAAATGAAAAATTTTCAAATTTCGTAATTTTTTTAAAAGTTTAACAGTCGAATATTTCAAAAATATCTATATCGTTATTTTTGTCGATATAGAAAAAGTATCATTTCGATATAAATATTTTGGTGTTTTTATCGAAATTTTGATATTTTTCAATAAAAATCCGGACCTTAACAATGAACAGGTCTATTGAGGTAATTGAGGCGTCATTTGACGCGTAATACGAACTACATTCTGACTGCGCTTAAAAATATAGATTTAATGTATATTTATTAAATTAACAATAGATATTAATTTTTTATTTCATATTTAACATAAGTTCTGCAAACTTGTTCATGAATTTAAGAGCATTCGAACTACAAAGCATAAAAAAAAACTTATTCAGTTAAATCTACGAAACGTAAGAACTTCTAATTTGACCAATAATCGTAAGACAAAGATTTTAGAAAGACCCGCTGAGTTATGTGCCATCGGTCATTCGGCTTCTGATGTCGGAAACCACACTTTTTATGGCCGAAGCCAAGCGTTCCGATGGCACGGAGCTTCCCGGTATAATAAGATATGACAATGCCAAGTCAGAAAGCACTGGCAATGCGTCTTTCTCTTCCATCCAGAACTTAATAGGGGCCCCATTTCAGCGTAAGCACAACGGTAAATAAAAATTCCCACAATTTCCAAGAAGTAAATATCATTTATTCATACATATTTATATGTACAAAAGGTCTAAAATTTAATGTCGCTTTTGCTTGAAGGGAGAACAACATGCGTGAAGCATGACAATAGGCGACTTAAATAAATTCATTCTCTATAATCATTGCCAATTCGAAGAGTCAGTCTATATAATCGCAGTATGACGATACGAGCCGTGTGCGGACGGCCTCACATTTACCGTTTTTTAAGATGGGCTACATTTCAGCCAAGCATTTCAATGCTTTACTTTTAAGTGCGCCTTTATGTTGAGTAATATAATATGATAGCTTTATTGCACAGCGATTTCTGTGCATCAACTTTAATAAAATAACTTTTAAACATTTTGCTTTACATGTCCAGAGCACAAGAATCAGTTATTCGTAACAGTGTGACCGAACGCTAAATCAAAAATATCACCAAAAAATATTCGTTTTCCTATATATCGCCTCGGAAAAATATGCCATAATGATATTTGTCATATCAAATATCGATATTTCAATATATCGATAATATTTTCGACATCCCTAATTACAAGGGTATAAAAACTTCGGCACAGACGAAGTTCGCCTTCTCAGTTTTTGGTGTGACCGCATATTTTGAAAACCGATATCTCGAAATGGCTCGATACCAAGTGATTTTTTTTCAAAACTTTGAATAATTAATTGAATGAATACGATTTTCACAACGTCTGTATTTTTTGATTGTAGGAAAGTTGCTAAAATTATACCCATTCCAAAAGATTAGAACGAGTTCAGACCAATCTCTATTCTTCCTTTTTTGGCAAAAGTATTTGAACAACTAATGGCCAAAGAGATTCAGACATTTCTCTCTACCAATTCTTTGTTAAGCCAACTACAATCTGGTTATCAAAAGTTCAGAAGCTGCACGACAGCTATTTTAAAGATAGTAGAAGATATCCGAAATCAGACGGAAAATAAAAATGTTACATTATTAGCCTTACTGGATTTCAGCAAGGCATTTGATCAATATCTTAAGTACAAAGCTTAAAAATTTCTACAATTTTTTTTCATGTGCAACGCGTCTAATTATGTCCTATTTGCGGGACAGAAACCAAGCAGTGTTCTCGGGGTCTTGTATGTCATGTTTCTTACGTCTGACTCGCGGTGCTCCTCAAGGTTCAGTCCTTGGGCCCTTTCTCTTCGCTGTGTATATCAACGACCTTCCTGACTGTCTGATAGACTGTGATGTCCATTTGTATGCCGATGATGTACAACTTTATGTAAGTCGACCGTTACGTGAAATACATGAGTGTGTTAGAATTTGTAATAGGGATTTTGTGGAAATTGGCAAATGGGCTAAAGCGAATGGATTGGGGCTAAATCCTAAAAAGTCAAAATGTTTGGTAATTTACAAGAAGGCTTTTAATGTTTGCGATCTCCCTAAGCTTACGATAAACAATGTTCCACTGGAATATGCTAAGGATACCAATAACCTGGGAATCCAATTTAATAATACCTTAACATGGAGCGATCACATTACGAAAGTGTTCGGGAAAACATTCGAAAACAAAACTCATTCCTCTTCATCTAAGGCTTTTGGTCGCCAAAACATGTCTTATCCCGACTCTATTTTATGGTGTGGAAATTTTTGGTATAAGTGACGCAAGCAGTATGCAAAGGCTAAATGTGACATTTAATTCAATCTTAAGATATGTATTTAAGCTTGGTCGTAGAGACCATATCTCGTACTTTGCTAAATAAATTCTTGGCCTAGATTAAGAGTGGTGAATCAGACTCCGTACTTTATTACTCGTCCATAAGAGCCTGACTATTTATTTCAAAAAATACAACTTGCTGTGTCAACACGATCGAAAAACGTAGTTTGCCAGCGTGTAAACCTGGCCAGTTCAGAAAAACACTTTTTCATTCAATCTGCCCGCTACTGAAATAACCTGCCGCATAATATTAAGACTATTGGGAACGCAACGCATTTTAAATCTCAGTTAACCAATCATCTCAAAAGACAAACATTGATTTTATAAACGTTTTAGAAAAGTTTAGTATTGTATTAGTTATGTTAGGATTATATCTTAAGTATTTTATATTTCATACTTTTTTTTTATATATTTTGTATTTTTATTATCTATTGTGATCTCTCTGTTTTTGTGACCGATGCACTAAATTATAGTACTTATGTACCTGTAGCATACCGAAATAAAAAATATTTTAAAAAAATAAAAATTTTACATTTTAAGTCTTTACTTCAGCAATAAGGTGTTAATTTTTTCTTATGTGTTTTGTTGTTGTGTCGTAAACTTTTGGAGTTTACGAATTTGCGAGGACTGGGTAATATGTTATATCTTAGAAATTTGACAATTGGTTGAAATGGTTTCTGGTATTTCATTGAGAAGAGTTTTCCATTCAACGATCAAAGTTTCCATTTATTTTAAAATTTTTTTAATACTATCCAATTGTGCTTTTGTCATTTTCAAACCAAAAATTCCCTCACCAAGTTCGCAACTCAAGTCTTTTGTTTTTCCAAGGCGCCATAGACTCCATTTATTATAACATGACTCAATATAAATCATATAAAAAAAAAAATATCATTGTCTATATACATACGTATGTATATGCTGGCGCTGGACCACCTTCAACTTCGTTTGACATTTGAAAGTTGAAGAAAAATATGCAAAACGAAACTGAGAAAATACACACAAAAAAAAAAAAAAAATAACAACAGCCAAAACTAGTTTAACAATAACAGAAATAAACACAAATCACTCTCAATTTTAAGCTCTTCATTTGTTGATGGCAAACTGCAGAAAACAAACTGTAAAAAAACACAACAACAAACGTGGTCTGAAGCGCATTGACTTTATCGGCGCTCCATTTACGGGCCACAAGCTCGGTTACTCGTATTACTCAAACCCCGGCGACGACGTGTCCAACGCCTTATGTGGGTTCTAGTATATATATGTGGTGGCCCCCCACTTCCCCTTGCCTGGTGGGTGTTTTGTATGTGCCACGCAATTGTGCGGTGAGGTAATTAATAAGCCACCAACAACAATAACAACAACAACACCAATTGAAATTGAGCGTCGCGTCGTCCCCAACCAACCGGGCATACTAAGTAGCCCAAAACCAAAGTAAGCTCTTATAGTTGGGTTACTGACCATACACAAGACAAGTTTCATTTCGTTTTAGTTTATTTGTAAGGCTTCGCGCCTTGCGCAAGTGCAGCCAATGCAAACGAGGCAACAAAAATTTGTTTAATGTTTCACCCTTTTCATGATGAATTTCTTGGTTTTCATTTTGGATATTAGGCAGAGTTGCAAACTGATTTGGAGTTTTCTTGCAAAAACATCGAACCGCATCTGAACCGCAGCAGAATTATATTTACAGAACCCTAAAAGAACAACGACATCGCATCGGCCGGGATTGTATTGAGAATTTGGGTTCGGAATTGGTACGAGGTGCAGGATGTATGCTTGATACCGATGTTTTTAGAGCGAAGCTCTTTTAGTGACGATCGACTGGGGGATAAAAACTTGACAATTTTTTTTCTTTGTAAAAGTTTTTTTTTTGGTACTCCTTTGTCTTTGCAAAGTCAGCCCCATTTGCCGTAGCAGCAGGTGGATTGTGTGTATCGAGTATCGAGTACTGAGTATCAAGAACTGAGAAATATTTTCTTTGCGACAGATTCTTTTGTCCTTGCAAAGTCAACCAACCGAGTACTGAGTACCTGGTTGAAGGCCGGTATCGAGTCGGTTTCGAACCAATTCAAAAGTAGTTCAGAGCCATATCTCACAACTTAAGTAAAGAACTCATATAAGTACTTAAAGCAAGACTTTTGATTTAAAATTTTTTAAAATTATTCTATCACATTCAAACCATGTTCAAAATCAATCGATGCCAATGCTAAACGATCACTTTATATGCAAAAACCAAAAAAAAAAAAAAAATTCCACAACCTGTGCAGCAACAACTCGCACTCAAATGGTGTTAATAACGCAAAAAAAAAAAAAGTAAGCTGCAGACCCAGACCCAACCTATGCAATATTTTTCAAAACGGCAAACTTCAGTTGGCTTTGGCTGGTTTGCTAGTTGGTTGTCTAACAATTTTAACCCAGTTTTCCCAGCTATGGCCACATTCTTGTAGGAGTGCAGAGAGCCATAAACAAGTTTTTTGCAAACTTAAAAAAAAAAAGAAGTGGAAAACAGGCAAACAGGCGGAAAAATTGTGTGTTTGTGTGTTGTGAGTGTGAGTGTGTGTCGGCGCAAATTGAAATTGAAGCTAATAATGAAAAGGCCAAAACAGAAACAACAATTGGCTGGCCCTTTTGGTTGGGCTACAAGCTTGGTCATTCATTACGGTTTAAATACAGGTCGATAGAGATTTACGGTTACTTAGAGCTGCCAGCCAACAACTCTAAGTAGGTGCGGAAATAGCAATGACGTTTGTCGGTCCACTATAATGAGAGCAGTGAACGATTAGCTACTAATATAGCCATGGCATGCCATGAATGGACACATTTCAGAGTGGGTCAACAAACATCACAAGTTAAATGAGCATGAAACTAACACGATATAATAGTGTTGAGGCAACAGTTAGCTGGGAGAATTCTTAGATGAGTTATAATTAGGGCTGCAATGTCTGAATCTTTAAATAGAGTTCAAGTAAACAGCTTTAATACTTCTTAAAATATGGCTCTTAACAACTTTTGAACCGGTTGAATTGACAAAGAATAAGCATTGTTTGAGTTCAGCAATTCAGGCTAGGACCACATTATGGTCTTAAATGATCCAGATTGTGGAAAAACAAGTAATCCTTCCACCACACACACATACAGGCACAAACGCATACATTTACTTTATGGTCCTTTGTGACGGATATAAAATATATTTGAACATCCATCTCAAAATATATGCAAAATTCACATTACACAGGCCCACAAACTTTAGCAGCAGAGCAAAAAGCAAACTTTCCATCTGATTGTTTGAACTCTGAATTCAAATCAACTTTTCCCCTTGCTTAAGAGATATTCGGATGAACGAGTGTTGAATGTTAAGAAACATTTTCAAACCAAAATCAAATGTTTTGATGTAAGCTCCATTCAATAACGTTATAGAAAACCCAAACAAGAATTTTTGATTTTGTTCATAAGATATAAATTTTTTTATTTTAATCTGGAAAATATGGTTATTTTGTGATAAAATCTTTAAAAACGATAAGTTTCCTCAGTAGGCGAGTGCTCAACAAATCTAGTAGAATTACCTTGATTTGTCAAGCCTACCTAGAAAGCTTCGTGAAATTTGCTTTATCGTGTAAGTAAATCCCGAGCAATTACATTGTACAACACTAAAAACTTGATAGATTCGAGACCAAAAAAACTCTGAGAGGGTATGGTGGTAGTGTAAAAACCTTGACTGAGTTTGGATTGGATTTAAGAACTAAATATCTCGGAAACTATTTCTAATTTTGTTCTGACGTCCGAGACAAAGTTGTTTCATGTTGCAAATCAAAAAATTACATCTTCATACTTAAAATTACTAAAATGTTCAATAAGAATCCAGTTTTACCCTCTTTTTTTACAGTCTTTCAACTTTATTTGAAAACCTGTAACGAATTTTGCCAAATAATGCAGGGCAAAGTTGTAGCTTAGACTAAAATAAACGAACAATTTAATCAAGCCCACTTCATTCGATTAATCCTTGACATTATTTTAGGACCACAAGCAAGTACAAGTTTTATCCAAACTCTTTAATATTGCAGTTTTTTTTAGTTATTGTCTCAAAACTTAAATTTTTTTTGGTCAAGTCACTTAAAAACCATGAAATCATATCTAAAATCATTATTAAAACATAAATAGGGATATTGAAATATTTCACTTTTTGAACATAAATTTAACAAAATTTTAACTTTATTTGCCCAGTTTCGTATTCCGAGTCGATTTAGGTGTAAGCGTTTGTATTTCGAGTTCAATGTGTATAAATTTAAATGTAAGTGAGCAAGCAAATCTATGGTTACTTGATCCTGTCATAATTTTCTCTCGAATTGAATCCACTTGGCATTGGGCAATCGGTTTTAGCTGCTCAATCAATTTCGAGTTTTGTTATACTTGATCTAGTAACTGTAGGCACATTTTTCACATTTCATACACTCAATTTGGATTCAAAATTGTAACATTTACACGAAAATCGACTCGAAATTCGGAACAGGGCAGAATAACTATATGAAGGTGTAATCGATTGAAATTGGTTTGTTCTTAGGGTTTGTATTTTTCAACTCGATCTTGTATCTTTCGAACTCGATTCAGTTTTCAAAATATTGTAGAAAACTACAAAAATTAAAGGCTTGATGTTTTTTCCACATTTTTTTAAATTTTGAGTATGAAGATGAGATTTTTTAGACTTGCAGTGTTTAAATGTTTGATATTTTGCATCAAGAGCTACATTTTCGTAATAGACCTTAAGCAAAAGTTGCATATATTTTAGGAAATATGATAATTTGTGTTGGTTATAAAGAATTATGCTCAACCATAGACCTCGAGCTAGCCTGATATAACTTTGACTAAAATCAAAAACAGGTCACTAAACCCCATATACATAGAAATATGGAGTTCGAAAACATAATCAGAATCGGCAGCTTACCAGACCAATCCCAGCATAGGTTTTTATACTACTTTCATACCGCTTTCAGATTCTTTTGGTTTTGGCGCAATCAACTTTTTTGAGTTCAAAAATGTGACACAGTGTAAATAGTCCTTTGTCTTCTCTAATTTACCGCATTTTATGTTTCTCGATATGATTCCGTTTTTAAAAGATATAGACCAAATTTTACAAAAATATATGAACTTTTGACCGAACATAAACATATGGAAATTTGTATACCCTTGTAGAGGGTATATTAAAATTGTCCGGATGTTTGTAACGCATAGAAGGAAGCATCTCCGACCACACAAAGTATATATATTCTTGATCAGCATGACAAGCTGAGTTGATATAGCCATTTCCGTCTGTCCGTCCGTCTGTCTGTTTCTATGCTATCTCCTCCGTCAGTTTTAAAGCTATCTTAACCAAACTTAGCACGAAGTTTTTTGGTACAAATACGCTGTACATTTGTCGGAACTGGCCGGATCGAGTGACAATAGCATATAGCTGCCATAGGAACGATCGGTCGAAAAACTAATTTTAGTGAGAAAAACTTTTTTGTTTTCAATGCAAACGCCCTCAATGCTCGTATTTACAAGTTTTCTATGCTTTTACACAATTCCACCAAGCCTTATGAAAATCGGCCAAATATATAGTATAGCTGCCATACAAAAGATATGTCTGAATAAAAGTCTTAGTATGAAAAACTTTTTTGTTTTCAATGCTATCGCTCTTAAACTTGTTACTGATCAATATTATATGCTACCACACAATTCTACCAAGTTTGATTCAAATCGGATGACTATAGCATATAGCTGCCATAGGAACTATAGGTCGAAAAAGTAGTTCTAGTGGGAAAAACTTTTTTGTTTGCAATGGTAACGTCTTTTTACTTTCCAATTATGAATATTATCAGTTTCCACACAATTTTGGGAAGTTTGGTAAAAATCGGACGAATATATCGTATAGCTGGCATATAACAAATTGGCAAGCAAATGGTCAAAGTAATGGCGCCATCTATAGCCGAGTTTGGGAAATAACTCAGCTAAGAATGTTCGACGAAAATCATTTAAAACCTTAATTTTATAAATTATACAACCTACAAGCCGAAGTTAGCTTTCCTCTATTTTATATTGGAAATGTTTTATTCCTCAATGAGCCAAAAATTCTTAATAATTTCTATTTTAACTTGGTACATACAATTTTAATTTTCCCTTTTTCATTTTACTTTTGAAATGCCGAACGTTGTTGTTATATTTAAAATTCAAAATGCAGGATATAGAGGATGTGAATAGCATTTATTTGATTGACGCGTTGCGGGCAGAGTTGAATTCAGCAAAGATACCAACATCTTGTCGTTTCTTCTGCATAATTCAAGAGGACACAAATACTCATTAAGGGCTGTAATAATATATAAAATCAACCATGCTACTTTAGAACCCGGTTCCCGGAGAGAGAGCAATGGGAGCAAGAAATTGCCATTAGGGAGAACGAGCTTACCATCTATACTGACGGTTCGAAGACGGATGAGGGCACAGGAGCAGGCACAGCTTTCACTCCGTTTACCGGACTGGTGCAGCTATTTTCAGGCAGAGGTCTATGCAATCTGGCAAGCGACCAAATTAATCTACACCCTGGACGAAACTCCTAGGAACATTTCAATTCTGGTCGACAGTCAGACTGCTATTAGAGCTCTGTCATCAAACGCCACAAAAAGTAACCTAGTCCGCAGCACGGTGACAGCCTTGAACCAAATTCAACAACACTCCATCACTCTCGTCTGTAGTACTCATCTAAAAGAACTACACCTTAGCAAGAACAGGATTAGAACTATGATCGCAGTCATAAAGGGGCACTGTACTATAGGCCACATGGCCATCAGGATGCCCGCACCCCACCATGACTTCTGCCCTGCAGTTCTTAGAAAGCATCTGGGAAAACCATTCTTTGAAGACCTAGGCAGTCTGGCAGATCTGCCCTTGAAGGACCTGACTCTTTTGTTCGACTCCACATGATGGTTTAGATTACAATAAGTTATAAAGCAAAATTTTTCAAATTTTAAAAAAAAATATGTTTCTTTTCCTGAGTTATTATTCCGATTGCGATTTTTTGTTCTATTATCTAAAATTTTCAAAAATTTCTTACTTGAATATAAAAATCATTAATCTAACCTTGAGCTACTCTTAAAATTTTCAACAACAAAAAATTGATTATATTATCTCTCTCTTCTTCAAGGTTATCATTATTGTTATTATTATTATCGATAATAGTGTCAGCTCTCATTAAGAAATGCATCTATCAACATCAAAATGAACAACGACAGCTTTTAGCATATTATTAACAATAAAACATTATTAATAACTCATTAGTGGCTAAAACAAATGTGGCTCAAAGCTACGCATATTTATACCATAACCGTTCTCCTCTCCACACCAAAACCGTTAACAATTTCACCCTAGAGCGTCAAAAAAAAAAAACAACAACCGTTTCGGTTCTTAACCAAAAAATTCCGACCATAAATTTGACTTTTTAATGATAATAAAACATTTTGATGCGTCTTTTATGTGTGAAAATGAAGCAGAAAGCATAAAAAGACATTACCCACAGTTAGGTGGCAAATGTGTGTGTAAGAAAAGTTAATATAATACGTAATTATAAAGAGCCTACAGCATAGTACACAACAACTAGTTAGTGTACTTTGGGATCATGACGGCAGTGAAAATACGAGTGCGAGGCACGCCAGTTGACACCGCGTCGGAGTGGGGTGTTAAATTTGAAAAAAGAAAAAAAAGAAACTGAACCCGCACTACTGAAAAACAAGTGTAGAACATAAGACACAATAGAAAAACTTAAGCCAGTAGCTGGAACGACTGGAAAGGTCATTAAACTTTAGCTAGATGATGATGATGATGATGATGTTGATGTAGAAGTGTGTGTTTAGTTAGCTAAAGATTTTGGAGGCATTGTTGTTTGTTTTTTTTTTTATATGGTTTGTTTTGTGAATGACTTTATGAGGCTGAACTTGAGTTAAGATTGTTAAAAATTCTAATTTGGTTATTTATGATTCATTTGAGGTTTATAAGCTGTGGGTGTTAAATTCGCTTAAAAACATTTTGAAGAGCTTCAAATGAATATGGAAATGTCTTAAGAAATTCTTAAAATTAGCATTTTGAACTATAAATTCAACCTAATCAAGAACTGATCTTTAAGTATACCAAGTTTCATAAGCCCAACTAGCATAACATAAAGTTTGCCTTATCAATTTAACATCTTTACATTAATCTGCCTAAATTTGCAATTAACCAACTTAACTCTAAATTAATAGTACCCAACACACACACACACCCTGAAAATGAAGCAATTACAAAATGCCAAAATCATGTTCAGTGCGTTCGTTCCACTCGAGAAGCGTTGAGCGTCAATTAGCCCGCCTTTTGTCAGACAGTTTAAATGAAATAAACAAAAATATCAAAATAACACAAAAAAAAAGAGAGATACAACAACCTTGACATTGAGGCCTGTCAAGTTAAAGTAAGTTAAACAGCAGCGTGGAAAGTCATAGAGAGCACATATCATAATTTGAACGTGTCTTCAACCTGATGAAAAATTATGCAAAAGCAAAAAATGTCTGAGTCACTTAACAAGTTTTTATTTTTTCTTAATAGAATTTTTTACCGAAAGATGAGCTCAGACACATTTTGCCGTTAATAGACATAACAAACAAGTTAACAAATGGAATAGCAAAAAAAAAAAAAAAAAAAATTGAAATAAATACCAAAATCAGAAAACCCGAACTGAGAGACGATAAAGATCTCTCGTGTGAGTTATGAATTATTTTGCATTGATATCTAGTTTTTGCCTTACCTTATTTTTCTCTTTCTTGATGCCTGGATGTTGGATGCTGGATGTGATTGTAATGTTGTCTCTCTTTGTTGGTGGCGCTGGTGGAGGAAAATTCCGTTTTGATTTTGCAACACTTTCACAAAATTCACAACAAAATATAAGACATAACAATTTATGCGTTTTTTGCAGCTTTTGTTTTGTTTTGTGCCTTCTTTATGACCGCGTTTAAAAATTTATTTATTTTGTATTTTGCAGTTTGTTTATTGTTTAACACTAGAATTAGCAAACTTGGGTTAAAATTTTTTGTTTCTGCAAGAATTACAATAAAGTCTTTTGTTTGAAGAGCATTTAGATTTTGTTTGACACTTTTTGAGATGTATTTGAATTTGTAAAGAAATTTTGGCTTTATTATACGTTGAAGAGATTCTTATGATTTATGAGATTTAAGGGCGAATGTAAACCTCAAAGATTTTAAAAACTTTTTATTGGCTATTTATTTTACAGCTGACGCTAGTAGCAGGAACCCCCGCTTCCCGCACATTAGTAGCAAGAATCTTCCACTAAATTACAGCCGTTGTAAGTTTAAGCAAATACCCTAGAACACAAAGATGTTTAACGGCCTTACAAGCGAATGTCAGGCATGGATTTTCGTTGTGGATTTTCGATTTTACATTAGTTTAGAGCAGAGATGGGCGCGTCGCGACGTTCCAATGCACACGAGGCAGCGTGTGCATAGGACTTCTGCCGCGGCCGACTGCACAAAATCACACGTACGCTATAAGCAATGAAAGCTATTTATAGAACACGAATGCGGCGCACGCAAATTGTGCTTGTATGCGTGTGAAAAGTGTGACGATATGTGTGCATGCCCATCTCTGGTTTAGAGTGCATGTGTGTTTTTGTTCGGTCGTCAGCGTCTGCATGTCGTACGACGGCTCTGTCCAGTGCTTTCTGCTCAGTGCCAAGTCTTCAGTGAGCAAAGGTGAGGTGATTTTCTGTGTGCATTGCTTTGTGGCGACGGAGAGCAGCATCACTAAGAGCAAGAAGGCCATGCGCTCTCAGTTTTGGAAGTTAGAGAGCGACTGTGTGCAACGAATGCTAAGAAGCCGCTATTGAAATGGTTCCAGGTCTATTCTACACAAAACAATTTCAACACGTCAATTCAACACACGTAAATTCAATACAAAACAAATTAAACACGAACCAATTCGACACAACACAATTGTAACACAAGCTATTTCAACACAACTACAATTTCAACATGATCTATTTCATCACAAAGCAATTCAACATCGCCGAATTTCAGCACAGTACAATTTTAACACTAGAAAATAGAAGAAAACAGCAATTTCAACAAAAATGCTTTCATCAATCCTACAAGCAGGCAAGTCAGTCGAACCCGACTGTACCATACCTCCATACCTGCGAAAGTGTAGGCACATTTGTAAAAACTGCACCAGCTGCAGAAAGCAGCGCTGCAGGAAAGTACTGCCGTTTTAGCTGTTTAGTTGCTAGATCTCGCAATTTTGAAAGTGGAAATGCTATTAATTATTTGAAAATGTTATTAGCTACAAATCTGGCAATTTTTAAATTATATTTAGCTATTTTTAGCTATTTTATTACTTTTCAGTAGTAATGCAAAATAGTGCCTCATAATTTTAGTTTCCTCATAATCATTCTATACTGAAAAACTTCCCCTCAGTACAATAGAAGAAAGCACTGATGAATTAGGGCATTATCATCAGGGCTTATTTTAGTACTAAGGCCCATCTGCGGGGTTCTGACTCTACTGTGGTCCGATGAATACGTTGAACCTGGTGAGGACTAAATTGCTCAACAGAATTTAGCTGTAAACTTTTAATGCTATTTTAAGCAGGCCTGCGAATCCAACTATTGTTTTTAACTTCGATTCGCGGGCTTAAACCGACATTGGCCAATGGTAATGGTTTTGGGATGCGATTTTGGTTCAATCTTTGGTTGGGTTCAACTTTAAATTAAATAGAAAAGAAATGTATGTGACTAATATTCGAAATGATATTCACCATTTCTGTACTTTTGATCAGACAAAATAAGTTTTGAGGCCCAAAAAACTAGGAATTCATTGGATGGTACTAAAAGACAGCTAGCGCAATAGCTTTAAATTGTTTCATATTAGATTTAGTCGGTTCTCTATTATATGAAACACTTCGGTTAACGTCAAAGTCGAAGATTAAACTTTCGTCATCTTCTGAACGTGTAAACTGGGATCTAAAAAACAAAGCTTATTGTGGGTGCCGATTTTGTTGATTATCTTAAACGACTTTTTAGAATTTGTAATAAGAATCCACTATACTTTCGTGACGATTTCGATTCTTTGTCGCATAATATTGAACAGATAACAACCATTTTCCAATATGGCATTAATTTTGTTGTACCGAACCGAAAAATGAGATTCGTAACAGGTTTGGGTTCAGCATTTTTCTTTACTCTTGTTTCGTTTAAGGTTCGATTGACAGTTTAATAAAGTCGGAATTTTGGATTCAAACCGATGTGAAGCCTTAAAGTATAAGGATGGTTGAAAGAATTTTTATTTTCTTTATAATTTAATATAGCCGATATAGCAAATGATACCCATCTTTGACTTGTCGGCAACATTTTAAGGTTACATTTTAACGAGCCAAAAATTCACATAAGATGCATTTCGTGATTATGACCAAATCACAACTTTCCCTTCAGATCAGCTCAAAACTGAGACTAGCAAATTTTTGTTTAGAACTAATCTATGTTATGATTGATTGTGCGGCGATTCGGGTTAGTCTCGAACTCAAAATAACCTGTAAATTCTGAATTCAGAACTGTTTGCAGACGGCAGTTGAAGAATTTTTGTACTCTTAACTCCTTAAAAAGTATTTTTTTAATGTTTTTATTGGAAACTATTTCTAAAAACAATGCCTTTTTAAGTTTTGACTTTTAGCAACTTATTTTAGCATTTTTTTTTTATTTTTAGCTATTTCTAGCAATAATTTTTTGCAAGTTAAGCAACTTTCACACCTCATATTCTGGCAACACTGCTGCCGGAGCTAGCATTCTTTTGTTCATAACTTGAACATTGATCATCTGAATGCAGACGTTGTAAATATTGTAAAATTTTTGCTTGCCCCTTGTGTCACCCTTCTTTTCCAGAAGGAATTTGTTTGTGTTTAATTTGTAATGTGTTGAAATTACGTATGTGATTATAAGGGGAAACGGCGGGTGATGCAGGCGTGATGAATATCGTAAGCGATTTTTTTTTATAGCCGTGTATTGAAATTGTTTTGTGATGACTTTGTCTTGTGTTGAATTGCTGTGTTGAGTGAAATGACTGTGTTATATAGACGTGTCACCATTGAACTGCTCTAGCAATCGTTATTCAAGAATTGTAATTTAATTTTTGGATATGCGATTTCACGGCATTTTTATTACACATATTATTATACAACACGAGGTTTGCATTTATTCGTAAAGTATTTTATGTGCTTATACATTAATATTTTTTGTAAGCTTGCTTAAGTTTTCTGAATATATTGAAAAGCGATATATTTTATAAGCAAGTGTGGAAGGCACGCGCCAACGGTGTAATCCATACGTCGACGCTGCGTTGATGGTCGGCTACTAGAGGAGCCCTCTCAAACTCAATCTTCTCGCGCCCACCATTCGCGTTCGTTAACGAAAATCTGGCGCACCCATACAAATACAAGTGTACGCATCTTTGTGAGTTCTAGAGTCTTTGGTATAAGTATACTATATACAGTCGGGATTGTTTCCGATTCTGTTTAATCCCATACGGAAACGATTCGATTTAAATTCAAGTAATGAGAAGAAATACAAGTTGGTCCACATTTATTTGGAATCTGGACTCTTAATTAGACAGCAAAATTTAAGAGTAGAAGCACGAGCATTTTAGTAAAACAACGCTTCAAACGCATAAGTTCTTCTTAAAGTGTTCCTCTGAAGTTCTGAGTTTATTAAGAGAATTCTGCGGGAGAGTCTGAACTCATGACTTAAATTATCTACTCTACATATAAAACAGTTTGTCCTGATTCACTGACTAATTCACTGATTCACTGATTGGCAATCAACGCAGAGCGCAAACGGTAAGAGATAGAAGGCTGAAATTTAGACAGGAGTTTCCATTAGTGGTGAAAGCGCGTACTAAGACGGGGTTTTGGAAAATTCCAACCGGAAAAGCCGGAAAAGCGTCGGAAAAGTTTGTATGGGAAAATTTTTGTTTTTCATCCGATTGACATGAAATTTGGTTTGTAAGGATGGAATACGAAATAATTTGAAATGTGATTTTCCAATGTCGGAAAATCCTCCCCCCAGGCGTGAAAATTCCCGGAAAATTCTGTGGGCAAAAAGTTATTTTTCATTCGATTGGCTTGAAACTCGGTTTTTAAGGATAGAATAGGACGGTAAAGAAAACGATAAAGAAAACGATAACGATAACGATAACGATAACGATAACGATAACGATAACGATAACGATAACGATAACGATAACGATAACGATAAAGATAAAGTTAGCGATGGCGATGGCGATGGCGATAGCGGTAACGGTAATTATTCAGTGTACTGATGGCGACGCAGCGAAGCGCGACGAGTTATTTGCTAGTATATATCTATAAAAATGAATGTTTGTCTGTCTGTCTGTCCCTTAAAATATAAAAATGAATGTCTGTCTGACTATCTGTCTTTCTGTCCCTTATGCCTGCCTAATACGTTCATCCGATTGTAATGAAACTTTGGGGCATGATTGGATGCTTGCCCGGGAAGTTTTCTGAGTTAGAAGAAATTTACGGGAAATGGTCCGAATAACGCGAAATTTCAAAATCAATACCGTTTATCAGATTGCGATGAAACTTTAAGAAATGCTGGGACGCAATGATTTCTAAGGTCCAAAAAACCGCGAAATTTTGGAAGCCGGTCCTGAACCGAACCCCTTAGAACCGCTTTGGTTGGCATTTTTTAGGTCCCTCGAACTGGACCAACCTAAGCCCGAACCGAAACAGGTTCGATTCAAATAATCATTTAAGTCAAATCCTTAAGAACTTTTTGAACTTTCTCAATTTTATGACCGGAAAAAAATAGTTTTATGGTACAAAATGGCTTGAATTAAAAATGAGTTTTAGAAATCCAATCCAAATTCGTAATTTTACGATTTCGAGAGGGAACTAAAACAGAAGTCAAGTTAGGGAAAAAATTATAATACACTTTTCAAGTGTATAAAAAAAAAGAAAGCAAGTCCTGTACATTTATGTCTACATACGTATTCGTAGAAAGTAGGACTACCTTTAAAAATTTAGAGACCAGACACTTTTAAAAACCTTTTTCGAGGACTTTTGAATGATAAGAATAAGGAATGAGGTCCATTCGTGAACAACAAGTCTCAAAACAAAACCTTAGGTTCAGTAAATTAATGAACCGGTGCCCGAACAGAACATAATACTTCTCGACAGGTTTAAATCTTGTGCCCCAACACAAGATTCCGCAGAATTTTAGAGGTTTGCAGCTTTCGTCGAATTAAAGCGGCCTAACCGTTTAAAGTAGATGTAAGAGAAATACTTAAAAGACATTGAAAGTAGTTTTTGCACCCGCTGCGCATAAGTTTCAGGATGCTCTAGCCAATAAGGGAACCAAAAGATACCCTTATCATTTCGAAAACGTTGTCTAAATATGGATTTCCACTGAAAATAAAAACACGTACCAATATCCCCACAATAGAAAATATGGTCCTGTCTAAAGACAGAATAGGGTGGGACCAGCACGATCAACTCTTGAAAATCCATGATTATGTGCTGGACACTCAATGGTAGACACACAATATTCAATCTGCAGCAACCAAGGTACAAGTGCTGACTGAGGCACAAAGAGCAACTGCTGGAGTAGTTTAAAAGCACGGGTGCTGATTCTCTGCAACTAAAACCTTGAAGATGTGAATCTGCAGAAGTTCACAAGTTATGGCAGGCAAGCGACTATACTTAATGCTAGCCTTAAGACGGAATGACTAAGGATCCGCTCCGAAACGCTTACTGAATCGCCTTTTAAAAACCATGAACTGAACGAAAAAACGACATTAAAATAGTTCAGTTTAGAAGTTTGTTTGAAGTTTCAAGCGGTTATAGCAACGTTGGCATGAGGAGGCAGCTGCTGAATGGCACTAGGCAGACAAAGACCGCTGAAGATTGAACAGGGATGTTTATGAAACAGCTCGCTTCGGAATTCCCAAGCTGTTATAGCAGCGTTGGCATGAGGAGGTAGCTGCTGGGTGGCAGTAGGCAGGCAAAGATCGCTGAAAATTTAACAGGGATGTTCATGAAAAAGCTGTACGGTGAACCAGTCTTATTTTTGATGTGGCGTGTTTCTGTTTTAAAGTTAAGTGCAAGCAAAATATGACCTCGAGCCGGCAAAAACTTGAAGGTTTGATATAAAATAATATTTCAGTGCTTCCTAAATTCTGCTGCTATTCTGCTTCGCCGCTTCAAGAGTTAATTGCGGGACTTATTGCAAATTTGACATATTCCATTTAGCTCTTTAGAAGAACCATACCTTATTTGAGAGAAAAGAAGTTCGGTTCGGGTCCAAAAATTCGTTTTCTGAGCAGTCTTAATATTTTTGTCTTAACTTTAATTTTCGAAAATATTTCCACCTCAACCTTAACAACTTTTTTTCATATTACCAACAAACACCAATCAAAGGGCTCTTTATCAACTTCAACTTATCAATAAATTAAATTTCTGTTCAATTTCACTTCAATTTCAATTACCACAAAAAAAAAATAAAAAAAACTTTTCATTTATTTTCAGTGGAAGGAAAAGGCATTTTCCCATTCATATCGTCGTATCGAGTCATAAGTCAAGACTTTCAATTAAGCCGCTTAACACGACGACGCGACGCGATGGAATAGTGAAAAGATGCTTACGGAGCCGAAGCTGTCCAGAGCTGGGAGCGTATGTAAAAAGTATCAGCCTATCTCTATGAATCGTTTTCCCCCGCCCCCCTCAGTCTCTAGGTGTTTGGTAAAAGTGTAAAAATTACGCTACACAACAAAACGACTTGCGCTTTCACAAAATTAAAAAATAAAAAAAAAAGGAAAAACAAAGCGGCTAGATTTTTTTTTGCCGTGATTTATGCATTTTTAAACGAAAGATAAGCTGGCGCATCTTCATAGAGTTTGGTGCCGAAGGAGACTGATTGGTTTTTTTTTTAGTTCCGGGTTCGATTTAAAATAAATGAAAATACACGCACAGCTGCACAAACACAATGAAAATTGTGTGAAAGTACAAAATGAAATAAAAAATCAAAGTGAAAAACGTCGCCCATTTGGAAATGGAAAATTGTCAACGCACGTTGAACTTGACGACGACAAAGGAAAAAGAGCGAGCGAGAGGGGCACATGCCTCAATTTACAGTTAAACGCTGTCGAGATGCAAACTCCAAAGATACTTTCGGCCAGCGGAATGCGAAATTGCGAATTGCACTTGCTGCGGCAACTTTTTCAACACGAAAATTCGAAAAGAAAAAAAAAAAAAAAGTGAAGGGGCCAACAAGCCAACTTCGCCGGGTCCCTTCTTCTTCCTCGTCCCCGATCCGAGCTCATGTGTGAGTGTGTGAGTTTGTGTGTGTGGCGTCTCGTTTGTTGAATGCGGTGGCTAATGGTTGTGAACAAAATATATAGACAGGCCTCTGGCCTGTCTAGCCATAGCGGTACTCTCCAAGTGCTGGTGGTGGGCCTAGTCCAAAAGACAAGGAGGAGCTAATGACTCGATCGACGAGGAAGTTGCCAATTTTCTTTCTTTCTTTCTTCGTCTTGGTTAACTAGCCTGAAACTGGTGTGCCGGATTGGTTATGATAATGGCCGAGCTTCTGAAGTTATTTGATCAGGGAATTATACAAATATATTTTGCAAATTAAGATCATTTAAAGTGAATTAGAAATTGCAATTAAGTTGGTTTAGGAAACTGAAATTCGGATTGGTCAACACCATTTTGAGTGGTTTATTTTGACCCAAAACGGTAGTAAGATCTTTTGGAAGCCCGAATATTTGCTAAACATTTGATTTATTGGTATTTTTATGATGTAATTCCAATTCGGGCATTTTGACTACAACTCCTATTTACCCGTCTAATTACTCGTCTTTATGACAATCGAAACTCATTTAAGAATTTCGTAAATTTCGTGATTTTTTTACACCTCCTATTTACCCGTCTAGAATTGCCAACTATTAAATCTTCAGCATAAACTAAACTTATTTTAAAATTTTGCCAAATTTTTGAGATTTTTTTGGATCTTTTACTTTCCATTTACCCGTCTTCAATTGACATCTATCAAATCTTCTTAATAATGTAAACTTATATAAAATTTATTTGACTTTTCAAACACTTGCGAAATTAAAACCTTCGAAAACATTTGAATAGCTTTAAAATCCTTATATACCTAAAATATATGAAGTCGGATATTTGGTCTTAATCCAAAAGGATTTCACTTCGAAAAAGAGCATTATTTGATGGGATTGTCTGCCATCGGATCCACGATATTGTGGATTGTTAAAACGAACGAAAGGAATACGGAATAAAATGGTTGACAAATTATTCTTACAGATCAATCCGGCATCGCCAAAGATAAATTCGAAACTTAATTAAGACGAAAGTAAATTTCTCAAAATTACACGTATCAATCGTCTAAAAATAAGCGCGCTTTGCCTCCTAAAACTTATCAGTGAGCAGAAACGAATCGAACCTTTTTTCGATGTGGTTCAGCATTTTCAAACTAGACTGGTTCGATTCGCGGTTCGGTTTATCAAATGGAAATTGCGGTTCGGTTACGGATTGGTTGGATTCGGTTCAGAACTGGTTTTCATTCCTGTTATATTTTAACCTGAGAGAAAAAATCAATCTAAAATCTAGATGGAAACTCTCTATTTCGAGAATCTTGCAATTATATAAAAACCAGATTGAAAAACCTTGAAATGAGCTTCGGAATCTCAACAAAAACAAAAATAAACAATTTTTGGTTGCAATGCAAACCACCCCTACTGGGACTCGAACCACGAACTCGTCGTTCTAAGGCACAGTTGAACCATTTGCACCGTCTCACAGTGAAACAGCTTGTATGGAGACTGATATATCGACTTGAAACTTTGTTTACGGATTTATAAAGCCGTTAGATATGAGATTTGATAAAATGAGCCTGGCTTAACCCTCACACTGTCAGAAGAAAGATATATTAAAATTTTTATTTGTTATTAATAAAACCACTCAAAAAAATTCATCAAAGAAATCTTCGATTCTTAAAGTTAATCCAGTTTTTTAAACAGAGATTTTAGTCGAATTGACTTGTTCTCGGATGGAACACACAAAAAAGAATCAAACACAACAACAACAGAGACCAGAAATATAAATTTGCACCGTAGAAGCTAAACTTAGTAGTTTTAGAATCTTAAAAGGTTGACCATTTCCCCACCTTGTCGGAGTCGTTATTAGTTTATTTTGTAATATTATTAGATTTTTTTTGATAGGCTTCCTTAAGCTGCCTTTACACTTGTCACACATCTCTAAAGAGACTATCTGACGAAAGTGTGATAGCATATCAAATATCTCAAAATAGTTGGAAGATTTAGCCTTCTTTGATGAAATAGGACAGGTTCTATTTGATAAGAGATTCTCTTTAGAGAATTTTGACAACCGACTATTTAGAGATATATGACAAGTTAAAAGGCAGCTTTAGCTCATACAATTTTTTTTGTAACGTATGTATACTTTTCTTGACAGCTTTTTTTTGTCGACTCTAAATAAAAAAAAAAAAAATAAAAGTTCTATCAAATATATTTTATATACTTTAGCTAAATTTATATCACATGGACAATGGCACACAAAAAAATAGTACTGACAAAACATAAATTTTACAAAAAGAACTCAACAAATTAACTTTCTTTGTACTATTCAGTTAAAGTTTCTTTAATATTAGGTTGATTTAATGTTGTTTTAATTGTTTTTTATATTCACTTAAATCTCAAAAAGCACCTACAGTAAGAACCAATATATTTCATGCTCTCTCTTTTGAAGCCATTCTTATAGAATACGGTTGTAATGAATCAAAATCAACTATACAGTTAAAAAGCTCAATCTTTTGCGAGTCAGAGACAACACGTTTGAAGCGTTTTGGTCTATGGCAGAAACCAGTGTGCGTCTGAGATCTTATACTGCGACTGATGGCGTAGCGAGCTAAGATGCCATGCCGTGTTCAGTCCTCCGAGGAGGTACGGAGTTCAAGTCCCAGTATGGGACGGGTTAAAAATTAAAATTTGTATAAGTTTTTCAGATAGAAGAAAATTGGTGTTAATAACAAGAACTGTGGACTATTGGAGTTTCAAGTATTGATCCGTACTTGAAATAAGTATTTTCGGATTGATACAAGAATTCTTTCAAGAAAAATACTTGTTTTACAAGTACAAATTTCATTTTTAACTTGAATTAAGTTCGTCTTTTGAAGGTGTACAATGTACAATGTACAACCTGTAAGTTTATCCATGTTAAGCCTTTGTTCATCGAAATACAGTCGAATTTTTGTATTACGAGCTTCCGTACAACGAAGTTCTCTATATAACGAACTCGTTTCCTGAACACTGCAACTTCGTATTGCGTATTTCCTTCTCAGTATTACTTATTTTCTGTATAACAAGGTTTTTTTTTGGTCCCCTTGAAATTCGCTATATGGAAGTTTGACTGTAATTTGCTAGGGCTTTACCAAAGAAACGACACCCATCACGGTTGGTGGCCTAAGGAACACATCACACCTACTATAGGTATAGACAATATAGTTTAATGAACTTACAAAAATTACTAGAACGTTTGAATAAAGAACTAAACGAACGACTGAACTATGGAACTATATCAGCGATTGGCACATAGTGGCCCGTTTAACCCTCGGAGCAATTAACATTTAAGGCCCATGGCTGGAAGGGATGAACTAGACGCACTATGACCTGAGACATAAATAGTTTAAAAGCTTACATCAAAAATTAATTTAACATAAATTTTCAGATTAGTTAATTAGGTCTTTCCGAAGTCAGAATCTGCAGAATTGGGAAGTACAAACAGTATTTGAATCGGATTATATTTAAATTTGAATACCAGAGCCTGAACCGAAGCACAAATCCACTTAACAGAAATAGGTTTCAATAATTCTTTTATCAATCATTTATATACGGATGTGTTCCTGAAATCTCTAGAGATTTCGGCATAAATGCTCATATTTCGAATTAAAACAGCTTGCTATATGTGAAGTGCGACAAATATGCCCGGCTACTAGCTTAGATGACAAAAGTTGGGCGATTTGAAACCGACTGCTCAAGACCAAGTATATTTAATGCGTACGGTTTTACCGACCTATGATCTAATAGCCGACCTTATTCCTATCATTTCACATAAAGTTCTCCTAGATTAGTTCCAACTCAAATTGTTTGTACGAAAATCTATATACTTTATAGTATATATATGTTTTATAGTACTTCGACAAGCGATCTGCAATTTTAAATGCAATTTATTTTAAGCTCGACTCTCAGAAAAGATTCTACTTTATTAAGGGATTTGAAACAGAACCTACATAGGTTCACTGTCCCACTTGAATTCCGATGGGTATGAGGTTAAAAAACACTAAAATGTAGTTTTAATTAATTATTTCCCTAAAATCGAATCAGTACTGAATCAAAGGTGAGCCAGCGCTGATTTGGATGAATTTGTATTAGAATTATGGCTGACTTTATAAGCTTTTCAGTCAGGAATTCAAAACAGGCTGGGTCTTAAGCGCTTTACTGAAATCAGTCGTGAATTCTTTTTGCTCAGAACCGAATTCAGAACTTGAAAATTGAGTACTGGCTTGCAGAACTGAAGGGGATGTAAAAAAAACTAGCCTGAACCAAGTTTTGAACCTGAACGCAGTGAACTCAGTGAAAACGCTCCGAGAGCCTGAATTATGAAATATTGGAGTAAACCTCATTCAAATTTTAAGAGATTTACTCCGTTGTTTAAGCTAAATGAAAAACAGTGTGACCGTTTGATGGTTGCTTAAATTTCGCTGCTAAAGGGTCACACTGGAGTAATATGCAGACAGTTCCGCTTGCGGAAAATTTAGTTGAAGTTTTAGATCTTAAACTTTAAACGTTTTTAACACCATAACAAAACTTTAGTCTTCAACATGACCAAATTAATTGATAGCTCAATGAATTCTTCACTTTTTTGTTTCGTCTCGTAATTTTTCACACATTTCACACAAAATTTCCAAATTTCAAAACATCCTCTTAAATTGCGCCCTTTTTTCATGCTCTCCAAATTGATTAACCGTTATTTTAAAAACCGTTACACACACTTTACGCCATAAAGCAATTCACTGGACAATTCTCTTTCGTACATTTAACTTAATTACTCAATTATTTGCTTGTTTTTTTGTAATTTGTATTTTTCACTTTTTTTTCGTTTTTTTTTTTGGTAGAAAATTAGCCGCGAAATACGCAGGCCCAACAAGAAGACAACGCGTTGTTGGCCAACAAAAAATCCGCCGGAGAAACGTAGAAAACAGAAGAGCGAGCGCGTGTGCGAACGCGCAACGTATCAAACTCAAACTGTGTGAAGGCAAAAACAAAATAAGCCAACAAAGCGGGGCCAATACGCCGCAAAGGCAAAAAAGCAAACACATAGCAAATACAAAATGTAAAAGCAAACACAAACCTGACTCAAAGCTTCAGTGGTCAGAGCGACTTTGAGAGCGGCTTGCAGAGAGTGAGAAAGAGAGAGAGAGAGAGAGTGGGAGTAAGAGTTTTAACAGTTGTTCAGAGGGAAATGCGTTTACTTGACGATTTCCTAGTTTGTTATCCTGGGCCTGCGCAGCTGCAAAATGCTTGTGCAGTAATCTGCCTTTTAATTTAAACTATTTACACGATTAAACACTTATTTGTTGATGGACAAACTTCATTTGTTTGTTTATCTGTGCTGTCTTGTATTTTATTTACATTTTAAATTACATTTAGGATACATCAGCGCGATCAACTGCCCGTTGTTGTTATGGAAACAGCTGACTGCGCCGCCTCCTTTGCGTATCGAGTTTAATGACAGCTGGCCACACTCAGTGCTGCCAACTCTTCAGGTCCTTAACAAGCTAAATCAATTTGAAAAAATAGCTAGAAATGGCTAAAAATTGTTAGCTAGCATAGTTTTTGTTGTTTTTTGATTATTATTAATCAATCAATGACATATAATGGTCAAGATCAACAAAATTTGATACCTTCTTAGTGGTTAGCACCAAAAAAGATAAAGATACTTTCCAGACACTTCCTAATTATGGCAACATTTATTTACCCTACGCAAACCTCAAATTAATTTAAATTAATTATAATTTTCTATACTTTTGGGCAATGTAGAATTTCTCAATGATTTCATTCGGCTGAAAACGCCATCAACCTCTTCAAAACTACATACATAGTTTATAACTTCGGGCCAAAAACTGACTGAACATATTGGATGCTATTATACTGACGTAGCACTTCTTCAATTTGTAAAGTCGACAGCTTGAAGTGCTCAAAAATGTGTATAACCAAAGATTTGTAGATATTTTACTATAAAATATTGGCCAAATTCAAAGGACCCTTGTTTTTTTTAAAAGATCAAAGAAGAAAGAATTAAAAATCATTTAATTGGGTTCAAGTAAATTTGCTTAATTCACTTTTTGAATATGATATCTAGTAAATGGTCGCCGTTTTGCAGCCTTTTCCATAGTTTTTGACAACATTTCGGCCGGAATGGCGGCTATTTCCTGGCAGATATTGTTTTTCAGTATTTAACAAGCTAGATCAACCTTAAGAAATAGCTAGAAATTATGAATAGCTATCATTCAACTGTTCAACTATCAGTTAATGGTTTCAGGATTGTTTGCATAACATTTGTCCTTGACCTCTCCCCAAAGATAAAACTCTAACGGTGTCAGATCACAGCTTCTTGGCGGCCAATTCACATCTTCATATTTGCTGATTATTCGATTTTCGAAGATAGGGCGCAGAAGATCGATAGTGGCGTGCGCTGTGTGGCACGTAGCGCCGTCTTGTTGAAACCAAATTTCGTCCAAGTCTTCCGCTTCAAAATTTCTCGAAGAACCAATCACTTAACATTCACCATTCACGGTCACGGTGGCTCCTTCTTCATTTTCAAAGAAAAATTTACCAATGAAGCCTCGAGACCAAAATCCGCACCAAACAGTGACACGTGGTGGGTGCATTGGCTTCTCTACGACGATACGCGGATTTTCTGTGCCCCAGATGCGACAATTTTGTTTATTAACATAACCACCGAGGTGGAAATGTGCTTCATCCGAAAAGATGATTTTTCGGTAATATTCACCATCTTCGGCCAAACGATCTTCCGCCCAATTTGCGATCTGTAGACTCACTTGATTCGGATGGTCAATTGGCTTTAGCTGCTGCGCCAATTGAACTTTGTATGGCTTCATAGCAAGGTCTTTATGCAAAATTCGCATCAAAGAAGTGCGCGAAATGTCCAATTGTTGAAATGTCACCACTTTGGAAATATATTTTTAATATTTCCCAACTTTCTTCAAGAGAATAGCGACCCATTTCGTAAATGTCAAAGGTTTTACTAAATATTAGTCGCTTTCCGAATGACATTTGACGTTTTTAAAGTCAAATTATAAATAGTTCAAATTCCAAACACTAGATGGACAAACCGTTAGCTGATTCGCTGAAAAATAAAGCTTGATTTTTTTATACCCTTGTAGAGGGTATATTAAAATTGTTCAGATGTTTGTAACGCATAGAATGAAGCATCTCCGACCACATAAGGCATATATATTCTTGATCAGCATGACGAGCTAAGCTGATATAGCCCATTTCCGTCTGTCCGTCTGTTTTATGCTATCTCCTTCCTCAGTTTTAAAGGCATCTTAACCAAACTTTGCACGAATTCTTTTGGTAGAAAGACGCTGCACATTTGTCGGAACCGGCTGGATCGAATGACTTTAGCATATAGCTGCCATTGGAAATATCGGTAGAAAAAGTAGTTTTAGTGAGAAAAACTTTTTTGTCTTCAACGCAATCGTGCCCAACCCTAGTATTTATAGGTTTTCTATGCCTTCAAAAAATTCCAGCAATTTTAATGAGACTCGGACAGCTTTATAGTATACCTGCCATAGAAAATATAGTTCTGAAAAAAGACTTTGTAGAAACAACTTTTTTTGATTTTAATGCTATCGCTCCCAAACTTAATACTGATCAATGTTGTATGCTACCACACAATTCTGCCAAGTTTGAACCAAATCGGATGACTATAGCATATAGCTGTCATAGGAACAATCGGTCAAAAAAGTAGTTTTAGTGAGAAAAACTTTTTTGTCTTTAACGCAATCGTCCCAAACCGCGTAATTTTAAGTTTTCTATGCTTTCACATAATTCTACTAAGTTTTTTAAAAATCGGACAACTATATAGTATAGCTGCCATACAAAAGTAAGGTCTGAAAAAAAGTCTTAGTAAGAAAAACTGTTTTGTTTTCAAAAATATCGCGCCCAAACTTGTTAATGATCAATATTATATGCTACCACACAGTTCTGCCAAATTTGAAGCAAATCGGATGACTATAGCATATAGCTGTCATAGGAACAATCGGTCAAAAAAGTAGTTTTAGTGAGAAAAACTTTTTTGTCTTTAACGCAATCGTCCCAAACCGCGTAATTTTAAGTTTTCTATGCTTTCACATAATTCTACTAAGTTTTTTAAAAATCGGACAACTATATAGTATAGCTGCCATACAAAAGTAAGGTCTGAAAAAAAGTCTTAGTAAGAAAAACTGTTTTTTTTTTCAAAAATATCGCTCCCAAACTTGTTAATGATCAATGTTATATGCTACCACACAATTCCACCAAGTTTGATCCAAATCGGATGACTATAGCATATAGCTGCCATAGGAACTATCGGTCGAAAAAGAAGTTCTAGTGAGAAAAAATTTTTTGTTTTCAATGGTTACGTCTTTATACCTTTCAGTTGTAAATATTATCAGTTTCCACACAACTTTGGGGAGTTTGGTCAAAATCGGATGAATATATCGTATAGATGACATAACAAACTGGCAAGCAAGTGCTCAAAGTAGTGGCACCATCAAGCTGCAAGGGTATATAAACTTCGGTCGAGCCGAAGTTAGCTTTCCTCTATTTTTTATACTCTGTTCTGTATAAAGCGTACTATTTTTGTCTCAACGCTTATATATTGCATGTTGCTTTGTTCAAAAATGCAATCTGAAATCTCTTTTTCCTTTCCTTGCTGGCAAGCGATACTTACAACCTTTCCCTAAAACACGAAAATTCACGAAGAATGGGCAACATTGGGCAAAAAGTGTTAATAAACAGTTGAAGTGCTCTCTTCCAAGAACACTTAAGCACAATTACTTTTTTGGCCGGAAGTGGGCGAAAGTTAGTTTTAACTCCACAGTTCACATGTGTTTTGGTTATGTTTTCTCTGGCTACGGACGTATAATATAATTATATGGTACAAAAGTACCCATAAAACGCGAACCGAGGCTTTATTCGTAAAACTGGATATGAGGTGATGCTTACAGAGGTCCCTTTTATCATAATTTTAGGGTCTTATGCCGGGTTTTTAAAAAAAGTTGGATTTTGTCGAACTGTGTAATAGATTAATCAAACGAGCCAGACGTTGTATATGTTTTTGCTGTTGAATCGCACTGGAGTTCCCAAGCAATTATGGCATTACAGGCATGAGGAGGGAGTTGTTTTCTGATTGTGGTACCAGGTGAAGGCCGCTGATGATATGGTAGAGATACCATTGAAACAGCTGTACGATTAACCAACCTCCTTTGTGGTGTGGAGTGTCCCTGTTTTAAAGTTATGTACAAAGATAGAGAACTAGAGCTGGCAATAACTGGAAGGTTTGATTATCATAGTTTATATAGAATATTGTTAAAAATTTTACAAATTGAACAAAATTTCTAAATATTATTTACATATTGCCTACATTTAACATTTTCCATATTTTACACAAATTAATTGTTCACCAACACCCAAAATCTTTTTGGAAGAGAAAGGATGAAATTCTGGAAGAAATTGTGACACACAACATTATGGGAGAACTCAGCAGATTTGGTGTCCCGAACGTAAAGCATTCTGTTCCCAAATGCAACCAATTTATCAGTCAAGTGTTCCCAGATTTGGACGTAGCCAGATTCCATCAGTTGATGAGGGCAAACAGGGAGAGGCAGTGCCGATGATTTAGATGTAAACCTTCATATATGTTCATGATTTGCGTTTTGATTCGTTTAATGATGAGGAAAGCCTTAATGTAATGGAAGAAAATCGCAAAAATGAAATCTATTTCAGCCTCAAAGCTGATTTCGTGAAATCTTTTAGTATGACCATTACTTTCTCACTTTATCTGGGCACTCTGGACATTTTATATGGAGCAGCTGTTCAACGAAATCTTGAAATCACCCATAAAATGTTGGCGCGCTCCATTCAAGAATTTGAAATTGAATTGCATTAATATTAACTTAACTTTGATTTAGTCGCTACGCAGTAGATAACCCCCGTTTTAAGAACCTGAAAAAATTACTGTCAAATCAAAGATTGCAATCCAGCTTGAAAAAATTCGAAAATTAAAATTTTTCTAAATTTTGCGCCCATTTTTTGACAGGCTGGTAGCACTGCCTCAAAATAGTGGGTAAAATAAATTCCCTTCCTTTTTTTTCCAACAGCTGATAAATTTCCCTACGGCTAATTGTCTACTGAGCATTTTCGTACTCTTTTGATTCTCTACTCTGAGTCTGAACCCCTCGACGCGGGCAAGCCGAAATCGTTGCTGACGTGAGTTGCATAATTATATAAAATAAAATTTTAAAATAATAAAATTAAGTGCAAATACCAACTAGTTAGTACATTTGGAAAGTTTTTTTTACCTAAAAATGTAAAGGAAATTCCATATAAATGCCAGTGTGACCGTGACGTTCTCTACTACAACGATTTACAAATCTAACTGGATTTGCATAATTAATCAAAATTATAGACAATATGACAAATTCATAAAAGTTCTGTTCAATCATTTGTAAAATTTTTTAATAGCTGTAAGTAAAAAGAGAGCGAGAGCCAGTAAAATTGTTACTTTTTTGTTGGCACGTCATTATGTAACCTAGAAAAAATGACCACGGGAGTGAGAGAGAGCAAGCAAACAAAAAAGAGGAAGAGCAAACCGCTACCCAGAGCAGCTGATTAAATTAGATAAGCACATGGCATACTAACACCCCCTCCCTCCACCCCCCCGTCTATTTACAGTTAACAAGAACCGCAGCCACTGCAAAATGCTCTCCTACTTCTTTGAATCCGCCAAAAACTCGCCATTCCGCGGCCCCTTCAGCCAGGTGCAGTGTGCGCCGGCAGCCGAAGAAACTGCAATGGCTCCAGTACATGGACGGGAAATTGCTGCCGCTGCCGC
The DNA here is from genome assembly GCA_037044535.1 of Lordiphosa magnipectinata. NCBI lineage: Eukaryota > Metazoa > Arthropoda > Insecta > Diptera > Drosophilidae > Lordiphosa > Lordiphosa magnipectinata. Next base: position 103,752 of record JBAMBO010002785.1, on the reverse strand, counting down.
TGCTGTTGCTCCACAGGATTCCTGTGAATTTGGTAGCAATAAATATTTTGCTTTGTGCGGAATTGGTGGCATTTTGAGCTGTGGTACCACACATACATTTGTGGTCCCCCTGGATTTGGTCAAGTGCCGCCTGCAAGTGGATCAGGCCAAGTACAAGAATCTGTTCCATGGCTTCAAGGTCACCGTGGCCGAGGAGGGTGCTCGTGGTCTAGCCAAGGGTTGGTTCCCCACCCTGTTGGGTTATTCGGCTCAGGTGAGAATTACATAAGTGAAAAACTAATCTCAGAATTGCGATGTGTCAGCTGATAACCCTAATTACATTTCTGTCTGGTTCTTAGGGTCTGTGCAAGTTCGGTCTCTATGAGGTGTTCAAGGTAAAGTATGCCAATCTTTTGGGCGAGGAGAATGCATATTTGTATCGCACTTCGCTATATCTGGCTGCCTCCGCATCGGCTGAATTCTTTGCCGATATTGCTTTGGCTCCCTTCGAAGCGGCCAAGGTTAAGATTCAAACCGTGCCCGGTTTTGCCAGCACTTTCCGTGAGGCGGTGCCCAAGATGATGAAGGATGAGGGTATTAATGCCTTCTACAAGGGTCTGGTGCCATTGTGGATGCGTCAAATTCCATACACCATGATGAAGTTTGCTTGCTTCGAGCGCACTGTGGAGCTGCTGTACAAGTAAGTAAATTTGCGGGGGAAAATCGCATAAATCGATTTGAACAACTTAACTTAAATTAAAATAGTCAGCTAGAATCATTTTAATTGCTGATTTGTTAAAGTCGAACTCAAAGCACATGCAAGAAGTTAAAATGAAGGCAATAGTTGGTGGGAAAGGGTTACAATAGATTCTGGAATCCTAAATGTGAGGTAAATTAATACGAAAACACAATAAACAAGTAAGAAAGTAGGTTGTTATCGAAAGGTAATAAATCTTTGTTAATTTGTATTGATTATTGAATTATAATCAAACTTTGACCTTGAGACGGCTAAACACATTCTTTGAAAAAAATTGATTTAGTTTAAAGCCAGCACCCAAATCGGAAGTCCTCTCCTTAAAAAAGTTTCTGATTCAAATATATATTTTGGAAACAATTCTTTGAGATTTGCTTCTTTAAATTATTTCATTAACTTCAATAATTACCATATAAAATCTAGAGAAGATTCTTATAGATTTAAGAACGAGGCGATATATCAGTTAAGCAGTTCCTAAATAAAATTGAAATCTACTTCAGTATTCACCTTAAATTGGTGCCTGGACAATGTAAGATTGAAGAAATCAAATCTTCAGACTAAATACCACATAGAGAGGACTATACAGATTCCCCTAAAAGCTTCCGATCGTATAAAAATCGATTCCAAGTGAGTTTAATCTACGTTAGAGTAGAATAATCATATTTCTTTCCCTTTTGTTCCATCAATAGTCATGCATAACGACTTTTGTGAAACAGTCGAGAGTTTCACTTACTTGATTTTAGGGCTCACCGAATTACACAGCCATATTTGCGGCTTGCGTCTGTGTGAATAGCTCTAGAGTTTTCTGAAACTGAAGCAAATTCTTTACAACGGAACTCTGGAACTTTGGTTAACAGTGATCTGCTTACTTAAACCAATAAAATGTGTTTTTTGAAGCCTTTATTTTTTTGAAAATTAAAAAAAAAATGCATAAAATTTTCAATAGTAAATGAATTATGTAATTGGAGCGTTACATTAATGCCTTTTTCAAGATTATTTCCTGTAAATGTTGTCCGCGGCTACGCCTGAGGTGTTCCATACGTAAGCTCCAATTTTGGCATACTTTTTTCATCATCTCAATACTGTAATGTTGTCTTCCAGGGTTTGCAATTGTAGCTGGTTTGTCCCTGTGCACGAGAGACTTCACGTAGCCACACAAAAAATTGTCTAGTGGGGACAAATCACATGATCTTGATGGCAAATGGCCTGGTCCAAAACGTGGCATTAATTGCTTACCTAACTCGCCTCTCAATTGGTTCTTGGTTTTGCGTGCCGTGTGGCATGTGACACCGTGTTGTTGAAAATATACGACAATCGAACCACTTCAGAGTCGAACTACTTCGGAGTCGAAAAATTTCGGAATGAAACCATTTAGGAATTACTTCAGAGATTAAACACATCGAAGTCGAACCACTTTGTAATTGAACCACTTCGGAGTCCAATCACTTCGTAGTCGATAAACTTCTGAATGTAACCATTTAGGAGTCGGATCACTTTGGAGTCGAGCCACTTCCGAATCGAATCACTTCGGAGTCGAATCACTTCTTAGTTGTACCACTTCAAAGTCGAAAAATTTCGGAATGAAACCATTTAGGAATTACATCAGAGATTAAACATATCGAAGTCGAACCACATAGTAATTGAACTACTTCGGAGTCGATAAACTTCGGAATGGAACCATTTAGAAGTCGAACCACTTCGGAGTCGAACTTCATCAGAGTAGAACCACTTCCGTGTCAAACCACTTTGCAGTCGAACCACTTCGGATTCAGACTTTACAGACGAAAAACTTCTGAATAGATCCATTTAGGAGTCGAATCATTTCTTAGGACCATTTTCTCATGTTGGTGTTTTTGCAAATCTAGGTGGATATGCTATACATGCTAATGCAAATTAAGTATTTTTATGTATCCACTGAAAAATATTTGAAAACAGCTGAAAATAGCTGCTGCTTAAAACAGTAAAGTCTGAATTGTATTTAAGTAAACCAAAAATGGAAAATATTGGATGTGCCTTTAATATACAAGAACACTTGCAGACATTGCTGAAATTACAGATGCACATTCTGATGCCTCTAGTTCATTGCTTAAGCTAAGTTTACACATCCAAATAATTTAGCTAAATTTTGATAAAAAATAGACATGATTAAAGATTTTACAGGTTTAAAAACTTAAACTATGGTTCCATACGCAAATAATTTGATCAAATATGGCCGAAAAGTTCCACAATTTGGCGTATATAGCCCAATCTTCATGAAATTTTGTCAAAATTATTTACCTGTGTGAACATAGCTTTCGACCTACTGCTTAATCGCCCATCATAGTAACAAGTCGTTCCAAAAGAAAAACCTTTTCCTCCTCTGTAAAATTCTTGCATTAATTTTTACAATTGGCGCGCAATAAAAAACACAATAATCAGCCGATTGCAGAGGTGCTGCCAACCTAGTATTATACCATTCCAGCCCTCCCGGTGTGACCGTGGCGCAAATGCCCGAATTTATCAATATACAACCAATTGCACAAAAACCATCTAGTTGCAAAATCTAGATGGATTTCGATTTGAGCACAAACATGAACATGAGAAAACGGCCCTAAGTCCAAATCTTTCATTTTGGGCAAAAAAGTCTGTAATCATCGCACGGTACTTTGCTCCATTGACTGTAACGTTACGGTTTTCATTTTGAACAGTGCATTTTCAAGGTGCATTGGCAGCTCTTGAACTGCCTCTGGCTTGTTCCCAGATTTCTGCTTGATAATTGTCTAACAAGATAAGTCAGTCAATGCAAACTAAAACAAGGTCGTTTAGAAACAATTATGACGCAACAGTTCTTCGTTTTTTTAGAGTTGAGAGTTGGATCAGGGCACATCTACTAAAATATGGCGTTAAAGGATCAAAAAAATTGAGCGGGAAGAGCGCAAAATTTTAGAAATTTGATTGGAAATTGAATAATTGGCCGTAATATTGTTGTTGTTGTAGCTGCTTTTGTATTTTCGGGGTTGATTACCAAGCACAATATTGCTCTAGAGTCCGCTGATGATGGTGTCGACTGTCTGCCTTTAAATTGCTTCCTTCATTTTCAGAGCTTCGGTGGCTTCAGTTGTCTAATCTCAGGCATAAAGATGCAGACATCTTGCCTACTGGTAGGTGAGGGAAGGGGGACTTTGAGCGAACTTCCACAAAGCTGCTGGCCAGATCCTGCTTGTCCAGCATGCTGCAGTGGAATTTTTCTCCCAGTATTTGAACTTCCTCGTGGTGACATCCAGTGCCCATTCTGAGAGCAGCATTTGAGCACGCTGCAGGTTTCCCCATTACGTCTCACTAATGGCTGGTAATCAGGCAAGAGTTCTTCCTATGGCCTTGTATGTTATACGTAGAGTCTACTTTTCTTGGCCTTTAGTGCCCGGTTTTCCTCTCTCATTCTTATCTTGCATTGCCGTGTTCTCTGCGCGCTTGGCGAACAAAAAGAGATTGTCGAAAGTCACCCCAATATCTTTGGGTATTTATTTGTGGGAATCTTCGATCCATCCACGGTGACGTCGATCTCTGGGTATTCACTATTTATGTCCTGGTGGTAAAAAAGGGTGCAAGTGGACTTTTCAGGTGAGATGGTGAAGTTTAAGTATAAGGTGGCTGTCGGGAGGTAGGAGTTTAAACTCGCAACTGTTTTGTGGTGGTCCCGATCCTATCCTAGGATGGTGCAGTCATCAGCATAACTTATCAGCTTGTGGTAAGCGGAGGAAGACGGGATCGTAGAGATATAGAAACCAATTTAATTTCCTATACATTAAATTCTTGACTCAAAATTTCACGTATGCTTGCCGGTCTGACATGTAATTCGCCAGACAGCGTTTTAAGGTGTTCGGAAAAGCTGTACTCTATATGCGCTGTAGCAGCTTCGCGTGGCTTAGGTCAAGGGCGACTAGCACTGTGTGGACTGAAGAAGTTGAGTCACATAATGCTGTGCTAGTGCTTCTGCCTTTGCGAAAGCCGTGTTGGTGGTCTGTTAGAGGAAGGTTCTCTTGTAGTATGTAGCTGTGATGGCTTGCGCTAGGATGACCTTGGCAGTCTTCTATATGTCTGGATGACAAGGGAGGACAGGCAGAGTTTGAATTAGGGTGGTTAGGTAACCGATTGACTGATCTGTGGGCTATTACAGTCTGCTTGTTTGGCACTTTTGTACGCCTCACTCTGTGGGATTTCATGGAAATGCCTATATTTCTCCCAAATAAGCAGTCTTGCGTCTTTATAAAACGATTATAGAATTTGTTGCGTAAATTCCCATTCATTTTTAAACCCTTCGTGTACCAAGGCAATCTATACGAACCCCGAACCCTCATAGGATCATTTCTTTTAATAATGCTGGACAAAATGTTAATAATCTCATCACAGCAGACTAAACTCCAACCTATAGCTGAAATATCAAAACGAATTGCTTTAAGACTAAACTCATTTAAGTTAAATTTCAAAAATGTTCGCTCTGACGGAACAAAAATTTGCATATGAAGATTCCTCACAATTTGAGATATAAATTTTACAACTATCAAGATTCCAGCTATATTGTTGTCTAATCTCTTTCTTTCCCTTTCATTCTTTTTTAGGTATGTGGTGCCCAAACCCCGTGGTGAATGCACCAAGGGCGAACAGCTGGTTGTCACCTTTGCCGCTGGTTATATTGCCGGTGTTTTCTGTGCTATTGTCTCTCATCCCGCTGATGTGGTTGTATCCAAACTGAACCAGAGCAAGGGTGCCAGCGCATTGGGTGTGGCCAAATCGTTGGGCTTCATGGGCATGTGGAATGGTTTGACGCCACGTATTATTATGATTGGTACACTCACCGCTCTGCAATGGTTCATCTATGATGGTGTTAAGGTGGCTTTGGGTATTCCCCGTCCCCCACCACCAGAGGCCCCAGCCAGCCTGAAAGCCCGTCTCGAGAAGGAAGGCAAACAACTTTAAACTCAATGATCCAATTTAAGTTTAAGGCCAGAGAGCTAATGTAAGGGTCAAAACCGCATTCAGGAGGGGCAACATACAAACTTGTACTTTCTAGTGATTGCTTTCTCAATTTTTTAATAAATGTCGAACGGACATTCCAGGAACACACACTCACTCTCAAACACTCTTCTGCTGCATTTCTTAAAACTCAGTGAAACTCTGTTGAAAACATTCTCTTTTCTATCTAATTAAGCTTAACTCAAGTTCAAAGTATTCCATCTTTATGCTAGGAATTGTTATGTATAAAGATAACCAACTGTCTGGAAAAGTATGTTAATTTGTATGTTGTATTTGTATCCCCTCCCCATCCCTCTAAATGACGAATGATATTATGTTATTGCAAGTGTCGCCAGGCAAAACTGTTTTCCCCCCCACAACAAGCACTCTGAATAAATTAAATTATAAAAATTGAAAAAACTAAACTTAAATGCATTTTGATTGGTTAGAAAACGGGTTTTTTTTTAGAAAGAGCTAGCTTTGAGTTAATAAGTCTGTTATTATATTTATAGAAATTAGCTGGCAATAAATTTATGGTTTCATCTTTTTTTTTGTTGTAATCTCAGTCTGTACAAATTTAAACCGTTCAACTAAGATCGAGAAATTAGGGATGTTCGAAAATTAATGAAAAATGTGCTGATTAACTGCAATTAGTCAGTTTAGGTTTATAATACATATCGAGACTTACTTCTTATTGAGTAACATTTTTATAACCTGTACTCAGGGCCGCGTTCATCTTCCAAACCGGAAAACTTGTGTTTTTATTACAAAATCTTTTTTCATTTGTAAAGCTTTTATCGAGAGTGGAGACCTCGTATCAACTCTTTGAGAGCTATGCCAATTTATTACATTTTTGAATGCTAAAATATATAATTAAAGAAATGTTTAAGAAATTTCAGGCACGCTGCCCCTACCCTATTGGAAAGCTGTCTACGCCCTTGCAGCAGCCTCATGGACAATACAGATGATACGGTTATCACGGCAATCGGGTCTTCGTACCGGAACCGACGCAGTGTCTAGCACACTACCCAAGGATTGCCAACCCCGCTCAATGAGAATTCAACAGTGACAACTTCAACAAGAAACTTTCCAACCGCTACACGAACAACAATACAGATGTGTTTGACTTTTAAAAACTTAACTTTAATCTAAATATGGCAGATAAATCCTTAAAAAATGGGCTTGGCAAATTTTCATAATTGATTTGTTACAAAAACATGTAAGTACAACATTTGTTTTTGAAAATTGCACTTCGATAATCCTGCAACAAGGGCATTCTCGGTAACGATTTGTCGGATTAACAAAACCAAAAATTAAGCAATTCTAACGAAAAGGTTAAATATTGGGCTCCCTTAAAATCCATATATATGGGCATTTCCACAGCTACGAAAGTGACAAAAGTGCGAATTTTTTAGCTTTTATTATAAAGAAAAATTGTAAAGTTAATTTCTGTATATTGGTTTTTAAATACGTTTACGAAGTAAAAGCTGGGAGTAGCAGTAAGTTAGGTCCCAAGATACAGGCTACAGGCCGACAAAAAGGCATTCGCAACGTGACAAAATACGGAAGTGCGTTTTGTCTGCTATCCCAAAAAGGCAAAAGTATGCGGAATGCGTTCGAGTTTAATGATCTGCAATGATGTAACTATATATTTATAGCTGATTCGCTGGAAAAAGTATATTAAAATTGTCCAGATGTTTGTATATATATTCTTGATCAGCATGTTGAGCTGAGTTGATATAGCCATGTCCGTCTCTCTGACCGTCTGTTTCTATGCTATCTCTGTCAGTTTTAAAGCTATCTTAACCAAACTTTGCACGAAGCCTTCTGGTACAAATACGCTGCACATTTGTCGGAATCGGCCGGATCGGATGACTATATCATATAGCTGCCATAGGAACTATATGTAGAAAAAGTAGTTTTAGTTAGAAAAACTTTTCGGTCTGTAACGCAAACGTGCCCAAACCTTGTATTTCTAAGTTTTCTTTGTTTTTTCATAATTCCATCAAGTTTTATGAAAATCGGCCAACTGTATAGTATAGCTGCGATACAAAAGATATGTCTGAAAAAAAGTTTTAAGGCCTGTATCCAGCACTGCGGAAAATTCCTGCCAGGAATTTGCAATTTATTTCTTGTGTGTGTGGAACATAACTTAAGCAGGGTGACCATGCACCTACAAGGTGCAAGGTCACTCTGATTAATCAGCTGTTAAGCACTGTTAATGATTTGAATTTAAATTAATGTAAAGAGAATAAAAATGATATTTTCCGGGGGAAGCATGCATCGCGGAGTAGGTGCTACTTTATGCTATATTAGAGGATGATAGGCTATGGCTGAGCATGACACTTTGCCCCGATGGCGCAAATCATTAATGCAGCATGTTGTTATCTGCACAACTTTAAAATGCTATAATCTCCAAAGTAGTATGACTTCTCGGTTAGTCGCCAATCAAATGCAATAAATACATTCACATTAATATTAAGGATTTTGTCAACTCAGAGGGCAGATCAGTACCTGGGCTTTGGTCGATGGGCGAACAGCTGGAACATACCCGTTAATCGTTCAAAGAGTCAACACGATCGCTATGAGACCCGCAAAAGTTGCTCGAGTGCGACTTCTAGGATCAAGATTCCCATATACGGATACGGTTGCAGCCTCGTAGTGGTATTTCGCTGCGATCCAAAATGATCATCTTGCTTTCCTGGAATAGGGGATCCCGGTATGGGGTACGGAATGCTCCACTGCCTTCAAAAAACTAGAGCCTTTTATGTGAGGCCCTTGCATGTGTGCATACAACTAAATACCACGATTTGGACGCTTGCCATTATAAGCCCAATTCAATATGTATGCATCCTAACCGACTGGACCACTCGCATAGACTTGCATCTGATATGGCGACAAACAGGCTCAACCTACGACATCCCATCGATCTTTGTGTCCATGTAGGGCATTTCTTAGGCCGCCTCAGCAATATGGCATAAGTGTCCCCTTGGCTACATCCCCTACCAATCTCTGCACTCTGCTGGTTCCCCAGCATAACAAAAACAAAGAAGCATTCCCCCCAAATTTTCGGTCATCACGTCCAAAATAATTGTAAACAATATATTCCTGAGCTGTGTATCAGCTGTTCTCTCGATCCACACGCGCTATCGATAGGCCAACTATCGATAAGAAACTGTGGGTTTCGTTCATGTTGCTGGATACTCAAGCAACGAAAAGGTAAACTAAAAGTTCCTGGCACAGTTTTTTTTATATGAAGTTTGGCAGGAATTTTTAGTTTCCGCGGTGCTGGATACCCGGCTTTAGTAGGAAAATCTTTTTTGTTTTCAATTCTATCGCTGCCAAACTTGTTATTAATCAATATTATATACTACCACACAATTCTGCCAAGTTTGATCCAAATCGAATGACTATAGCATATAGCTGCCATCGGAACTATAGGTCGAAAAAGAAGTTCTAGTGACAAAAACGATTTTGTTTTCAATCGTAGCGTCTTCATACCTTCCTGTTGTGAATATTATTAGTTTTCACACAATTTTGGGGAATTTGGTCAAAATCGAATGAATCTATCGTATAGCTGCCATATAATAAGATGGCAAGCAAATGGTTTAGCTACGAGGTTTTATAAGTAACTAACTTTATTTAATATCACATAAGCAAACAATTATCGTAAAGTCGAACGGAGCGATGCAGGCGCGTGCCACGCGTGGCCGAAGCCAAGCCAGAAACTGAGCGCCAGGGCGTGTTTTCGTTCTGCTATCGGATGGTGTTCGATGAATGGTGTGACCAGAGGTGGCCAGAGCTGCCACAATGGTCAAAGTAGTGGTGCCATCTATTGCTGAGTTTGGGAAATAGTTCAGCTAAGAAAGTTCGACGAAAATCATTTAAAACCTTAGTTCATCTGAATTTTAAAGCTGCAAGGGTATATAATCTTCGGTCGAGCTGAAGTAAGCTTTCCTTTATTTTTTAGAATTAACTTATTATGATTCGTTACGTGACGTTACGTATCGTATGTATGTATGTAGTCATAAAAAACATAAAAATTTGAATTCAGGAACTTATATTGATATACATGAGATAGGTTTCGGTTTTTGGTTTATCTTTCTGAGGAAATGCCCATATCTTCCAGGCTTCGACATAACTTTTCAATGTATTCAAGCCAGAGAAAAGAGTTCTTTTAGTTTCGAGTTGATCTAGTAATTAAAAACTGATTCATAGGCTATGTCCTAAGTCTGTGAACCGGTTCGAAAGTGGCTAAAACCGGTTCAAAAGTGGTTCAGAGCCATAAATCCGTAATTATTTAAGCTAAGAGCCAGAAAATTGGTGTTTTGGAGTCGAACCGCTCCCGAGTCGTATACTCCGGGATTTTTGGACAGTCCAAACCGAACCTGAGCAGAGTGAATTTTTGCGCCCGAGCCTAAACCTAAACTGAAATAACTTCAATTGTATTGGTTTTTCTTGCTGCTATATGTTAATTTTGCCATTTTCCAACATACGCTTTTGTGAAGTCAAATAATCATCAGAAATTTAACAGTTTATATCCACAAAAAGAAGTTAAACCAAGGAAGAGAATGCCTTGTGTGGTGGTGTTATTAGTGTTTCTGAAAATCTTACAAAAATTTAACTTATAGAAACTTTACCTTGCCCCAGTAACTTCCAATTCGAACTCGGGTCCTACGATGATTGAACACTAACGACATGACGTCGTAGCATTGTCAGCCACGGTCGATACGCGGAATATAACGCGAAATTACCCTAAAGAACCCAGTCTTTTGTTAAGCTTTTTAGTTGTTAAAGAGTCGCGTGGCGCAGACGGTAGAGTTCCAGTTGATTTTTAGGTAATTTTTCTAGGTTTTTCATGTTTTTGGGTATAATGTACTTTCAATTTTCGAAAACTGTTAAACTCGTCCATAAAATTAACCGAACTGAAGACTTTTGTTGGCTTCCGTTCAGCATTTTCAAAATACTACACTTTCGGTTCCTGGAATTCGAGGCTCGATTCGATTCGGCTTAGACAGATTACCCATTCGTCGACCAATATACTAATCTAGTCTGAAAAATAAGTAAATTAAAAACACATTTCAAACCATTTTTTTCGACAAAAATATTTATTTCATTATGAGCAATGGAGCAGGTTATTAAGTATAATTAAATGGCTCGCTGTGTCATAAATTCCAATCATATAAACTAAATAATTATATGGGGGTTTTCTCACATATAGAAAAATGATATTTTGTAGGGTTTTCGTGTCAGTTGGATAGGCGCCTTACTAACTAAATAACCTCTAAATAAGGACTACAGACTAACATTATATGGTATATAAATGTATTTAACAGGCAATTTTCTGGTAAATGGTTTTTTTTTTTCATTCTATGTACAAATCGCTTAAGAATTAATTAGATATATCAGATAGACGGGATCTGGACAACGCAATTGGTTGCTTTTAGTATGTGATGATACATTTTTGACGTACTTTCTTCTCTCCATAACAAGCCATTTCAGTCTTAGCGTTTCAAATAACCAAAGGAAAAAATTTGATGTAAAAACTTAAAATCTAAAAATCGGTAATTCATTTTCTTGTTTGTGTGTGTGGGTTTTGATTTATTTGCGTATGAAGAAAATTTCGAAACAATGGTTTGCCAGGATAGAGATAGATCACGCCTAAAAAATTGTGTTTTAAAACTAATATCAGTTATGTATGTATGGTAGACAATCACACAGGCACGCAGGAAAACATACAAATTAAAATGTTATAGCTATGATTTTGAAATTCCGTTTTGATTTCGAAAGTAGTGACCTCAAGTCAATGGCACGCTTCATTATTTTTAGGAGTTTGTACCATATTTTTATAAAAAAATCTTTACACTCTCTCTCTCTCTATATAAAGAAAAACTCTGTTCATAGTGGCGATAAATGAGAGATTTTGGGGACCCCTAGGTTCTACCAGTAAGGCGTCTGCGGATCGGTAGTCCAGCCATTGGGGTCCTGAGCCTTGGCCAAGGCATCGGTTAGTGTGGAGCGCAATTGTTGACTGGTATTACGATTTTGGCCCTTATCATAGGGCGCCAAGGCGTTGTAATAGAAAGGTGAACGCTTGCTGATGGTGTAATTTTTACCCTGAAGATGGAGTAAGGGTTCATCAAATATATATTCAAAAATTTAACATTCTTCAAAAACTCACATCATTATTATCCCAATATTCTACCTCGTTGGCGCGATAGCATATACAGAATTCCAAACGTTTAGAGGATGGTGGCAAAGTGATCTTAAAGGAGAATGTATCGAAGACCACATGGGCACAGGTAGCGACCGGACCATAGGCCCGATTGAAAGTGCAGAATATATCCTGCTGACTCTTCCAATCATCCCAGGTGACGCGTACAATGATTTCCTTTTCAAAGCCAATATTTTTGACCTTAATGGTGCCCACCACAATGGATTCCTCATCTTTTACAATGACATTCTCCAGGGATACGAATTCCTTTTCAATCTTTTGCCTAGAAAAAGAGAACAAAATTAGTTTTTGAAAAATATTCCAAGTGCATAGAAACTCACCTAAAGGTTAAATAATCTGAGGCTGGTTGCTTAAAGTCCACTGTCCATTGATCTGGTGGATGTGGACTAACCAGTCCTTGTGTGATTTGTTCCAAAAACTTCATGCTCCAATAGGGTGGCACATTTGAGGGTTCGGACATCACGCGCACCTCTGTTAATGATAAACCCTCATCATCTGCAAAGATCACATGTTTTTTGGGGCCACGACTGCAACAAAAAAAAAAGACAAGAAATCAGCATTTAATTTCGCTAGCCTTGAACCTGGCCTTATCACAATTTTGTTTTTGTCCCACACCTGAACCACCTCCAACATGCTGGTCAATGACTTTTTCAGGATTTCTATTTTTATGTTGAGAGCGCAGTTTAATGGTTTTGTTTGTGTTTAGTTAACAAATTGCGTCGTTTGTGAGTGCATTTTTATAATTTTGGAAACTTTTTTTTTTTTTCGTGTTTTATCTTGGCCTATAAACTGACAAATTCAGATTTTACAAAAAAAATTAAATTATTTCCCTCTGCTTTGTATATTTATTTTCAATTTTGCGTCACACAAAATTCACCAGAATTATAATTTTTGGTTCTATTTTTAATGTCACGTATTCAAAACAAAATGTGGCAAAAATTTTGGACAATTCTATATAACACACCTACTTTTTGTTCACTTCTTTATTCCTGAGTTTTTGTGTCTTTTGTCTATGTAAATAAAAACACACCCATTTTGAAATAAATTTTATAGATAGATCTCATGCTCTAAATGAATTTTATTACATAAATAAATAAGAAATTGGGAAAATGCTGAAAGAGAAATGACAAAATTTGAAAATCTTTTCAAGTATTTGAGTATCTACTGTAGACATGTGTATATGTAGTATAAATTAAATTGATCATATATTCCGCTTAACCCAAATATTTTGGAAAAATGCTTGTAATGCTTGGCTACTTGAGTAACTCAAGTGAAAAATTTTGTGTATATAATAAAAGGCTGCAAAATTTTGCACTTTTTTCAGTTTATAGATCATTCTCTTGAGCCAAACACAAAATGCTTTATCACGTCATTAAAAGTAACCAAAAGTGTACTATAAATTTTGAGCATTTTAAGGACTATTTTGTTTTTATTGATATTTCAAAGATTTCAACGCCAGAAGCTTCAAAATTTAAAAATCTCAAACAATTCTACGATTTTTTAAAATTTTGTATTCATTTCGAATCACCCTTCTATATATCGGGCCTAGCAGTCTATTGGTACTTAAAAAGAAAGGAAATATAAACTTTCAGGCCTTTTCACGTTTTCGATTTTGATCAAATCATGCGGAATCGGAATTGCAAAATGTTCCTCCTTCCAAGAACCGACTGTGTTTTTCGGATTTTCATTTCAAAACCCATTTATTTTCATTTGAACCTCTTGATGTTAAAAATACTCTGCCAAATTTTTGAATCGTTTCTTAGAACGTGAAACAGACCTGTTAAATTCTGTCCTTAAGTTTAGTAATCAGACAAACTGAACCCGATGGGGGGTAGCGTACGTTCCATACTATATACCACCGTTCAACTCCAAAATACCACCAAATGTGAAACAGTCACACTGCACTGTCTCCTATGATTTGCTTGCATTTGAATTTGGAATATATGTTCAGGGATATATGGAGGATATATGGAATTCAGAAGTCATGGGCAATGCAAAATCTTATCGTTGGTTTCAAATTACGCCAATCGGTAGGTGTCAGAAGGTAGGTTTTCTGCTTATGAGCGTCGGAATTGAATCAGCTGTTTCTGGCTGTCAAGTTAACGACAGTGGCTGTCAAGTTAGCGACGCCATGGGCTTTCCGACGCGCAGAAACGGAAATTTTAGTTTGTCTGAGTTCGACCCAGCGCAAGAGGCCTGTCGGAATTTACGAAAGCTCTCCGACAACCTTTTTTTACATGGAGTTGACACCTGTAGGAATCGATTTAGTTTGTCTTAGTACTAAGCTTTAGATTCATAGATTCAATATTTTTATTCTGAGATTAAGACTGGTATGTGCAATCTCATTTGAAAGACAATTTTTGCTCAATACAAGTCTTTTATGCTTGACTCAAGCCTTTCGAACTCATATTATGCCAAATGTTATTGATAACGTTTTGAGATCACATGTACTTATAGTAAATGGGGGAGCGAGTGTGGAGGAGAGAGCAACAAATCGGCTTTTTGGAAATATTAGTAGCATCATAGCGTGTGCGATGGAGCAGTGCATGGAAATGACATTCCCTTCCATTTCAGTGCAAGGTCTTTGGTTCGAACAGCGCTACTTTCTTAGAAGTTTCAAATAAACCAAAATTGTGGTGGGAACATAAGTGAGTAGTGTTGTCTTATGAAACATAAGGGATAGAAAAGAATGGAAACTGGTGTAAAAACTTAAAAAGACAACATGAACGGTGTATAAAAAAAAATTGGTAAGCAAGTACTAATCAGCTGGACTTAAGTTCACGGTCAATTCTTATTGTTATAAATGGATCCGAATATCGAGTTTGAATCAATCTCTGGGAAATCTTAAATGGACACTTCTGGAACCAAATCTATATTGAATGTAAAGCTTATATTAATGAGTTTAAGAGAGCCGATACTGCCTTGAGATTAAAAGTTCGATTATTGAACTTAATTCAATCTTTTTAAGATTTCAGTGAAATAAATATGATCTTTTCAGGTTTAAAAAAGTTGAATAAAGTCAAATTTATTTACTCGGCTTTGAACCATCCCTTGCTGTTTCATTACCACTTAGAGTCGATTAAGGTCCATATGGATTTTTTTTGATATTTTTCAGTTCATAAGAAGGTAAAACCCAAAATTAGTGGGATATTTTATTAGCAGAAGCTTATTAAACTACTTTGAAAATATATTTATAGCTTAAACTTAATTATAAAAAGTTGCTCCTTAAGTTTGCAGCTCCTATTCCGTTGCATAGAAAGAGGTTTAATGGGTTTACATCATGATACAATAATTACAAGGTAGCGCATTGCGCAGATTCGATATTCTTGCTTGGTTCGATGACTCAATGCTGTAATCAAGTACATATATCAAACCGACATGGTCCCCTTCGATTTCCTGATGTAGATGTAGATCCAAACTTATATCGAAAGCTGTCAAAATATGTAAGTAACAACTGAGTGTCCCTGGTTTTTGGATGTGTTTTAGCCCTCTGGCTCGATGAATTCTCGCGCATGCGAAAAGGTACTTCCAGTTGCGCTACCTTGTAGTTATTGTATCATGGGTTTACATAGGAGATAATAATATTGTCTTTTTCAAAGACTGCTCAAAAAATAAAAAGTATTTTTATACTAATGTTAGCGACTGTTTTTCTCGTTTTTCGGGCAGTATTTAAACAGGTTTCTATATACACACGTTTTACTATTTACAATGTCAATACGGGTTTGTCTTGTACATTTTATATGTACAACGTCTGTCCTCGTATGTCTCTGTCCGTCAACTTTCAGTCTGCATTCTATATACAGTGTGACCATTGTCTCTTTTTTAAAATACCTCAACGCTAAAATATCGATATATCTGTTCATATATGCACGGCAATTTTCAAAAAATTCCACAATTCTAAGAACAATTTTTAAAATATTTTTTCAATCACTGTTATATACTTTTGCAATTCAATCCGGCTGATTTCTACAAGTTATTAAAATTTTCAAATTTCAATTAATTGTTTCCGTTGCGGAAAAGTGTGCGCTTTGAAAATGTTTTAATAACTTGTGTAAAGGTCGTCTCACAATTCGGTTTATAAGCCATTTAAGTGAGACCATTTGAACCATTTTGAACTATTAAGATCTTAAAATCGTAAAAGTACCCAAATAGAAAATATGTCTTCTCTTAGGAAAAATTTAGTATTTCCTTTTTTCCTTTGGCCTTTTTTAGAGTATTTTTATGGACTCTTAAATATACTTCAAATGAAAGTCTATTTTAAATTTTTTATTTACTAAACACACCATAAAGTAAACAATCAGCCCAACTACTCTTGACAACAACTACTTTCGGTTGTGATAGGACGATGACCGATAAGTAGGCCTGAACAACTGTTTTTCTTAAGTGAAATAATGCATAATAAATTGGAAATTAAACGACAATAATTGAATTCTTACACTTTTGAAATCATTTCTATAAGATTTCACATTCTTAAAGTGTTCCCCAGTAAAATATCTATTGCTGGTTAATTATTGATTAGAGCTTTTAAGCACTTCGATAAGAAATAAAAGTTAATAAATTAATCAAAAAAAAGGCTGAAAAGCTAAAGATTGGGGACACGCCCAGTAAAAGAAAATGACTGTATATAGAAGCTGCTGATGCTCTCCCCTGCAAAGCAAAGAACACTTAATGATTTGCAAACAGAAATGGGGGAAAAGAGCTAAACACATATACTATATATAATAATACAAATAGCCAACAATTGTTGGCTATTGCCAGGTTGGCGTAGCTCTGTTTATCAAACACACACCGTCGTCGACGGCCGACGATCATACCACCCGGCGACTATAGCTACCAATCGACGATGTCGACGATGATCACGCATCGAAGGCATGCTCTCTCGAATGCATTTTCTTCAACAGGTTTTCGGTGCGGGGCGCGATTGCTTATCGTTTACACAAGTGTGCGTTTGTGTGTGTGGGCCTTAAACACCCAACACCAAAGCGGAGACACCGCAGACTGGTCTCGTTTTGTTTTTTTTTTTTTGTCAGCTTTCCTGCTTTCAGTTTGTGGGAACGTGTCAACTTTTTAAACTAAGTAATAACTATGAAACATTTACATAGGTTTTCTTTATAGGCCAGGGAAACAAGTTTTCTGATAACGTTTCTTTTTTTTGGTTTGTGAACTGCATTTTAAATGCAGAATTTGTATGGTTTTTTCGGGGGTCCGGTTTACAATAAGACGAGAAATTAACAAGTTTATAAATATTTTTGTTGCTGTTTAAATATGCAATGCACATTGAAGGTGGTGGGGGGAAACAAAACGAGTTTCATTTTATCAAAATGGAAACTCTTTTAGGGTTATGAGATGAAGTTTTGGTGAATAAAAATAAACTTTTTTTATATCATTTCGCAAAAAAGTAATATCTTTTTGATACAAAATAATGTCATTTACTTGAATTGATATTAAATAGTATCAGAATGATGCTAAAAATGTAATAAAGATATGTAAAACATATCGATTTTAGATTTTTAACATACATAAATTTGATATATTTTCATATCGGAGTAAAATTTATATGAAAAATATCCTTTTTTTCTAGGTGTATTTTTTTGAAATATTTTAAAGTTTCTATCAAAAAGTTTTGTAAAAATATAAATATAATGCAGAAGCAGGTATGGTTCGGACTTTTTCCAGTTCTTATTATAACCGTAAAGAGTTTTCAGTTCTCAAAAAAAATTTTGAATGGTTCCGGTAGCCGTTAAGGTACTTGATTTGAAACGGTCAATTTAGGTAAATGGTTCTGATGACAGTTGCGGTATTATTCTTCGAGCAGAAACTAGATAATAATGCAAGAGTAACAAATATTTTCATTTGGTAATAGAATACAACATTTCTGAACAAGTCTAAAAACTGTCAATTAAATCTGAGATCAAATCTGAGCAAAGGTTTCTAAATTAAGTTTTAATAAGAACATTTTATAGTATCAGTATCTTTTATTTGGTTCCAGTTCAGTTAAAGTTTTCCCTCGTGTCAATCACCCCCTAATAAACGCTTGACCTTCCCAGACTTTTATGTCGCTCACCTTTATCTATGGCTTGGACATTTGATGGTCAACCAGTTGGCCTTTACAAAATAACCTTCTGACAGCTTTTATATGTATGTAATAATGACAAGGTGGTTCCGTGTTGAACGAAAACTTTTGCTCTCTCAGACAACTTTTGACTTAATTCAACGCACCTCTACTAAAAATGGGAAATGCCAGGGTGTTTCCCCCCCTCCTGCCCCATCATCATTAATTCTAATCATCATCAAATAAAAGTAAAATCCACACATTTCTTTTTTTTTTTAGCTTTGACTATGCGCCAACATATTTACAGACGCATTGCCACACGATCTTTACACGTGTTGAGTGCATGAACATGTCGCAGCCTCCTCTTTCTGTATATATAAACATGTTCATTATACACACACACAGCTTGTATAGTTTGTAATTTTAAAATATATATTTCATTTTGTCTGAATGTTACACCCAAAGAAATAATTTTTGATCACGCTTCTAGGCTAATATTTATTTGGCCTTGGCGTGACCTGCTACGCGTTATGTGACAGATCTTGATGTGCGTTTTTGGGTGGGTAATTAAGAAAAGTTTTTTTTAAATTGTGGCCTGTCTTATGCTTGAGACAGTCGATGGTGATTGATGGATAAGTGATTAATAAGGGAAATTTTTGTTGTAGATGGGCATTTTCATACGACTAGAAATGATTTGGTAATATATGGGCAGCATTATATTACATTAAGTGCCAAAGGTAAGTTCACTCAATTTGATGCTTAAAATATTTTTCCCTAAAATCATGGGACTTAACACGCTACAAAAATGGAAGCCAATTTCAATTTGATTTAGAAAAATGCATAAATTTGTGAAATGAAAAAAATTTTAAAGATATTTTGACGCTTGCCTTGGCCATACACAACTCATGGGTGTAGACAGTTTTCATTAAAGTGGGGGACATAAATTTCCATCACGTTGCTAAATCCTCTCCCAATTACCTTTAACTATGTTGTTTCTAATGCTGACACTTGGGAATTCGATAGCATATCGATAGAAAATCTAGCCTTTTAACGGAAAAAAAGCTAAATATTGTGACATTGAGTTGATCACTGATGACAATGGGCTTGTTCTGCAGAACAATTTGCTCCCTGATCAAGTATAAATTTTCACTGATCCTTCTGCTGAATTCAAGTGATGCGGTATCGTGAGAGCCAATATGAAGTATCATGATAGAGGAGCATGTATCGAAGAAATAGTATGCTACTTTGAAGTGCTCCCACCAACAGTAATTGTGTATCGATAGGCATGCTATCGGTAACAATATGCGCATTTTTTGCATTGATTGCAAAGATAAGCTTTTTTATCGGCTGCAAATAACTATAATAATTTGCAAAATATAATTAAACCTAATTGTGACTTCGTAGATGCAATATTTATGTTGACACGCAGCCTTTTCAAAATTCATCGCCTCGGGGCGTTGTTGAAAATGTAGCACTTCGTTCAGCAGAAACTATTTGATGCATAATTTTTTTGTGATACCTGCTCAGGGATCAATTATTCTGCTGAACAAGCCTAATGTCTTGATCATCCGTCGCAAAAATGTACAGAAAGATTCATGTCGTTCAGATCATTCAAAACAGTGGCGTAGAAAGCTTTTTGCAAGGGGCGAGGGATGAAGTCTAAATTCTAGAACTTGTTCTTGGGTCTTACAAAATGTTATGTATTTTTTCGGTTATAGTCTAGTATTCCGTCCTTCTCACAGAAAAATACGAATTATGAAGAATTATACTGCTAAAAAGAGGCAGCGGTCATCCATGATTTCTTTTGAAATCTTTATCTTTAAATCCACATTTTTTATAAGCTTAGGTTAAACACAAATTTCTTCAATGCCACTGACTAAGTGGACTTAAAGAAGGTTGATTCAACCGGAGAACCAGTTCGGTTCCGTCTTTTTTTGTGTCCATCGAAGCTTCTAAATCGTTAACCTCACAACTCTGTACTTTATATATACAAAAGAGTTTCTTCTGATTGATTCACTGATTGGCAATCTATGCACAGTCCAAACCGTAAGAGATAGAAGGCAAAAATTTGAACAGGAGTTTCCATTAGTGTTGAATGTGAGTCCTAAGACGGGGTTTCGAAAAGGTTTGTATCCAAACCATAACTAAACCAAAACCATTTTCATTTATAAATGCCCCGAAAATTCTGCATGCGAAAATCTATTTTACACCCAATTGACTTGAAACTCACTTTATAGGGATAGAATGGTAAATAATTTTTGATTTCAGTTTCCCATGTTGGAAAATCCGTCCCTAGGGTGTAAAAATGCCCTGAAAACTCTGCATGGAAATCACTATTTTTCATTCGAATGAGTTGGAACTCGGTTTGTAAGGGTAGTATGCGAAAATAATTGGAAAATTCATGCCGAATGGTGGGAAGTTCGTTGCGGGGGTTGGTTCAATACCAAACGATATTGTAATTCTTTCAGTATAAAGTTCGGTTTGTAAGCTCTAGGCACCAAAAAAATGGGAAAAAAATGCTTCAGTCTTGGAAACCCACACCCAAGGTGGGAAAAAGGGAAGGTTCAAGACCAATTGTTATTTTCTAGCCGATATGGCTTGAAAAACTAAGCTCCAATTTTGCAAAACCATCTAGAAAAGTTGGATAATGGAGGGCGGACATGTGTTCCAAAGGCCAATCGTTGTTTTCTAGCCGATCTGAAGGAAATTCCGTTGGTAAATCTTTTTGACAAAATAAATGGAAAAACTATGCTTCAATTTAGGAAAACCATGGTATAATTAACAAGGTAGATTCCTCAGAAATTCACCATGAGAGAGAGGTACCAATTCATTGTATAATTAACAAGGTAGTCTCGTCAGAGGGGTACCAGTTGATATGAACATGCGCTGAGTGATTTTCACTATTCAACTGGTACCCCAAAAAGAGGCAGACTACTTCAATGACTTAACCTTGTATTATTACACCATGAGAAAACCCATCTAGAAAAGTGGCATTATGGAAGGCGTTTCTAGCCGATCTAAATAAAATTCCGTTTCAAATTTCTTAAGCATGCTCCAATTTTGGAAAACTCAACTAGCAAAATTGAAAATTGGATTGTCTCTCCATTGAGCTCAAACTGATACTGATGTCGGCTTTACCAGCTACAGTGATAAAGTCTATATTGATGAAGGGTATACTCAAGACGTTTTATATGCTAGTTATTGAATATTTTTTGTAAGTAACTTTTGAAATTTCAGTTCATTAATTAATCACTTTTATCACTTCGATGAACAGCTTTTTTATCTCAGTGTCGTCTCTGAGCTGATAAACCCAGACAATGCATACGCAACCGCAAAATCTACAGACACCGCCTGCTCTCCCCCTCGCCCTGACTTCAACATCGACAGCTTACATTGAGTGTAGACAACGTATTGCCTAACCAAAAATAGTGCTGCTCGCCTTTGACGTAAATGTATCTGGTTATATTTAGCCAAATACAAAATGTCAAATTCAAGTGCAGGCGTTCACGCAAATGCACAAAATGCTTTCAGACTTATCGCCAAGTAGATAAACAAACATATTTTAGTAATTCCAGAAAAATGTTAGCACATATAGAAAGCGAAATGAACAAATAATGGCGCTCCGTCTTGTGTCTAGATAAAGTGGCGTGTTTTTTGGCTACTGTTGACTTTTTTGTTTTTTTTTTTTAATAAAGATGCTGCTTTTTTATATATTCCAAATGATTCAAGTATTATTTGGGGTATGTGCAATTTCCTTTTCTATTTAACCGATGACATGTGCCTTCACCCAATGACGTCTATACCCAAAAAAAAAAATGTTGTATGACTGCCAACAGAAATGTTTAGATTGGGATGTGTTTTTTTTTTTTGGTTTTGTGTCTCTTTTTGGTTGATCGTAAATGATCTATATAAGATTATACTAGATGTTGATTTCTTTTGGTATTTTGACAGATTATGGGTAATTAATGCATTTTTGTGGTCATACGTTTAATAAAAATTAAAATGAATTTGAAAAATGTAATTTAAAAAGGAAATTGAAGGAAGAAAACTAGATTTTAAAAGAGTTGCTTTTTGTTATGGAATTTCACTTGAGCTAAGATAACACAGGGCAACAAAATGAACAACTTGGTGAGGTGCAGTCCTGTTGATTTGAAATTATGATAAGTAAAATGTTCACTGATTCCAAAACTGGTTTCAGCTCTTGTTTCCAGGATATGGCAAAAAAAGTTGCGCTTTTGGCACTCTATGGAGGCCACACAAGGCATTAATATTTGGATTTATGAGCTATTTTCGACAGAGCACTTATCAAAAGCGCTATATAAGTACAGCAGAAAGTCTAAGGTTAGACTACTCTCGATTTATGGCATTTTTTTCAAAAGAAATTTTCCCCATTTCAGCTATTTGAGCATATTGCCACATATATGTGCTAATTATGTGATTTTTATGGCATTTATATGAATTTCTTTGGCAAAGTTACAGACTGTTTAAGACGAAAATACATGTTTCACATGTTTATGGGAGGAAAACTAGATTCCCACTGAAAATTTGTATGGGAACTGTGAAAAGGCTACTTGATTCAACATAGAATTTATCATCTACATGTAATCATATTACAATTTTACAATTCCCATACAGATTTAGAGTGAAAATCTAGTTTTCCTCCCATAAAAATATGAATTTTTGGTTTAAACAGGCTATAGCGTTGGCAAACAAGCTGTTATAAATGCAAAAGAATTCTCATAATTAGAGCATTTGTTGGTCTATATGCCTATGTTGTTCCAATTGAAATTCAACAACCACACAAGTTGAAAGGGGATGATTTATTTTGTTAAAATTGTCATAAAACTAGATTTGTCTGACTTTAGAGTCCAATTTAGACACTTTTTGCTATACTTATATAGTGACTTTGGTGTTTGAAAGATGCACTGATATGTACTCTGTCGCAAATGGCTCATAAATCCACATATTAATGCCAAGTATAGAGTGCCAAAAATTTAACAAATTCGTTTTTCCGCTTATCCATGATGCAGTTTTGTACAGTGCAATCCATATTAACATTATCAGATCGAAATAGGCCTGTACCAAAAACACTGTTGGCTTGTATAATCTAAGACTATTTTACAATCAGACAATGACAGTAGATGTTACAATTCTTAAGCAGTCTCCCATTGAGACAAGGAAGATTAAGTGCTCTAATCCAGCAATGGCCTGGGCACATTTCGCTATTTACACCGACACGAGCCGAACGCATGAAGAGACTTTTGCCAAGAGAGTAAACAGCATTTCAGCAAAGAAAATTTAGCATAGAACAGGGTTCAACAAGAAGAGAGCGCGAAAATGTGGCTGTGTTTCTCTCTAACACACAGTGATGCATAACTTCGGCAAGTATTCGGTGTGAATGGGCATAGAAAAACTAACATAGAAGCCCAATCTGCTGCGTCGACAACTTTTCACTCAGATATTTGTCAGCTGTTTGCTGTCATTTTGGCTCCCTGAGTTATTTTTTGACTCTCTGAGTTAATTTTTGACTATGTCCGTCTCCCTCTAACCACCGTGTTTTTCTATGTAGACAATAATTTTGAGTAAAGAATCGTTGTCACTCAAAAAAGAGAGGCATTTCAAATTGTGCTTCTATGTAAAATCTTCTTTGATTTCAGTCACTAAAGATTTACGTCGCTTTAGTTTCCACACATAATTTATACTCACTTTTTGGCCTTGCTCTACTTGACAAACCCTGCTCTAATCAGAAGTTATTTGTACTTTCTCAAAGTGTCAACTATTTTCAATGAATTGAATAAGAGAAGTGACACTTTAATTGTCTAACAATTTCTCCTCATTTTTTTGAATCTTATTTCTTCATCCCATAACTTGTATATTTTCTAACTTTTGTCTATTTAAATTATTTATTTTACAATTTTCAACGTTATCTACAAGTTTCAAACTACCAAGTACCTTGAGTTAGTTAAGGATGTTAAAAATGTCTACATTTTTTACCTAATCATTTCATTCAAAACTTTCATTTCATTATGTAGTTCAATTTGTGGTTGGATTAGTTCGTTGCCTGACTTTTTTTTTGCGGTTTGACTACTCGGATTACCCCATCACATAATACCCACATCCCTCAGCTTACCTCTGTTCACAATGGTTCAGTCCATTGGCATCGCTGCTATTGCTACTGTCTGTAACATCGCCGCCACTGATCTCCGTTGGGGCAGCATTCAAAGAATTTTGATTGGCTTTATGTACGCAGGATTTACGACTGAGACAAGATTTGGGTCGTTGATTAAACAACGGAGCTGATGCCATACGCTCTAGATAACTGCGTCCCGACCGACTGCCCACACCTAAGGGTGTGGCTCCCGTTTTAATGGAGGACATCTGTTGTTGCTGACCCTGTAGCCCGGCGGCCACTGAAGCATTATTGACCATGGCTTTAGAGGCCAGTGTAATCATTTGGGGACGGCAATAGCGTGATGCTCGATTGGATTCCTCATTGTAACTGAAAGAAGAGGGGAAAACACAACAGATGAATATGGATGGAAAGTGTGCTAGATTTTGGAGCCCTCTTCTCTGCCCAGATAAGGTCGCTATTTATTATTAATATGCATTAATCTGGCCATTGTTCGATTATACTATAATATTTCCTCTTTCTAAAGAAACATCATCATCTTCATGGAAAGATAAGCCTACAAAAGTTGCGCACGACCTCTGCGCGTAAGTAAAAAGTGTGAGTACTTCGGTCTCTCTCTCTCGCTTTTAGTGATTCATCTACGAAAATTTAATGTTATTTTTGGAAACTGTTTTAATGCTGATTCATTTTTGGTGTGTGGTAGTTCAATTCATATGGGATTATAAAACAAACTATGAAAAGTCAATGTTTGATAAGCCCATTTAGTCCATTCCGTGTGTGTGGGCGTTCACATGTTCAAACATATGTTGGACTTGGGCTGATATATAAAACACCATGATGTCTGGCTAATAGTTTTTCTTATCATATTGTCTGGTTGATAAGTTGATAAGTTAAGTGATGATATTATAAACAAACACCTGAGTTACATGAGTTGGTTTTGCAGAAGGAAATTCCGTTTAGAAATCAAGTGTAAGGGCTTATATATAAAGATAAGAATGGCATGGAATGTAATAAGTTTTAGTTGGAGCTAATAAATCTACTTCTTTCAGTTATAAATTTGTTTTATTAAGACGGTTGTTATTCTTTGCCATTCTCGTGGGCAATTTATTTTCTCGACATATATATATTTATTTTTAGCTGATAAATTATTATATATACTCAAAAATGTCCACGGACAGCTGCATTTTGAACAGCAGCAAACTGTGTGCATTAATTGAATATGGCCAAATATTAATTGAATCAATTGCGTCAAAAGATCAGATGGTATTCTCCTGTGCTACCGATTGGTCAGAATTTACTTTAGAAAAATAATTTGTCGCCAGGCCAGGCACAATCAGCTTGAGCGAGAAACTTTCTCCGATTTTTGTTTTGTTTTGGTTATTTGCCTTGATCTTGAATGCCTTGGTGCTTGTTGTCAACCCGCCATTATTGCTGAGTATATTTTTAGTGTGTGAAAATAATAAAAAAAAAAATAAAAAAAAACAAACACACATACACATTTTTTTGGGGGGGGAACTCGCTAATAGTTATTGTTGCTGTCCACATTTGAACAGGTGTTTCGTTTGAGGAGAAATATGTATGCTTTGTTTGATAATAATATTTATTATTGTTTGCTTTCTTAACCCTCATTTGACTGAGATGATTAACCAATATGAATATAATTTTCAGTAATAATTTCTTGTTGAAAATTAAACTTCATTATTAACTTGATTAATCGAAACAATTTACTTTTGATCCAAGTACAAAACTCAGTGATTTAAATCCAAAAGGTCCAAAGGGTCCAAGCCCGACTAAACTATTTCGGGTCATACATAATAAGTAAATACCGAAAGATGGAACAAGAATGGAACAACCAAATTGTTGAATAATATTTAAAAATATTTTTTAATAAATAAATAAACTGTTGGCTTTACATCCATTAAGGGCCAAGCCGAGCTTCTCTCAATGTCTTGGCGTGAGTGCTTGAAATTTTCGAACAAAAGAAAGGGAGCTACAGATTAAAGCCGAAACCGAACGGATCTTTTATCACACCTTTCGCATCTCAAAATTAAAGATGGGACCGGGAGGTTCTTGAAACAGCTGTACAGTCAACCAACCTCCCTTGCGGTGTGTTCCTGTTTTTTAAAGTTATGTGCAAAATTAATATGACCTGAAGCCAGCTAAAACTTGCTATATTAATCTTTTTTTTATAAATTTTTTTGAAATGGTCTTAAGCGGTCTGTCCGTCAAGCCTAATATCAGGCTTTTTAGTCTATTGTTCTCCCTACGCTAAAATGCAGCATTTCGTGTTAGAGACGGTCAGGAATTACTACAATGAAGTCCATATTTACATGATGAAGTCTATTCATAAAGCGTTCTTCGACTGTATTTTGAAGCATCTCATCATCAAAAATACGTGCTTATTTAATGACTTACTAAGCTGCCAAGACGAGTAAGGAAAACCACACTAAGAAATCAAACCTGCATCGGAACAATCGGAATGAAGCAAAAAGAGAATGATTGAAGACTTCATGACATTGCTCATGAAGCATTGTCAGAACTTCAGAAAGGAATTTTCGTTATGTTTATGTGCGTGAAGAAGGCATGGCGCAGGATTTGTTGTAATGCAACCATTTTTGAGGTTTTAGGCATTCCCACTATAGGCTAACCGACTG
Organism: Lordiphosa magnipectinata; assembly: GCA_037044535.1. NCBI lineage: Eukaryota > Metazoa > Arthropoda > Insecta > Diptera > Drosophilidae > Lordiphosa > Lordiphosa magnipectinata. The sequence goes on along the minus strand of JBAMBO010002785.1, from coordinate 76,956 downwards.
AACTCGCTATCGCCGAGACTCAAAAGATTTCATTCTTCGGAATTATGGATATTACCAAATAGGTGGTTTTTATACCCGTTTCTCGCAGAGTAAAAAGTGTATACTAAAGTCGTGCAAATGTATGTAACAGACAGAAGGAAACATTTCCGACCATCTAAAGTATATATAATATATTCTTGATCAGCATCAACAGCCGAGTCGATAACATCTAGATTTCAGAGACTAGAAGAGCTAGAGCAAGCAAATTTGAAATGTGGACTCCTAATACCTGCACGCAGATCAAGTTTGTTTCCAATTTTTGCCAAGCCCACTCTCGCCCCTGCATCAAGCAATGTTGTTCAACTAGCACAATTTTGAAAATATTGCTCTCAGATTTAAAACTTACATTCGCAATATCTATAATCCCTCATATAAATCCCGAAATCCCTTCATAAAGATCGGACAATAAATATCAAAGTTGGAAAAATTTTGCATACTTTTTGGACTTTCCCCCTCAGGGACACATTTCTTCCCCTGAGGAACGTGTATATAACTTACGCTCCTGTTTGAATCTGAAAGCGTACAAATGGTATGAGTAGCATTGTGGTTCTTTTTAAGAATAAAAATCTTTAGCTGAATCTGTAGATGAACTATATATAAAACACCAATCGATCAGGTTTCAGGGATGACTCGGAGAGTTAGATGAAGTGAATTGAAGTGAATTCTACATATAAAACAGTTTGTCCTGACTGACTGACTGATTCACTGACTGACTGATCAACGCAATCAACGCAGAGCGTAAACGGTAAGTAATAGAAGGCTGAAATTTGGACAGGAGTTTCCATTAGTGGTGAAAGTGCGTACTAAGACGGGGTTTTAGAAAATTCCAACCGGAAAAGACGGAAAAGCGTCGGAAAAGTTTGTATGGGAATTTTTTTTTTTTATCCGATTTACTTGAAATTTGTTTTGTAAGCATGGTACGCGAAATAATTCGGCACATGTTTTCCCGATTTTGGAAAATCCGCCCAGGAGGAAAATGGCCGGGAAATTCTGCATGCAAAAAACTACTTTTCATCCGATTGAGTTGAAACTCGGTTTGTAAGGATAGAATACGAAATAAAGTGAAATGGGGCGGTAACGATAACGATAACGATAACGGTAATAATTCACTAAACTGATGGCGACGCAGCGAAGCGCGACGGGTTATATGCTAGTTATATATATTTACAAGGCTGCCAAGGCCTGAACGGTACCCCAAAGAACAGGTTCGGCTTGTGTTTTTTGGGTCCCTCGAATCGGACCATGAACCTAACTTTTCAAATATTTATCCTCCCAAAACCTAAGCCCGAGCTGGACCCAATGTATACAAATTAAGGTTCGGTTCAAACAATCATTTTAGTCACTAAAGAACTTTTATAACTTTCTTAGTATTATAAATAAGGTAAAGCATCAACAAGGTCCAGTATATTGAGGGGTTGGTGGCGATTCAAGATGATTTTCGTGTGCTGAACACGAATCTGTTTTCAGAAATGGTCCATCACGTCGAGATTTTTAGTAACTTGAGCGTAAAGTGGCAAAAAAACTTTTTTTTACCCTTTTTAGACGCGTTTTGTAAAGAACCTAAGCTTTTTTTCACTTTTTTTGATACTATCGTAAATTACTATTTCTTAACTTTAAAATCCTACTGTCTCACAGAATTGTACGATTTTTTGTAGCAAAGATATACCATTTTAAATACATATAATAAAATAACAAAATTGTCTACTGCCCAAAGCTATGCCTAGCAAAAACAGTACAACAGGCTAGTAATTTGTATAGAATTGCAATGAAAGTTGTCAACAACACACATTGCTTACTTTGGGGCAGCAACAATATATTCGATTTTTTGTGAATTACTAAAAATGGTATATCTTCTGTGAAATATATCGTAGAAATGTTTGGAATAGTTTATTTCAAAGTTAAGGTGTAGTACTTTACTATTCTATCAAAGAGAGTCCAAAAAAATATGGTTTTCCCACAAAACGCGTCTAAAAAGGGTCAAAACAGGCATTTTTTGCCTAGCTTGGTAACCTGGACGCGTTCTCTTGTAAAGAATTGGTTGATATAGAAATAACTGAGTTTAAATGTATTGAATGTATAGCCTAAGTTGAAGAGTACCGAGCGAAAAAAGACTACGTAAAATATGGTCGAACAAACAGCACAAATCGATGACAAGAAATCGATGGATCTAGTTCGATTGTTGTGATGAACGAATGTGATGTGCAATCATGATTGCTAATTTATGACTAAACAAAAAAATTCAAGCGGTCAGTAAAAATTAAAACGATAGCTTTTACGTAAACTAAAAACTCCATCAAAGTGTTCAGCATAAGCCAATCAACTGTTTATCAATTTAGTATGTTTGATGTATGCTGGTGAACACATCCATTTGTATTTTTCCTTTTCTACAATCATTAAGCTTTTCAACGGAATCCGAAAATTCAACTAGGAACTAATTTTATTTTAGTTTATTGTTGAAAAAAACATGATTTCTACTTAGAATTTATTGTTATACGTAAACTAGTTATGTTTAATAAGCAAGTTCTAGCCGTCTCGAGGTTATGTTAGGTTTGTATAACTAAAGATTAACAAGCACTCAAAAAGTGAGCAGCTTATTAAGGGCCGCCCGATTTTATAATCAGCAGTCTGATTACTGTCTATAAAAACATGCGATGCTTTAAGTGCTTGGTAAATCTAGTCAGTAAGCCCTTGCAGAGCTGTAAAATATTACAAAAATATTGGTTTAGTTACTTAACTCAAAATACTTTCCTGTAAGTAATTAGCTGTTAATGTGTAACACGCTTAAATAATTAATTATATAATAATAAAATGACGAACAGCGGAAGCCACAAAAATAAAATCTTTGTTTATTCGGAATTTTACTTAATCAGCCAATGTTTTTTTATATAAATAAGTTAAGAAAATCTTTTCCATTTATCCCCAAGTCAAAGATTCAAATATTATTTTTTGATACATTCAATTCCGTTTTGATTGCCTTCACTTAACTGCTCAATTATTGATGTTTAACTTACTTTAGGCTCTGTCGCTGATGTCCGCTCATGAAGTCCGCCAGAAAACTGACGGGTGGACTGTGACTGAATATGGGCGGACTGTGTGAAATCATCTTTATATAGTTTTTGTTTTGATTTGTTTTTGATAACGTTTCAATATTGATTTCTTATAACAAGGAACTGTTATTGTTGAGGGCCTGAGAACGAAATCAAAATAATTATTATTAATATTTTAATTGGTAATTATAAATTAAAAAAAAATAAAATATTGTTTATGTTTTCTCAGCTTGCCCAACAAGCTGATAAACTAACCGTTAGTTGTTGTTAGCGCTCTCTTTTAATCTCTTTCTCTTTGTGTTTTTCTCTCTGTTTTACTTTACGCCTTCTTGTGGGTTTAAGGAACTAGTGGTATCACTTTTTTTTCTTTTTAATTTTCTTTGCTTATTTTCATATGTACATCACGCACGCTGTTCATGTGCAAGCGGCGTCAGACAATGAATTATATTGAAATATTGAAATTTTTTCAAATTCACACACTCACGGACTAAACAACGACGGCAGAAGTTTACAAAAATTTATTTCTATGATTTTACGCGTTTTTAATAAGTTACATATATTTCTACTTTTTTTTGTAGTTTAGACGACAATACAAAAAAAACGCTCCGCGTCGCGTTTTTACTTGGTTCCGCCTCGACACTGCGAAGACGAATGAACTGGCCGTGTTAGGGTAACTTGCCGTCAAGACTGTGGAAGCAGCGTCCAATGCCGCACTCTCTTTTCTAGAATGCGCTCGCTCGGTCGCTTACTCTCTTACCTGCTCTCTCTCTCTCTCTCTTTCCCTGATGCTGATCGGCGTTTGCATTTGAATTGCATGTTGCATTATTTAGTTGATATTGAATTTAGTTGTAGTTGCTATTTTAGAGATAAGTTTTTAGGCGCCTTCGACGTCAGAGGCAAAAGTCACTTGATGTTCAGTCCTCCGAGACATGATCAGAGCATCCACTCGTTTCTTTGAAGAACCTCAGCTGATTTGGGTTTTATCTTATCATAGAATTTTAAGGCGTTATTAACCCTCATTTAGCTCCGGTTTCCACTCGGCTCACTTATCTTAATGAGGGCAACTCGTCGCGTCTTTTTTTTTTTTGAGTGGTTTTCCAGTTTATGGTGGGTCGGTCTTTTAGTGAATGTACCTGAGCCTACGCATTTCTTGATGCAATTTATGTGTGTAAGTATGTATGCTTGGTCTGTCAACTCCTAAATCAATTAGACTTTCGGTCTGTGTCGTTAACATCGGGTGGTATTGTGTAAAAGTTGTCGTTGAGATTTTCTTTATTTTATGTGCGCTCTCTTTAATATCTACTTTCACCTACAGCATATTTGATAGGGCATATGGATAAAAGAAGTTGGTATCAAATTCGAAAAGTGTTCAATTTGTCATTTCTCAAGTTTGATTTTATCAATGCCTTAATAGTTTCGGTCCTAAATGGGGACATATGTATGTAGTAAGCATACATAATCTCCGAGATTTTTGGAAAGTCCGAACTGAAGCCAAAGCCGGGAAATTTTTATTTTAACAGCCCGAACTCAAACCTGAACTAGACCTTAAAAAATTTGTATATTCGAATTCATGAAAACTGTCAATATCCCCAATGTAAAAGCATTTTGCGAAAAAAGGTTCTGGCTAACGTGAGCGGCATACCCTCCAAATAGGGTAAATAGAGTTAGTGGGTCGGGCTTGCTACCAACTACCAATGAGAACTTCTACATTTAGGTCAAAATAACATTAACCAACAAAAAAAATTCTGTAGCGAATTTGTGTCCACTTAGAAGGTCGCCAAGTGATGGTAAGCCGAGCGGTAAAACTAATTTTTGTAAGGTGACGGGGGCCAAATCAGCCGCATTTATTTTATTAATTTATGATCCAACTGTTTATAGGTTAAATAGAAAGCATGATAATATGATAAATGGCTCTACAAATCGTTAGGTCGGTTTTAAGTCGGAAACTAGAACAAATGGGATTAATATATATGTAAATATTTGTCCCTCGATTTTTTGTAACCAACTTAACAGTTGGATCGATTTTTTTGAATTAATAAAATAGAGGAAAGCTAACTCCGGCTCGACCGAAGTTTATATACCCTTGCAGCTTGTATAAATTATATAAATTAATGAATTTAATGATTTTGACTATTTGCTTGCCAGTTTGTTATATGGCAGCTATACTATATATTCATCAGATATTGACCAAACCCCGTAAAATTGTGTGGAATCTGATAATATTCATAACTGGAAAGTAAAAAGACGCTACCATTGAAAACAAAAAAGTTTTTCTCACTGGAACTACTTTTTCGACCGATCGTTAATATGACAACTATATTCTAAAGTCATCCGATTTGGAGCAAAATTGGACGAATTTTGTGGTAGCATATAATATTGATCAGTTACAAGTTTGGGAGCGTTAGCATTGAAAACAAAAAAGTTTTTCCTACTAAGACTTTTTTGCAGACCTAACTTTTGTATGGCAGCTATACCTTATGGTAGACCCATTTTCATCAAACTTGGTGGAATTATGTGAAAGTATATAGAACTTATAAATACGAGGTTTGGGAACGTTTGTGTTAAAGACAAAAAACTTTTTCTCACTAAAACTAGTTTTTTGACCCATGGTTTCTATGGCAGCTATATGCTATAGACATCCGATCCGGCCGGTTTCGATACATGTGCAGCGTCTTTGTACCAAAAGACTTCGTGCCAAGTTTGGTTAAGATAGCTTTAAAACTGACGGACAGACGGACATGGCTATATCAACCCAGCTCTTCATGCTGATCAAGAATTTATATACTTTATGTAATCGGAAATGATTCCTTCAATGCGTTACAAACATCTGGACAAGGGTATAAAAAGATTACATTTTTACATTACAATCTTAAAAAAGATTGAATTAAGCAAACAACTCGAGCACAATTTGATCCCAAAGCAGGATCATTTTAAGCATTTTCGAGATTAATTTGAGTTCAATATATAATATTGATATAATATTGATTCCTTTCCTGCTCCATATTCAATAGGAAATCCTTAGACTTCTTCAAAGACCAAACCAGTTTTGGTTTATTTAATACTTCAGAAAAACAAAGGAAATTAAAATTTTTGGGCTTAACTGGGATTCGAACCCACGACCATGAATGGAATGGCGTCTCAAGGCACACCACCATCGCCATAGTCTGTTGCCGCATGTCTAAAATGCTACTTATATTCGTTCGCTCTCGCTCTCTTAATAATGATCTCGAAAGGGATTGAAGCAAGCACATTTAAAATGATACAAGTTTGAAAGACTTGGTCCAATCCTTAAAAACTTGAATTGTGTAGAATATACTTTAAGTCGAGATTAAATTTTCAATCTCTAAGATTAATAAAATTGAAAATATCCCGACGTTTTTGTTTCTGTGTACTTACAAAATATTTATATTTAGTAAGAAGATTTTAAATCCAAAAATATCAAAAAGCATTTTTGATATTGTACAAGTTTGCAAATCTGTTAAATTTTTATGTAGGTTCAGTCCGGAGGTTCGCAGACCGGTTCCTGTACTTATCGGTCCTAAGGTTTTGGCTCGAATCTGGGTTCATGACATAGAACTGTTAGATAGTTGACAGATTTATTCCTCTATCTTCGGTCAAAATTTTGACAAATTTTTGATCAGGAGAACGCGTCCAGATTACCAAGCTATGTATGATTCAAGTCGAATGAACCACATGCCTTATTGCTATTATTCATTGGCCCTCTAAAAAGGCTTCCTTCAAAAGTTCAGGTTCTTTAATTTTTGGAGGGTAGACTCACCTTTTTACTAATGCACGACATTCGCTTTCCCTTTTCTAAATTGACGTAAGTTTTATTGGTAATTGTCTAGTATACCGACATCATCGCGCGTTTAAAAAAAAAATTTCGCCTCCGACGCAATAATTATGTATTTATCCACTTTTCAGAATTCCGATGAATAATCGGTTACATGGATATGAATCGTGGATGAGTGAATTATGCCTCCTGGGGATACCACTTAAAAAAACAGTACTTTAAACTCTACGTCGAGGTGGTGTGGAAAAGAGTTTAAAAGTATCTATCCACAATCCGCTCACTTGTATGTTGCTATTGGACTGCTTTATGAATTTGGAAATGCTAATCTAGTTGGATTCATCGAGGGAATTTTTCGGAATTTTTTGAGTTTATACAAGACAGTTACCAAAATTTATGTTTTTATTCATTATGTTAAGAAATTTATAAAAGTTCTTTAGAAACTGACTTGAATGATTGTTTGAATTGAACGTTTTTGGAATACATTGGATATGGTTCGGGTCTTGGTTCGGGAGGTTAAATATTTGAAAGGTTCGGTTCATGTCCGGCTCGAGGGACCCAAATCACGCGAGCCGAAACGGTTTTTTTTGGAGTTCGGTTAAGGACCGGCTATAAATAAGTTTGGGTGATTGAGCTTGCTTGCATAATACCCACAGGAGTAAACGAATTCACACACGAGTCCCGATTATTCAGAATGCATGTAGAACAGACACAGATTAAATATTATATTAGATAGCCAGAACAACAGCAACACGTTTTCTCCGCCGACAGGCACATACAACTATGATTGGGAATTTAAAAAAAAGTAAGTCAACCCCATAAAATTTATTAAATATGACCACATTTTTATTTGAAATGAATTAAATAAGGTTGAAAAAATTTCCAAAGGTCAAGAAGATGAAGAAGAAGAATTTATGTTCACAGTTTATATAAGAAAATTTTGCATTCTGCTTCAAAATTCTGGATTTGCTTCAGCTTACACCAGTTGCCATCAAGAGCACTTTTTTTTGCTCAGAAATCAGGAAATTTTTTACGTTAGGTAACCGTAAATGCCATTTTGCCACCTACACTCAGTGTAAATTTTTATTAATTTCAACCAACAAAATTCCAATTTTCTGATCATTTTTCATTTTTTTTTTCTCAAATATCGCTCCCATTCCCCTGCACTATGAATAAACTTGATTTTCATTCCCAAAACTGAAACCCACATAAAAATGCATTGTACCCACGTCAACTCGGAAATGGGACCCGACGGTCGAGTGTGTCTTTAATTTATTTTGTGTGCAATCGCTGCATACTTAGAAAGTGTGTGCGTGTCTCAATGACATTCACTCGGGTCGGGGTCTGAGAGTCAAAGACTGTGGCTTAGGTAGTCATCAAAATGCTCTCTCATAAATGCGTGACTCGGTTTTTATCGCCTAATGATAATGCAACTCTGTGAACCCTTCATGTCTGGCTATTCCATTCATTCAAGTGTTTCGTGTAGCCGTTAAATCTCCAACTTGTGTAAGACTTTCTTCAGCATCCATTCGTTGGGAGGGGAGACCGGCCGGCTTTACTCGCTTGCCTAGTTTGTTGAGGTGGGAAAGCCGGTTTGTCGATGTTGAAATGTAGTTTCCTGAGTGGCTTGTTGCACTTCTCTTGATGGCTCTCTGGTATGCCGAAGGCTTTGGGTTTTTTCTCAGTGATTTTTTTTTTTTTGTCTTCAGTGCCAGTGCCAGTGCCCTTTCGCCAAATGACCAGATGAGTTCTTCACTGATTTGATGCACTTGAAATTTTGTTGCACTTGCCATTAAGCTGCCTCCACGAATGCATCTTAATCTATTTTTGTAATGCACTTTTTTTTTCTTCCATATTTAAATGGGAAATTATAATTGTAGCAAGCGGATGTTGTGGGCAATTTACATTTTTTACTTATACAGGCGACTTTCCATTTTTAAAACTTTTGATGTACGGGGGTATCCCAAGTGGGGTGGTGCATTGAGATGAACACAAATGGGCGAAAAGTGATTTATATCAAAAACGGTGATTTGGCTGGTTAAACAAAATGTTCAAAAAATAAATTGTTGTCTTTGGAGTTTTTTGAATAGACCTCGAAACCCTTTGAAAAACAATTTATTATAGAAATATTTAACTTTGGATTTCTTATGCTTTCAATTATTTTTGTATATTTTTCAACTAATGTTGAACTATTTCCATAAAATCAACGAGAAGCATTTGAATTGTTATTTGCCCAGTCTACAAGAAAAAATAATCAACTTAGTAAATAGCAAAACACAATTGCCATTTTTATTGTAAATCAATAAAATTCGAATACATTTAAGCATTTAGAATTTACCCATTTCAAGTGCATTTCATATTCTTATCTCAACGCCTCTTCATATCATTTAAACCTATAAAATTCCCCTTAATATTCTCCTTATAATTATGAAACTTCTGTTAGCTTACAATACACATTTAAAATCTCGTAAGCTTCAACTGGGTCACCTTTTGGCTTATCAAGGTATATATACAAAAAAAAAAAAAGCTGATTATCATTATTACCTTATACATTCGACTGTATATAGGGAGTATAAAAGTCCAATTATAAATATAAATAACTACAATACATGATTGTAAAACGAAAAATAAATTATCATGAAAAATTTTCCACCCCAACCCGCGCAGTATAAAAAGATCAAGGGATCAATTACAAAATGACTTTTTGTAGTAAAAAACTGACGTCAATCGAAAAAAGGAACTTTCCTCCCGAGACCTCTAGACATGAACTAATGTAGTTATTTCTAGGTAAGAGCGTTACCTAAATAGAATTTGTTTAACATTTTAGCTATTTTTAGCTATAATCTTTGAAAGCGTGGAATGTTTGTCTGATTTTTGTACCTTTATATTGATAATAATAGAACTTTGGCTGATCGTAATATAATATACAATATTTTCAGCTGTAAACATATTAATGTAATGAACTGGCTTTGGACCTTTGGATGAACTAGTCGGAAGCACTCTAATAGCAATACCGAACTAGTGATAATGGTTGATAGGATGGTCACACTGGATGGATGATGCGAGCATAGAAGGAGGCGTTAGTGGATTATGACGGACGGGTGTATATCAATGGACATAGACCATATTGATAATGTAAATAGTAACTGTGTAAATAAAGTGTAAATGAAGACTGGAAAACGCCGAAAAGTCGGTGGTTTACACCAGCGGTGGGCATGAAACTGGAGTTTGGGAGCAGCCCAAGAACAACAACAGAAAAAACAACCGTGCGCCTCTTGTAGGCGCCGTGCCCCGATTTGCATTGACTTTATTGTTGTTCACAATTTGAAGCGAGTTAATAGCGACGCAGTTTATTATGAGACGAACTGGGACCAATTGCCGAAAAAAATCTCGGAGCCCACCGCTGGCTTACTGTAAGCTAAATTTTTGTAAGATTTCTGCTCTGTTCCCATTACTCCAAGCTTATAGTGGGTTAATCAAGTTTTTTGCTACTTGTCGCGCGACCATTTCACATGACTCTATCAATTCCTGTTCTCCAGCTACGCTCCCCCTCTACCTTTACTTAACTCAATGTTAAGTTCAATGACTAAAACTTAAACGTGATTTCTTGTTGTTGGGCAGCTGCTGCTGGCTTCATTATAATTTTGAGTATGTTTAATCAGCTTTTGTGTTATCAGTTTTATGTACTGGCCTAGTTTCTTTATTATATTTTCGGTAGATGATGAAAATGTGACCTGAGGAAGGCCAGTTTATTTATACAGTTTTTTTCATTTTTAGTAAGAGTTTTTAGTGTATTTGTAAAGCTATCAGCGAGGCTCGAGTTGAGCAGCGATGCAGAAACTGCCTGTATTTTGTAATTGCAGCCGTCTGCCAAGCGAGTCTCGGTCGTACAAACTTGCTTGTGCGCCCAGCTGGCGCCGGATCGATTAGAAACGAAGCAATTGCTTGTGCAACTAAGTGGCGACAGTTGCCAAAAAGAAAACTCTCGAAACAATGGACTCAATGGTGCGTAGTCTATGGGTTTCCTGCCTTTCTGTATCATGCTGCGGATGTTTTGAATATAAGAACTGTTATTTTTTGGCAAGTTTTTAATAGAGGTTACATCTATCGCTTAATAGATTTTGTTGTTTTACATCTATCGGTTTCGTTCGGACTAAGACTTTTTAAATATGATAAAATTTTATAGAATCTTCTAAGAAACTTAACAAAAGTGATTATGTTTGAAAGGAAATTTCATGAGGTTTCGAAAACTGTTTAGCTAACTAAACAATTTTGATGTTTAGGCTAAATTGAAAAAAGTTTTCAATGAAAATTGACATTAAATCAGGGGAAAACTTATCATTATTTCAGCTTATTTCAAGTGGATTTCCTCAAGGAAATGCTTTAGATGTCGCTTTCTAATTGCATTTCTCTTTTTAATTATATTTTAAAGTTATAAATTTCTTATCTATAAATATTCAAAAATATTTCATAAATTAACTCTGCACCATTTGGTTCATTTTTTTTTTTAATTAATGCGACTTGATGTTGTCCGCAAAATTTGTTTATCAGGTAGCAAAATATTATAAAATATGCAAAGATATTTGATCAGTTCAATGCAATTTTAATTGGTAAACGTTTTCATTAAAAATTAAGTGAATCTGGTTGAGCAAGTTTCAAAATCAAATCTTATCAGGTGATTTTTTGTTTTTTTTTTGGGGTAATTGGAAATAACATTTTATTGCAACTTAATTACCTATTTTTGGTTACACTTTTCTTAATTGAGATATTTCGGTTGAGCTTTGATTGTCGCACCATAGGTTAAAGTTAAATACAAACATTTGCCAAAAGAAAATTTTCTCTCTAAATCTGATTTATCAACAGTTCCCACACCATGCAAGTTCACAGAGTCCACACAACGAAAAGAAAAAAAAGTTGGCAAACATTTATCGCGAATGAAAAAACTAAAAATAAACAAACAATTCCGCCTTTCTTTACCAAAACTAAAACTATAAAAAAAATGTTAAACATAAATCTACATTCACCTCTTCCTTCATTTTGTTTTCCGGTTTATGCGACATTAACATAAAATTGAACAAAAAAAATATTGAAAATTGCATTCAATGTTAAATGCGTGCATTGCACCTCACAGATGCAAAAGTATCTAGGCAAGTTTGTAAATATAACTAGAAACGCGTAGACAATTTTGCAGTTTTAATGAGTCATTTTTCTCTCTCACTTTTTTTGTTTTTTTTTGATAATTTGCCTTGTGATTTTGTTTTGTTGATGTTAAATTTAATTGAATTAACCTTCTCTGAGGGGGGTTAGACTGGTTGTGATTTTTATGCAAAAAAAAATTATGTTTCGAAAACTTCCTTTAAAAAGTCTACTAGTTTTTTAGTTCAATGAACTGTATTTTCTTACGTGTGCAAAAATTTAATGCATAATTGCAAAACTTTGTTTATTTATTTGTATGTTTATGTGGGAAGCGAGAGCTAGGGAAGCATTGTTTGTTCAAGGCAGTAGAATAAAAAAAAATCAACATACGAGTAATTGGGTTGGAGATTGAAAGAGATAGATAGTGCAAGTTTCTAGAATCGATTATGGTAAATAAAGACGAAATTTTGGCAGAGTTCAAGATAGAATTTACACCGTTTTGTACTGTTTTTTGGGCACAAGAGCTTGATAAGGTATGTGCTCCTCTCACCCTCAACTGGAAAGATGGTCTAGGCTCCGTGAAGGTTTGGAATTCAATGAGAATCAGCATAATGGATGCTCTTAGACAGAAGACGCATGCGGAACGGATGACGCGGAAAGGATCCAGCCAAACTATAATATACAGATATCTCGACTATACAGCTGCCCTTAAATTGCAACACCTGGCAACCAGTAAAATCTCATGGGTGATGAAAGCGCGTCTTGACCTTATCACGTTGTCATCAAATATATACAACAGACCGGTAAACATGCCGTGCCCAATCTGTAATACCGGAGAAAATGAGGATTTGACGCACTTCTTAGCAAGATGTCAAAGTCTTAAAGATCAAAGATCGGCGACCCTCGGCAAACCATATTTTACGAAGGAGGAGCTACATGATATCCTAGACGATAAGACTAAGGAGAATTGGGAGGGACTGGTATCCTACATTAAAAAAGCTATGCTTTATAGAAAAGAGATGTTGGAAATACTATAATATACAACATTAGGCAGATTAGTCAAAGCCCCGTACTGCTGAACGGTCTGATTTCTTGGGAAGACCAGGGAAGTCAGGCGTAGCAAGCGGGTGCAGGGTGAGGCAAAATGTGCTTGGCCGACGGACGGTTCGTGCAACCAAGTCGGTTACGATATTCTTAGTTTTGTTTTTATTTTTATTTTATTTATTCACAATGTTATTCACCATGTTATTCTGTCATTTTAGTTTTATTCACAATGTTATATGTATTTGAAAACATTTTGATTTATTAAAATTATTATTATTATTATTACTCAAAATTGCAAGTATTTTTTATTTTTGAATGCACTTAAATTAAGTACAAAACATTCTATAATCGAAAAACTACTGTTAATGTTATTGAAGTGAGAACAAACGTTCTTGAATCATCAACTTTTTGTACACTCACAAAATAACTCAACCTAGAAAGCGACATTTTCGCACTAATTCTTACAAAATCGCCCTTAAAAAGGGTAGAAGGCGACTTACCTTATTTTTAAGAAAATCTTTTCTAAAAATTTTAGAAATTAGTTTTCTCAAAATTAGTGTAAAATGCCATAAAAAATATGTTTTAAATTTCAGGGAAATTTTTCTAAAAACCTTGAACAATTTCAGACGGTTTTTGCTGATAAGTCGCTTTGGAATTCCCAAGACACGCACTTGCATGAGGAGGAGGCAGCTGCTGACTGCCTGTGGGTAGGCAAAGACCGCTGAAGATTGAACAGGGATGTTTTTATAGGCTGTGACTGATTTTGAGATTGCATTAACAATTGTTTTTTTTTGTTTTAATTACTTTACTAGGACTTGTACTCGGGACCTCGTAAGACTGAACACACATACTCAACTACCAGGCATAAGCAAGACCTGGCGTCTAAATCATAGTTAAGAATGTAAGCAGCTTGCACTTTGCCGCTCAGCGAGCAACAAGGGAAGTGGTTGATTGGACAAGACATGCGCTTGGAAAACGTCAAGGCCTGGGATCAAGTCATAGTTTTTCTTCTTATGTAATGTTTTTTTGTTTTGAGGTGTTTTTTAACATTGTCCTTATTTAATACAATCCTTTAATCAATTACTACATGGTGCTACGCATGTGAAGACAAAACAAAAACTTCCTCAATACATCTGCATTGTTCAGGCATTGCGAATGTACATTAGTGTGTGTAAACACATGCCCTCACATAGATGCCTTCGTCGTTAAAACCGAACTTTAGCATAGTACAAAGCAATTTCACAAACATTTTATGAAAGGAGGAAGGATTTAAAGGGCTTAAGGTTTTAAATGATTTTCGTCGAACATTCTTAGCTGAGATTTTTCCCAAACTCAGCAATAGATAGCGTCACTACTTTGAAAATTTGATTGCCAGTTTGTTATATGGCGGATATACGATATATTCATTCGAGATATTCATCAGATTTTGACCAAACTCCCCGAAAATGTGTGGAAACTGATAATAATCACAACTGAAAAGTATAAAGACGCTTCCCTTGAGAACAAAACAAGTTTTTTTCACTAGAACTACTTTTTCGACCTATCGTTCCTATGGCAACTATATGCTATAGTCATCCGATTTGGATCAAACTTGGCATAATTGTGTAGTAGCATATAGTATTCATCAGTAATAAGTTTGGAGCGATAGCATTGAAAACAAAAAAGTTTTTCCTACTAAGACCTTTTTCCAGACCTATCTTTTGTATGGCAGCTATACTATATAGTTGGTCGATTTTCATCAAACTTGGTGGAATCATGTGAAAACATAGAAAACACATAAATACGAGGACTGGGAACGTTTGCGTTGAAAACATAAGAGTTTTGCTCACTAAAACAACTTTTTCGACCAATCGTTCGTATGGCAGCTATTGTCTATAGCCATCCGATTTGAAACAAACTTGGCGTAATTGTGTGGTAGCATATAATATTGATTAGAAATACGTTTTGGAGCGATAGCATTGAAAACAAAAAAGTTTTTCCTACTAAGACTTTTTTCCAGACCAATCTTTTGTATGGCAGCTATACTATATAGTTGGCCGATTTTTATAAAACTTGTTGGAATTATGTGAAAGCATAGAAAACACATAAATACGAGGATTGGGGACGTTTGCGTTGAAAACATAAGAGTTTTGCTCACTAAAACTACTTTTTCGACCAATCGTTCGTATGGCAGCTATTGTCTATAGCCATCCGATTTGAAACAAACTTGGCGTAATTGTGTGGTAGCATATAATATTGATTAGAAATACGTTTTGGAGCGATAGCATTGAAAACAAAAAAGTTTTTCCTACTAAGACTTTTTTCCAGACCTATCTTTTGTATGGCAGCCATACTATATAGGTGGCCGATTTTCATAAAACTTGGTGGAATTATGTGAAAGCATAGAAAACTTATAAATACGAAGTTTGGGGACGTTTGTGTTAAAGACAAAAAAGTTTTTTTCACTAAAACTAGTTTTTCGACCAATCGTTCCTGTGGCAGCTATATGCTATATCCATGTGATCCGGCCGGTTTCGACACATGTCCAGCGTATTTGTACCAAAAGACTTCGTGCAAAGTTTGGTTAAGATAGCTTTAACAGACGGACGGACAGACGGACATAGCTATATCAACTCAGCTCGTCATGCTGATCAAGAATATATATATGTACTTTATGTGGTCGGAGATGCTTCCTTCTATGCGTTACAAACATTTAGACAATTTTAATATATCCTATACAAGGGTATACAAAATTATTTTAACGACATTCGTGACTCCTTCAGCATATAGGTAATATTTAAGGCACGAGTTGATTTGCTCGCCTTAAATTTTATACCTCATATTCCAACAGCCAGAGAAGACATATACCACTTAATCGCAATATGCCCCATTCTAAGCGAACTCAGGCGGTTACACTGGAAAAAGGCATCTCTGACGAAGGAGTAATACTTGGCGGCGCTAAACGATGAAGACTGGCACATCTTAGTTGAGTTCCTAAAGGAGACGCTGAGATACAGGCGAAATATTATGAACGAGTTTAAGGAACCCAGCACTGCCACTAGAGAGGAACGATGTGGTATCTCGCGACGAGCGGGGCAGCTGCATGTGGTACTCGAAAGTGGCAGGCATCCTGGAAGGAAGCTGAGTTTGGCAGACGGATATATGCCATGCCAATTAACTTATTCATATCTTTATTCCTACCTAGAATGTTACTTTCTATTTTTGTATAATACAATTTTAAATAAAGATACTACTACATATGGTGTGTACCTAATGTAATGTAAAGAAGATGAAATTTCAAAAAATTATTAATATCTAGCCTCAGTAAAAAATGGCTGACAGAGTTCTAGATCGATCGGGAAAGAGACCTACAGCAAAGAATATCTATACCATATCATTGTAAAATCTTCGCTTAGAGTATCTTGATCTTTGGTTAATTCATTTCCTTTGGATTTTTCCAGATTTAATACAGAGGCATATTTTGAAGAGCAAATTGGGAATAGTTTTAGAATTTAATGGATGAAAGAACTTTTGTGTTGTTTTAAGAAACTTAAGAATTTGTTAGACTTGAATTAAGAATATTTTTCACTTATTTTAAGTCGGGTTATACTTACGACCATTACAACCTAAAAGTATAATCAAAAAGATTTTAAAACTGTTCAAAATGTACTGAATATATCCCGAAACAGTCTTAAAATCTCGGTTGAGTTTGATATAATTAGCTCTACATCCCCCCTAGAACAAAAACCTCCAAATCATCTGGGTCATTAAATGAACTAGCAACTCACTTGACGCATTTTTCTCACTGCAATTTGATATCTTTATTAATCATAAATTTGTTAATCACTAAATGATATCAACTATTTGCCACAGTATGACACAATGTGTGTGCGTGTTCGTATTAATATCTATCTAACGACTCCCTTCATAGAGCATACAAAAGTCCAAAACGCTCCGCTTGTTTGTTTAGTGATTAACGGGGCAACAATTAAGTGTTTTCTGCCTGCTTGTTTGGGAACCTCTCTAGTTTTGGTTATCAGACCTGGGTCTAGCCAGTGATAGCCCAGGCATGCCGATGTCTAGCGCGATTTCATTGAAACGGCTATTCCAACTACCGAGCTCCATCGCCTGACGGAGAGCACAAGTTGAAAACGTGATCGGTAGTCGGAGCAGACCTCGGTCTGCTTTTGCTTCTATTTGAGTCTGTAAATAGACATCGATCGGTTTGCATAATAAATCGCATAATTAACCGTTTTTTATTCATTTTATTTATTTAATGCTGCACGCCAAGTTGCAATGGAAAATTACTTACGAGATAATCGATCAATTGTCTTTCCATTGACCCCAGTTTTGTAAAGTTTTACTTAAGAATATTTTTTTTACATTGTGACCTTTTTCGTTTCCGTTCTTCAATAAAAACGGAAGAAATCTTTTGATAGTGCTTGCCAACAGTTTGTGCCATTTAGTATAGTTTGCATGATCACGCTTCGATCAGGTGCTCTAGGTCAGTTACGGCAATGAGCGACCCAAAAATAAACCAAATTAGTTCTATATTTATGAAATTTTTGTAGTTAATGCTGCGCAGTTCATCAGCTTTCTGGGTGATGATAAGCGGCGAGTCGCGCGCCATGCGGCTAAATTTAAACATTTTCAAGAGTTTGTTGCCACTACACATGAACACTGAAGCATTTTGCAATCAATATATCAATAGAAAAGGCGTAGACAATTTGCAGAATTTAGTTGGTTTGTCCGATATTTTATGATATCATCACATTTTTGTAAATAGTAGCGCCCCCTTTTCTGATCCAGCGCCCGTATTGCGCTTTATTTATTTTGCACGCAATTCTTAAACTATTTATTTTGTTTTCACGTAGTTTTCCATCATCCAAATATGTACAGAATGGGAAGGTTATTTGTTTGTATGATAGAGCACATGCTCTAGACTAAGTCGTATTAATGGAAACAAATGAAGGAAATTTTGAGTGAAAGGAATGCTTGAAAGAATGAAAAATATTATGACATCTACTACTTAAGCATCGAGTGGACGTTGGTAGCTTTGATTGTACATATCGTATTGATAAATCGATCAAGTACGATATGATGATGATAATATTTCATATGACGATATTATTGATAATAGATTTTGTCATTTTTATTACTTGACGGATTTAAAGCAGTCTAAATGGTTATGCCTCGTTCCATAGAATCGGATCATGTATATACTTCTTTAAGGGTAGTTCAGATTAATTCTATGGGTAAATTCATTACCCATTTCGAGATTTTCGAATGCAAAGTCGCCCAAGCGCCATTTGTCTCATTTGGATACGTTTT
The DNA here is from genome assembly GCA_037044535.1 of Lordiphosa magnipectinata. NCBI lineage: Eukaryota > Metazoa > Arthropoda > Insecta > Diptera > Drosophilidae > Lordiphosa > Lordiphosa magnipectinata. The sequence continues at coordinate 58,590 of JBAMBO010002785.1, read as the reverse complement.
GTTGTCATAAAAATGCCTTTAGATTGCATTGATTTTTGGTCTCTAAACTATTTCTAAGGGTACAAAGAGTTAAACAATAATGTTGAAGAAACCATAAGAAACTATATGATTGCAACTAACTGTAAGTTTCTGCTTTATATTATAACAGAAACAACATAAATATAAGGAGGAAATTTCAGTAACGTAACGTCAGGTAACGTCACGTCTGATACTTATGCAAATAAAAAATAGAGGGGCAAACATTTTTGAATAAGATAACCTGGAAAATAAACGTGTATTATTTCAAATCATACTAAAAAAAATTTATTCAAAAAGCTTTGCCCAATTCGCAGAATTTTGCATTTTTCTAAAACAAGTCAAAACCCACTTCCGTTTTATGTAACGTCACGCCAGCATATATGATTGCTTATATCTTTAACTCCTTATGATCGATTGATGTCATTGTTTTTGCTGATTATAGTGCTACTTAATTGCTACCCAAATATAGAACAATCTTTTTAAAAATCCAAGATTTTCATATTTTTCAAAAAGATCTTTTCGTACGAACGTAACGTCCCGTCAGTTTGGAAATGCCCATATATAGATTAAGAGAGTTTTTATATTTTGAAAATGATCGGCAGCCCTATTCGTAGCGTGGTGATAAGTTGTTGCCAATAATTTGATAATTCGATAATCTAATAAAATGTTTTAGCTTTTCATTGTGTACCTTCACCAGCTATTAGCCTTAGCTCCGAAGCCTTGCTCTTTGAATTCGGCGTTAATCTGTAGGATCCCAGAGAACGTTAATGTTATGTTAATATGAGAATCGTATTTCTATGTCTGTTGCAGTTCTGGTACATACTGTTTAATAATAATGGTAATATTCTGTTCAAGTTCTAGTTGATTTCAGTTCCGTATTGTAACAGAAAGTATTAACAACGAAAAGGAAAATAAATGTGATAAGCTTACTTGTGTGGCTGGAACAGAAAGAAAAACTTCTGTACAAGAGGTGGAAAAAAAACGATGTTCAGGGCACCGATTTTTTTCCATTATATAAGAATAGCTTCGTCTGTGCCAAAGTTTTGATACCCTTGCAAAAGCTGGTTTTAAAATATCACAGACTTTAAGAACGCGAACAATTAATTTAAAAATTTTTCTTATTTCCGACTGATCGTCATCCAAATTAGACCAAATTTTAAGAATCTGTTTGAGAGCATATATGTATAGTTAACAATCAGCGAGTTTCAATCAAACGAGAAAGCCAAGCTTACTTCGTCTGTGCGGAAGTTTTTATACCCTTGCAAATGCTGTTTTTGAATTGTCAGAGTTTAAGAATGCTTACATAAAAATCAAACAAATTTTGTAACTTAAACCCATTAGCCGACAGATAAACATCTGATTTCGACCAAATTTTGCCAATCTTTTTGAGAGCATATCAAATTAACAATCGCCGAGTTTAAGAACGATTTAGTTGAAAACAAAAAAGTTTTTCTCATTAAAATCCATTTTCCGACCAAAGGTTCCTATGACAGCTATAAGATATAGTCATCCGATCTTGACCAAATTTTACAAATCTGTTTGAAAGCATATAATATTAATAATGGCCAAGTTTTAGGACGCTAACATTTAAGACAACAACAGACAAAAGTTATTCTCATTAAGACCCATTTTCCGACCGATGGTTCCCAAGCAGGTATAAAATATAGTCATCGGATCTGGTCGGTTCCGACATATTGGCAGCGTGCAGCAAAAAAAAGACTTTGTGCAAAAGTTTCAGCTCGATAGCTTGCGTAAAACAGACAGACAGATGGACGGACAAAGTAAAATCGACGCAGCTCGTCGCCCTGATCAAGAATATATATGGGCATTTCCAAACTGACGTGACGTTACGTTCGTACGATAAAATCTGCAATTAAGTAGCACTATAATCAGCAAAATCAATGACATCAATCGATCATAAGGAGTTAAAGAAATAAGAAAAAATATGTGCTGGCGTTACGTTACATAAGACGGAAGTGGGTTTTGACTTATTTTAGAAAATCGCAAAACTCTGCGAATTGGGCAAAGCTTTTTGTATACAATTTTTTTGCAATCAGATAGTTTCTTATGGTGTCTTCTGCATTATTTTTTAACTCTTTGTACCCTAAGAAATAGTTTAGAGACCAAAAATCAATGCAATCTAATGGCATTTTTATGACAACAAAAGGTATCCAAATGAGAAAAATGGCGCTTGCTCGACTTTGCATTCGAAAATGTCGAAATGGGTTATGAATATATTTCGAATTGGGTCATATAAGTTCATTTTGATTATTTCCCCATGAAAAAATGATAAAAAATAGTGTTTTTAAGTACTTTTCATTTTTTGGTCTCGGTGGACTTTTCTGTGGAAATGCCCATGTATAGTTTATGGGGCCAGAAATTAATATTTCTATGCGTTGCAATTTTCGGGACAAAACTACAATACAATAATGCAAGGATATAATAATATAGCTTAAAATCGATTAAAAATCGTTTTTAAAAATTACTGGAATAAATTCTTCAGGGATAAAAACATAAATATTTGTCACAAATAAAGTAAAATGTATTTTTTTAACGTAAACCAATTATATTACTTCATGTTATATCTGATATTCTAAAATTCTTCTCATATTCAATTTTTGTTATTGATATTAATAATAATAAATATAAAAGAACCACTTTTCCAGCCATTTCGCCTTGGTCAGAAAGTCCGAAAACGTGGACACAATATTGTCACAGATAACTCCTCATTTCGGAAAATTTTGAGACCGATCCGACCACGACCACCCTTACCACCCACACTAGTAAATTTGAATAACTTATTCTTTTTTAAGCTAAAACGCTGCAATATAGCTTCCGACTTTGAAAGATTCTCTTAATATGTACATATTATAGATAAAATCGTTTCAGTATAGCTTTTTGAAAAAAAAGGTCTTGTATTTAAAGCTATTGTGTTACTTAGTATGGAACAGAATTTATTTTTTTCGTTTATTCAAACACATAATTTGGTTTTATTCAGCTTCTTCCAAAACAAAAACGAAGGATAACAAACGAGAGTCGGTCAAGCCCACAAATTACTCCAACCAGAGAATATACCCCCGACTTAGTTTGTTAAAAGTATAAAACGTTGCGTTCCTAAGCGACCTTAACGCGAACTATTACGCGAACCTTTGTTTGAAGCTCGTTTGCCTTAGTTCGAAAAAGTGCCCATTTGGTTTAGTACGTTTGTGCAATATTTATCGAATATTTTATTACAGCTCAAATATGTGTGTAAATTGTGGGCCCAACCAAGGTTCGACAATAAAAACTTCGGGCAACAAACCGCGTCGCAAGTGTCTTCGAACATTAACCATCGTTAAATTTCTGGTTTGCAGCTCGTCGAACCAGTTTTTTTTCGAAACATGTTTTGAGTTTGCAGTCCTGGTTTTTACTTATACTCCACGAGACACAATTATATTTAAATCCCTTAAACCCTTAAATCCCTTAACCCTTAAATTATGATAAAGGTCCCTTTTTTTATATTTCGTTCCCAATGACCCTGTCCACATTTGCTGAATTTTACAAATTTTTATCTAAAGCCCTTAAAATCTAAGATAAAATTGTTGTCGCTGTGTGTTACAAGTACAAAAGTACCCATAAAACGCGAACCGAGGCTTTGTTCGTAAAACTGGGTATGAGGTGATGCTTACAGAGGTCCTTTTTAACATAATTTTAGGGTCTTATGACGGGATTTTAAAAAAAGTTGGATTTTGTCGAACTGTGTAATATACCAGAAACAGTTCTACAGACACAACAAAACACACAACATGTTTTTGGCATACCTGTACGAAAATATTTCATATTAGTAACTAGCTCTCTTTTTTAATGGATAGCCCACAGCATACGTGCAAAGTCGATTAACTTTTGCGACCGATTTTCAATAAGTCAGGAGCGCACTAAATCAGCTTTTTTTTGAATACAGATTTTGTGTTATCTTGTAAATGTACATCTTTAAAATTATTGCGATTTTCAATTAAAACAAGTAAGAAAGTCGGTCAAGCCCAACTATAATAAACTCTTTAACCCCCAAAGTGCGTATATGTCTGCCACTAAGTGGCAAAGAAGCCAAAGAGTGTGTGAAGTGCTGCCCATTGCAACATAATTGTTTGTTTACCTTATAACTCGACCAACGTTCATCCGATTTCGGCAAATCGATAATTAATCTTGATTACTAAATATGTCTAGAAGGTACAATCCATCTATTTACAAAACTTTTTCGAATTGATCTGCCTGCAAATATAAGAAATATTTGTTCCATACATGTCAAACCTCTATCTTTTACCATCTCTGAGATCTGTTTGTTCATACGGACAGACGGACATGGCTATATCGATTCGGCTGTTGATGCTGATCAAGAATTTATATACTCTATAGCAGGTGAAGCGCGTGAAAGCCAATACAAATACACAAAATACAACTCAAGCAAGAACAACCACAAGAAATAGAAAGAGAAAACCGATTTTTATTGGTGTGTGTGGTCGTTGCTGTCTCAAGAACACGCGCGCGAAGCGATCGCTGACAACGCAAAGGCAACATTGTTGTTGCTTTTTGAATGGCCAGAGACATAGAAGAGAGTCACATATGATGTTGTTGTTGCAGGTCTGCACGCGCCAACAACAAAACCTTAGCTCGGAAAGAAAGATAGGAGAGCACACATATGAAATTGTTTTTGCTTTTTATAATCTTATGGCCGCACGAATCGTATGCGAGCGGGCTATACCTTTGCTCAAAGCAAAAACAAATTCATGGCTTGCGGCATAGGCTTGGGCACCCCAGCTCTATAGGGTCGGAAATGATTCCTTCTCCCTGTTACATACTTTTGCACAACCTTAATATACTCTGTATACCTTCGGTACAGAGTATAAAAACTATAAAACTTTTAAAACGAGAAACCCCAGAACCGAAACATTACATTTTTGGACCTTTTCGGTTCCAAAAATAGAGTTTCTTGAAATATATTAAGTATCAGGTTGAGTTTTTGTTCAAAAAGTATTAAAAGCATGTTAAAATATGTGTAACAGTCAGCAGGAAGCATCTCCGACTCTATAAAGTATATACGAGCGTATGAGTTCTGGCAATAAGGGCGGATCGATTTTGGTTTTAAGTCGTTTTAAATGGAGTTCGTGAAAACACAGGATTTCAAAGTATTTAATTCGTTTTAGATTCCAGCTTAAAGGGTTCCAAGCGTTTCTGTTTTAAACCGAAATTCCCATTTATTTACACTGTTTACTTTAATTTATAAATTAAAAAAAAAAATCGAACTATTATGACTGCCATCAATCACGAATACAACACACCCCTTCAAAACAAACTTCCAAACCTTCTTTATCAACATCTGAATTTAGCTTAGATTAACACTATTTTTGAATAACACCCAGATTGAAGGTGGACACAACAACAAACCCATAAACCTTGTCTATTAATACGAACAAATTAAACTAACCAGACAGTGGGAAACGGGTCAGCCACTTACTTGGCATGCGCTCTAAAAATTATCTCAAATGAAAGGGGGCTGCGATTCCTGAAGCTGCACACGCTGAAAACAAATGTCAATTAATCTAGCTCCAAGTCCCTGCCCACAAATCTAAGCTAGAGATCATTCAACTAATTGATAATCGGGGGAATTAAGCAACGTGTGCTTGTTTAGACGTCAACTGTCTAGATGTAAGGCGCCATACTTGGGATTTTCTTAGCTCAGCTGATAGTGAATAGGGTGGGCGTTTCATTACATAACTCTACACCCAAAGTTCTAAAAATAATTGGACTTGGTAGACTAAAACTACTACGAATCAGTAATCACTGGCAATCAGTCAACCCAGGATGCATGCCTGCTTTTTGTTGAAATCCCTCATTAGACAGAAATACTATATGTGCATGTGCACATGTATTAGGCATTATAATACCTCCATTAATTTAAATGGCATTCCCTTATCATCCTAACCAAAAAAAAGAAGAAAGAAATGAATTTCAATTCAGAATTTATAAATAAATTAATAAATATTAAATTCACAAAAAAAAAAAAACACACAAAATGGAATGCATTTGGTTGAAAATATATTTTTCTTCTTTTTTTCCCAAAAAAGAATGTCAAAGTGTATCGCTTGCAAGAGGAGAGCGGAGGGAATGGAAACAAAAGAATGTTTTGGTATTATCTATTCAAGAGACAGCATTTGAAATGATAATAATATGTGGGCAATTAAGATAATGGCAAACAATACCTATGGCTGATGATAAGTAGGGGGCTTGTTTACCTAACATAAATATAAATGAAAACAAAATTATTTACACTTTACATTTAGCCTTAAAATGTGCAAAATGTTAGGTCTGAAGTAAATGAAAAGAATTAAGAATAAAGCATGTGAAAAAGTTGGTAAAGCCCGTCAGTGATATACTCCGTCCTGCAGTAGCAGCTGAAAGCAGCGCCTGCCTGTTTGTTATATGGCAGCTAAAGTCACCCAAAATTGTGTGGAAACTTATAATATTTACAACTGGAAGGTATAAAGACGCTACCATTAAAAACAAAAAAGTTTTTTTCACTAGAACTACTATTTCGATCGATCGTTCCTATGGCAGCTATATGCTACAGTCAACCGATTTGGATTAAACTTATCAAAATTATGTGGATATAATAAATATTTATAAATATCAAGTTTGGGAGTGATAACATTGAAAAGAAACAAGTTTTTCTTACTAAGACTTTTTTCAGAATTATTTTTTCTATGGTAGCTATACTATATAGTTTTCCAATTTTTTATAAATCATGTTGGAATTATGAAAAAGCATAAAAAACTTATAAATACGATGTTTGTGGACCAAAAAAGTTTTTCTTACTAAAACTAGTTTTTCGACCGATCGTTCTTATGCCAGCTATATGCAATAGTCCTCCGATTCGGCCGGTGCCGACAAATGTGCAACTTCGTGAAAACTTTGGTCAAAATAGCTTTAAAACTGACGAAGTAGATAGCATAGAAACAGACGGAGTGACGGACATGACCATATCAACTTAGCTCGTCATGCTGATCAAGAATATATATACTTTATGTGGTTGGAGATGGTTCCTTCCATGCGTTACAAACAAGCAAGGGTATAACAACTCAGTTTTCTAAGCTAAAGTTTTCTAAGAAAAGCATGCCAAATTAATAGTGCTGAAAAAATTTTTGTTATTTTTAAAAAATTTGTGCGCTTTCCAAAACTATTTTTATAAATTTGTGAAAAAAAACTCTGGGACCCTTGTGGAAACATTTATTTTATGGGGTCAAAACTTTTCGAGTTGTGGCTACTAAATACGTTTCTCCCCGAGGAACTAATATATCATAGTCGTGCGTTCAACATTAAAATTATCAATACCATTTTCTTTTACAAATTTCACCAATATCGCATAAATCTATCAAATAGATCTCATAGGTCCAAAACTGCAAGTATATATAAACATAGTCAGAAGCAGAGTATAATACAGTCTACCTATTTCTGATAATTCTGTAATCCAATATATAGCCGTCTTCCAAGGCCACTTTCTCTACATCAAACATTTAATGTTCTGAGTGTTATCATTTTTTCTGTGTATTTTCTCAAAAGAGTCGAAACGGTTTCAACCCAAGATTAGATTCTTAATATAAATATAAATTTAACAATCTTGGATAAACATCGTTTATACTCGACCATAAGATGAAAAAATGTTATTTTAATTTTAAAAATAAATATAAAATAAATACCTTTGTTCAAATGGCACATTCTAGAGATCATTCGCTGGATGATCTAAATGAGCTCATTCTTTCTCCATAAGAGATAAATGTACATTGGCACCGGATCCAACCGCAACGGATGATCAAGTCACTATCACTCTCACAACATTTAGCTTTTTTCCACCAAAAGGCTAGATTTTCAATCGATATGTTATCGAATTCATAAGTGTGAGCAATAGGAGCAGTAGCTGTGTCAATGGCGTTCAGTGTTGCCAATTTGTCCTTATTGCGGACAGATCTGTCCTTTTTTAAAATGCAATTTCCGGAAAAATTTAGATTTTTCCTTCTTTTTTTAATTGTTCTAAGGCATTTTATCAATTTCAACTATGTGGTATTGCTTTCATATTGAGTTACCGCCATCGATAAGCATTTTTCAAAGCGATACAACTCTGCAATCCCACAATTGGATGGAATTGGATGTGCCTAGATGCCAATTATCCGGTTCCGGATTGACCATTAAAACACATGCAAAATGCAGTGCCCTTCGCACTGGTAAACAAAATTACGTTTCACTTTCAAAATCAGCAGCTTATCTCCGAAGGCGGCACTAGCAATGTCTTCGCACACGAAATTGAAGCTTATTATACAACTCTCGATATAACGAAAATAAAGCAATACGAAACTCCACGTCAGACGGCACAGACGTGTAAAATAATTGTCCCTGAAGATGGTTGCCGGTGAGCAACCAAAATATATCGGAAAAACAGCATACACATCTGTGTATTTCATTTGACCTCGAGCCTTCTAAACTACAAATTTCTACAGTTTAGAAACGTCGCCAACTATAAACTTTTTTATATTCATTAATGCTTTATTATATTAATAAGAAAACTTTGTTTGTCCTGTTTTTTTATCCTTTTAATAAAAATCTGTCCGTTTTCTTTCTTTTTTTCTGGGTTTAAACGACCTTTTTTTGTGTAGAGGCGTTGGCAACACTGATGGCGTTGCAATGGTGGAAGTGCAGCACAGTGGGAGAAGTGTATGGATTCCCTTTATTGAAAACTGACTACGCCCATGAGTTGTGCATGGCCAAGGCAAGCGCCAAGTTTTCCATTCGTTGTTATAGAATGTTAAAATGCTGTAATATTTTCTATTAATGTATTCCGAAAACTAGCTATATCGTGGGGGGACTGCCAGGAGAGCATGCTGCTTGATATGTGGAGAGCTAACTGTGATTTACAACATTGACGTAAGACCGTAAATAACATTCTTCAGTGAAACAAGGAAACATCCACTTTTTGAAATTGTTGTTGAATGTTTGCCAGTGGAACAAGGGTATTCAAGTATTTTATTAGGATGGGTGCGCGGCAGGGAGGTGATAGGTGTGTTTTATTATACCCGTTACTCGTAGAGTAAAAGGGTATACTAAAGTCGTGCAAATGTATGTAACAGGCAGAAGGAGTCATTTCCGACCATATAAAGTATATATATTCTTGATCAGCATCAACAGCCGAGTCGATATAGCCATGTCCGTCTGTCCGTCTGTCCGTCTGTCCGTCCGTCCGTCTGTCTGTATGAACACCTAGATCTCAGAGACTAGAAGAGCTAGAGCAACCAATTTTGAAATGTAGACTCCTATTGTCTGCACGCAGATCAAGTTTATTTCAAATTTTTGCCACGCCCACCCCCGCCCCCACAATAAAAAATGTTGAATATCTCGAAAATTCGATATCGATCTCAAATTTAAAATGTACATTTATATTCGCAACATCTATAAGCCCTGAAATTTTCATCAAGATCGGATGATAAATAGCCGAGTTAAAAAAATGTTGCATACTTTTCGGCTGACCCACCTCAGGCACACAGGAAGGCTATTAAACATTTGTTTTCATGAGTAACGGGTATATCGAAGTCGGTTAGAGCCGACTTTAACTTACGCTCTCGTTTTAGTGTTTGGTATTTTTAATTTTATCCGTTTAGCCGTCTTTGATTTGAACTCATTACCTCGAGGTAACTAAACACAGAGCATGGCGACTTAACTCGCTGCTGCACCATTGACCGCACGCGTGGCCGTGCAGCTAATCACAGTGAAAGCATTCACCGTGCAAAAAGCTTGATGGTGCAAATGCTCAGATTGTGGCTTAGAATTGCGAGGTCATGTGTTCGAATCCCATTGAAACCATATTTTTTTTTAACAAAATGTTTCAAAACAAAATTGATGGATCAAAACATAGCCAAGGCTGTAAACCGGTCTTAAACAGAACCCTGAAAAACTGGTTCAGTTCTGGATTTTTTGGTCCATCAAACTGAACCTCGAACCTAACCCTTTAAGTTTGTAACTTGCCCAACCTGAATCCGAAGCGGACCTCCTGTATATTTAAAAAAAATCGTCGATTCAACACAATCCCTTTTAACTTTCTCAAAATTAAAACGGGTACAAAAATTTAAGATGCATCTTTGAAATCATATCCAAAATCGGCATATTGCGAATTCGACAAAAATAAAAATCGTTATCAATTTCTAAATCTAGACACTTTTGTAAGCCGTTGTAGAGAACGTCTGAATAATAACAATAATGAATGTCCATTAAAGTACAGATTGACGTTTTAAAGAGCTTGTTAAATTGGTTATTTCCTCCTAAACACAAATATGTTAAAATTTTGAACGAAAATAGCATCAAAAGTCTGTCAACTATTTATGAATCTATGAACCAAGTCTTGAATCAAAATCTTAGGTTCGATAAGTACAGAACCGGTCTGCGAACCGTACCTTCTACTTTAGAAGGGGTTCTAACAGCCGTATCGAACATTCTGCAGAATTTCATAGGTTTGCAGCCTTGTTTTTAGCAACTATAGTATTGGCCGAAATCGATTTATTATGAATTTATATGAATTATTAGCTTAAGCTTTACAGAGAACTATAGGTTAATAATTTGAGAAATATTAAATCTTGTTTTTCAGATTTTTAATCTCATTTCAAGGTATTTCAAAATTTTTTTTCCAGATTGCAAGCTTCTTAAAAAAAGATTTTAAATCTAGGTTTTAGCTTGGCTTTTTTTCTCAGTATACGAGACTAATGACCAAGTCACTGTCACAACATTTAGCCTTTCTCCGTAAAAGCTATCGAATTCCCAAGTGTCAGCAATAGGAACAGACGATTGTGTGCAGTGCTGCCAAATCAGCTTTTTTCCCGTCATATCTGGCTTTTTTTATAACCGTATTGCGGGAAAAATTTAGAAACAGCGGGAAGCGGGAATTCCAGCTTTTATAAAAATGATTTCGGCTTTTTTCAGCTTTATTCTTATTTTGGAGTCATTTGCAAAACTTATAAGCAAATCGATAGTAATTGCCACCTCTAAAGTTTAGGAAACAATCATCTCAAAGTTTACAAATAATTGATTAAAATGCCAACAGTTTTCAAACAAGAAAGTCGTAAAGTCTGGCTGCAGAACCCGGAGCTTAAAGCTTTGCTCAGGAAGTATGAATCTTAAACCTCTTGAGTTTACCGAAGTTGTTGCAAATGCACATCATTCTACGACCAAAAAAAACTAAACATTGTTACCATTTTGAAAGTATTTTTCGTAGAAGGTATTGGAAAATTACGATGAAACTAAAGTTTTAAAAGTAGTAAAATCAAAACTCAGAAATCTAATGGAGGTGAGCACGCTCAATTCAATATAATGTTTAAGATATTGGATATTAGTGAAAGTGAAATAAAGAAATTAAATTAATATTATAGTCAGGCATGTTCTCAATTTCATTACTTTCTGAAAAGTAAATCGAACGCAATTCCTCATCGGTTTCGTTTTTGGTTCTCAATTCCGAATGAAATGGCTTTCGTTTTACTTTTTGCAAACCACCAGTTCAAGCGGGATCGGCACTAGATACATAAGAGCGAAACCACAATTCCATTTTTTTATGTAAATCTAGAAACTGAAAGAGTGCGTAAATTGGCAATTACTTTTTATTCCACCGACCAACAAGCATTACTTTTCAAAACGAAAAACTTTTTCGTTTTGGTGTTGCGAGAACACGAATCAATTCCACTTACGAAAAGTTGCCGTGGAAACGGAATAAAGAACATGCCTGAATATGTGTAGTATAGGTAGATACTGGTTATGTCGAAATGAGAAATGCTGCTTCGATTATAAGGTCCTACCTTAAGCTAATAGGCACAACTGAGGCCTGCGGCAAGGATGAGGACAAGGAACTTCACCACTCTGATCATATATTAAATATATAATTGCATAAATAATAAGAAACGACATGCGCTTTTTTTCCAGCTTTTTTGTCGAAAAATACAGCTTTTTTTTCATCTCAGTCCCGCCGAAAACGGATTTTTTTGCTCGGCAAAAGCTGGCAACACAATTTGTGTGGGAGTTGTATAGCAGACGGAGAAGTTTTATTAAATACTGGCTACGCGCCTGGATTGCTTATTAAATGTTTAATTAAAATGCAATAATATTTCATATGAATCAATTCCAAAAAATAGGTTACACCGTGTAGCGGAGCATGCTTCTTAACATGTCGATGAAAATCATTCAATCGGCAGTTGACTTTGGCGTGTTCGAGTCAACATTCGTCAGTCAGTTAACTAAACATTTACATATCGAAAAAATATATTTGTACAATTTTTAAAATTCCACTTACAAAAGTTAAAGAGCGCCAACAACGTAGTCTGTTCACCCGCAAGTTCGTCTATAAGAACGCTTACATCTCAGAGAGCAACCAACTTTTGTTTGTAGATTTTGAAAATTCCGCCCCCACGTGTTATCGATAGCCATAAGTCGAGTACTCACAGCTGAAAGTAATTAAGTATCGATACTCTCCAGTCTCCAGTCTCCCATCACTAACTGTCACTGCCGCCAGGGAGCTAAAAAAAATTGCAATAAAATTTAGTTTTAAACAAAATGGCCAGTGAAGTTGATGCTTTGGGTGAGCTAGAATCCCGTCTGGACGAGGTCACGCTAGAAGATGTGGCCAGTCGTCACCGGCGAGAGCGCAAAGAGCTGCAGGCCAAACTTCAGGCCATGAAAAAGAATGCTCCCAAAAACAACAAAAACAAACGCAAAGAATTCTTAGAGGAAATGGCCAAACTGGAGGGGGAACTGGAGCAGCGGCACAAGCAGGAACTTAAAGCGGCTGAATCTAAACCACTCCAAGAAGAAGTGCAAGTCCAGCCGTCAAAGGTGACGGAAAAAGTAGAAGAACCCGAAGAGGAAGACAAAGCAGCGGAGCAGGAGGAGGAGGAGGAAGTGAAAAGCGGTCAGCGCCTCTCCAAGGCCCAAAAGCGTCGCAACAAAAAGGCCAACGAGGCGCGCCAACGTGAGGAGGAGATACGTGTGGAACTGGAAAATGCAGCCAATCAGCCCTCACCCAAACAAATAGAACTTCAACAGATCAGCGAAAAATTGGCTGCACGTGAATTGTCGCTGCACTCCATAGCCTCGGATGGAGATTGTCTGTACCACGCGGTAAGACATCAGTTGTTAGTGAATGCTTTACCCGGACATAGTGTACAGGAGCTGCGTCAGGAGACGGCCAACTATGTGAGGGCGCACAAGGATTCCCTGCTACCGTATATGACGCATCCCGAAACTGGTGATTTACTCAATGATAAACAATTTGAGCAATACTGTCAGGATATAGCCAAAACACATGCCTGGGGTGGACATATCGAATTGAAGGCCATCTCTTCGCTACTCAAAGTTCCCATCGAAGTGATCCAGGCAGAGGGTGCACCCACTTTGCTGGGACAAGAAGAATTTGGCGGCGCACCTTTGGTCATTTGTTATCATCGTCATATTTATCAACTGGGCGCCCATTACAACTCCACTGTACCAAAAGACTAAACAAAATTGGGGGGGAAAATAAAACTGCAATTTCAAATTATGGTAAAAGTTTTTTAACATTTATATACATTTACATAAAAAACTATTTGTTTGGAAGATTTGAATTATTGTCAAAAATTGCAAGTAGTTTTAATAACAGATTTTAATTAGCTAAGCGGGGAAGTCCCCCCACACACCTACTCTCTCTCTCTGTCTCGCTCACTCCGCTGTTAAGAAAATATTTCTTATATAGAAAAATAATTTGGTGGCGTTTTAAGATTATTATTGCTTGATCCTAACTACGTTTTGACCTTTTTTTTTTTTGTTTCATTTCAATTGTCTTTTTTGGCGTTTTTCTTCGAGGCTGACTTCTTGGGCGGCGTATTTGGGTAGATGGCAAACAGGGACAGCTGAATACCACCCAAAGTCAGCAGCAACAGGTTTTGAAGCTGAAAATGGAATATTATTAATAACATTTCCTCTATCCTCAAGTTTTTTACTTACCACCATCACAGTATTCTTAATGGAGATGGCATATATCATCCAGGAAAAGGCAACCATATTACCAGCCAATATAATAGGAAACGGCATACCCTCAGTGCTCTTCTTTTCAATAATCTTGGGCAGCTGCAGCAGTGGTCCACCCACCAGCCACACCAATATACCTGTAATAAACATACCCAAACGGAACTCAATCTGTTTGGGATCCTCGAATTTGGCATAGGTCATAATGACCAACAGGAAGGCGGTGGCATAGCCCATTTGTTTCCAAATCTTGCTGCGACTCCCACTGGAAGCATAATAATAGAAACCACCCAGGAAAAGAAAATTGATAACCAAACCAATCCAATTGGTATTGGTCATGGCCGCATCGTTCATAATCTGGCCCAACTTCAAGCTGAGCACAGTTCTGAAAAAAAAACGAAAGGGAAAGATAGAGATGAAGAATTAATTAGATGTGAAAACAACAGAATTGATTCTTAAACTTAATGATATTATGTTACCATGGTTTAAATTTTCTATTGGATAGTTGACACATTTGCTTACAACAAAATCGTAAGCAATGAAAAGGATCTAAACTGTAAGCGAAACTTGCATTCATCTTACACCAAAAATCAGTTAAAACAGTAGATTATTCCTGTGAAATCGAGAATGTTTAGTTAACACTTTCAGCAATGGGTAACGTTTTTTTGCTAATAATTACCCGTACAATTAATTGATATTATACAGGCAGCGATGCCATGTAAAGCACAAAGCTACGGCACACAAAAGCTGTCGTGTCAACCCTCATTTTTTTCAGATTTAACTCCTTACACAGAAAGTTTGGAGAAAAGATGAGGTCATCAGCTAGTCAAAAGCCTATCTTGCAGCCTACAGGTAGCATTACTCTCCAGAAAACGACAATTATTAAATTCAGCAACTTTTAAAAAAATCAGATAAAATGATGTGGAACCAATGGCCTTGTTCAGCAGAATAACTTGCTCCCTGATCATGTATACATTTTTAATGATCTTCCTGCTAAACTCGAGTGATACGGCCAATTTGACAAGTAGCGAAGAAATAGTACGCTACTTTGAAGTGATACTGCTACCACCAGCTGTGGTTGTCTATCGATTGGCTTGTTCCAAAAAACCAAAAAAAAACTACGGTTAACCATTACCGAATGGACCAATTTAAGGAGCCCTTCAGGATATCTCGGACTACGTTTGGGGTACTTAATATGCTGTACACAAAAATACTTAGACTAATTCATTTTATAATTTCAGTCCAGTTCTACAAGTAGTTGCAACATGCGCTGCATCTACTGAGGAGCCAATTGCCAATTTGGCTTTTGGCCAAATAAGAGTCGTTTCTCGCTGTAGGTGACCGATTCAACATAGCAAAAAGTTCTGGACACCAAATTTTTGGGTACATCGTGCATATAGTCGCTGGATTAGCATCCACTTATATTAAATGGCCCGGTTGTGCCCAACAAGCAACTACTGCTGGCATAATTAAGGAGAAATCTCGAGGCATACCAGGTGTAATAGGTGCTATCGACGGCTGCCATATCCCAATAAAGCAGCCAGTGGGAAATTCATACGATTTCTTTAACATTTCTAATATATTATATAACGATATATAATCATCCGCTCGTATACTCCAACAACATGCATTTGATAGATGATTCAGCTTATCCGCTTAGTATACATCTGATTACACCTTTTCGAGATAATTTTCATCTCACTGAAGCACAAATTATCAGTATTTATAATATCAGATTTTCTTCCATAATATCAGTTATTGAGCGCGCATTTGGATTATTAAAAGGAAAATTTCGAAGACTTAAATATCGTGATATTAAGTCGCCCTGTTTTGCCAATTACATCGTAATGGCCAGTTGCTTGCTTCATAATTTTATTTTATTCAACGGTGAATTTGAGGAATGGGATGGGGAGGAAATGAAGTACCAAGTACTGAACCAGAAGCATCGCGCCGAGATGAAGCTAAGCCTCAACAGACAGCCTCACTAGAGGGATCGCGAAAACGGGATTTCATAAAAGATTTGTTGTATTAACCTACATATGTGCATAGAAAACTAAATCATGTATTTTTAAAGGAAATATCATATTTTACTTTAAACGGCCATTGCGTGGAAATTGCAAGACTTGTTGGATTGGCGCACCTAATTCTATACATATGTATCACTTCAGCGAATTAGTCACTTATATTTTTATGTATTTTTATTATTTAGCGGCACATTTGGTGAAGGAACATTTTGAGAGATTCAGTTCTCATTATAGACTAACTTAAATATAACTATTATAAGTCTTATTGGGGTGCTTTGGAGAGATACTCCTTTAGAAGGTGGTTGCGCTCAGCTTGCAACTTGTTGGTCTCCTGCAGAACCTCTCGCAGCTTGCTTAGCTCTTTAGTACGGGACTCTTTCACTTCAATAGCCTTTTTGTTGGCGTAGTAACATTTATTTTCTGCAGCACCCTTCCGTTTCCGCTTATTACGGATGGGACAGCTCAATTGCGCTTCCATCGAAGCGCTGCTGGATTCAACTGCGATAGCGTCATCTTCTACCATCGAGCTGCTGTTACGCCCGCCATTTAAGGTAGGAGCAAGCCCAAAGTCTTCCCATGACAATAGCTGCTCAATATTCTCCTCCTCACCTGCTACTGCCAGGTTATTACCTACAATGGATTCCATTTCGTCGAAAAACTCCCACTTGGTGGTTCCGTGGACAGTGCTTCAATTTTGTCAGGAGTTTGCCCAAAAACACCGTGGTCTTCCATTTTGGCCACGATTTGCATCCAAGTCGACTTTTTCTTTTTCTTTCTGTCACGGAAATCAGTCCAAAAAAGGTCAAGCGCTACTGCAAATAACGCCTTCTAACGCTTCTGAAAAAGTGCTAACGCTTAAGGCGTGCGGCGGGCCGTTTTTTTTGTTTTGAGCGACTTTGGGGGAAAATGTAGCACTGCGTTCAGCAGATCCTTTTCGATGTATAATTTTTTTCTGATACTTGCTCAGCGATCAATATTTCTGGTGAACACGCCCAATCAAGGCCGCAAAGCATATCGGGTATCAACGATCCTAAAAACGAAACTTTTCAATGAAAACAAAACAGCAAAGCTAACTTTGTCTGTGCCAACGTTTTAATACACTTGAAATGCTCGCTCGAACAGTTAGTGAAATCAAAATCTACACACCTGATCATATTAATAGGCACACACCGGAATTTTTGTAATTATAGATGGTTTTTTCGTACTTTTAGTGTTGACAACTTTTTAAATTTTTGGTTTTTTGTTGTTGTCAATGTCTGGCCACACTGTGACAAAGAGTTGAAAGAGGGGCTACCCCGTATATCAAAGCTTTTCTATAAATTGCGAGTCCACCACACATTTCGTCTGATCATAATAATAGGTACAGTCTCCGTTTCTCACAAGTATCAAGTGAATAATTTTGTAATCAGTGATCTTTTGGTAACTAAAGGTAAATTAAGTATAGTTTCTGTCAATAAAGAGAATTAAATAATTATTTTTTTTTAGAAAAAATTGGTCGAAATTCTCGTTGTACTAAAGAAGAAGCTCGATTGGTTCTTAGTCTGAGAAAAGAAGGCAAATCTTTACGAGCCATCGCCAAATTAATAAACTGGTCTCTTAATTTTGTTAAAAATGCATTAGAAAGAAAACCAAGACAGGAAACCCTTGACCACTACATAGTAACTTTGAGCAAAAAGGACCCATTTAAGTCATCGAAGGCTATTGCAGCCGAAATTGGGAATCCAGTTAGTGCTCCAACTATCCAAAGACGACTACAAGATGCCAACCTACCAGGAAGAATTGCCAGAAAAAATATCACCATGAGGCAAACATTTGCAAGGGACCACAAAGACTGGGTAGGATGCACCGGGGAGAAAAAAATGTAGAAACATATTATGGAGCGATGAAAACAAGATTAATTTGTTTGGGAATGACTGTGAAAGGAATGTTCGACGCCCTAAGGGAAAGGAATTCAACAAAAAAAAACAGTCAAACATGGAGGTGGCAATATAATGGTATAGGTTTGGCTCTCCTGGTACGGCGTAGGTCCAATTTATCAGACTATGCTGAAGAGTACAAATCCATATTGGAAACAGTTATGGTACCGTATGCTGAGGAACATATGCCATTACGTTGGGTATTTCAGCAAGATAATGATCCTAAACACACATCAAGGCTGTTATCTAAATTTTTCAAGGACCAAAAAATTGACGTTCTGAAGTGGCCAAGCCAATCCCCCAACCTTAACCCCATTGAAAACTTGTGGGGAGACTTAAAAAAGAAATTGGCAAAGCATTCATTTTCAAATAAACAAAAATTATGGGAAGGTATCCAAAAACTGTGGTATGAGACACCAGTAGAGACCTGCCAGGCTCTTATTAAAAGTATGCCAAACAAAAAATAGCAGTAGTGGCCAAAAATAGAGGTGGATACACTGGACACTAAGTTAGGAAATACTAATTTACCTTAAAAAAGAACACAAAATGGAAATAAAACTTTTTTTTTCTTACCAACACATGAAGTGTACCTATTACTATGATCACACTGAAAACGTATCTGAAACACAAAATGATCTCTCTTATGTTATATTATTATTCTATGTTACAATTAAGTTTATTTTATTAAAAACAAAAAAAACTGTTTTCTGTTACCTTAAAGTCAGAGTTGATGTGTGTACCTATTAATATGATCAGGTGTGTTAATGCTTACTTATTTTGCACTTGGAGCCATTTTTCGACGGAAGAGTTATATGGCCGCTATATGATATTGTCATCCAATTTCGACCAAATTTCGCACATCTGTTTGAAAACATATGAAATTAATAATGGCCGAGTTTAAGAACGCTTACATTGAAAACAAACCGGCAAATTAAATCTTTGGAACATTGTTTTCCTCTATTTTCGGTTAATTTAAGCAAAGCGAGACAAATTGAGCCATAGACCATATTCATTATGGTCATCACTAGACATCGGATTTTGCATACTTGCATATTTTGAACCGCATGTCCGATTTAAGTTCTGATTGCACCAGAGCTCGCAGATAACAGTTGACCGTTTTTCGCTGTTCAAAAATAGCTGTTAATTACGGAACCTTTGAGCAAAGAGTCAGAGATGAACCGTTCACATGCTCTCTTGAAAAAGCAGATTGTGCTTCTATGTTAGTTCTTCTATGTTACGAGTGAGGAGTCTGCTTGGGCACAGGTTGTGCTGGCTACACCGGCGACTCAGGTGTCCGTTGAAATTTTTGAAATATTTTGAGTGAGAAACGTAGTTTTAGTGCAAAAATTATTATTATTGTTATTGTTTTTGTTATGAATCTTTGAAAAGGAGAAATTCGAATCTGTTGTATGCAGGTCTGCAAACCTCTTTTTTGTACCGAAACGGCTCGAACCAGGTATTTCAACAAATTTTTTACTGTGAACCAAGCCAAATGTGAAAAAATTATTAAACCTGCAAGTGTTCCGTACCCAAGATTTCAGTTCGGTTGAACAAAAATTAACCATTAAACAAGAAAGAAAGTCGGTCAAGTCTGTAACCCCTAAGTTTGTATATATCTGATCAATTTAAGTTAGAAGCCACATAAAGTGACAAAAAAAAAAGCCATAAAGTGTGTGAAGGTGTCACCCAGACTTCTGGTGAGCTCAGTACTGAAATGAGACCTGATTTGGAGTAGCTGGTACTAAAAGCATGGCTTTTTAGCACAGGCAGGCGATCTTTCATGACGTTGTCTTTTTTAGGCTTGACGCACTACTTAAATCACTCATAAACTGCAGCTATTTCTAATGATTATGCTGATTTATCGAACGGAATTCAAACGGAATTATTCCCTTGTGTTCTACAAATCACTTAAGATTCAACGAGAAGGCCAAGCTAACTTCGTCTGTGCCGATGTTTTGATACCCTTGCAAATGCTGTTTTTGAAATGTCAGAGTTTAAGAACGCTTACATAAAAATCAAAAATTTTTCTAACTAAAGCCCATTGTCCGACAGATAAACATGTAATTTCGACAATTATTATAAAAAAACATATCAAAATAAAAAAATCGCCGAGTTTAAGAACGATAAAATTTAAAACAAAAAAGTTATTCTCACTAAGACTCCTTTTCCGACCGATCGGTCCTATGGCAACCTTAAGATATAATCATCCGATTTCGACCAAATTTTGCGAATATATTTGAAAGCATACAGAATTAGGAATCAGTCAGTTTAAAGACGCTAGCATTAAAAACAAAAAAAATTTCTTACCAAGAACTATTTTCAACCGATCGGTCCTATGGCAACCATAAGATATAGTCACCCGATGTCGATCTACTTTTTCAAAATAGTTTGAAAGCGTGCAATATTAAGAATCACAGACCTTAAGAACGATTTACTTGAAAACAAAAAAGTTATTTTCCCTAAGATCCATTTTCCGACCGATCGGTCCTAAGGCAGCTATAAAATATAGTCCTCCGATTTTGACCAAAGTTTGCAAATCTGTTTGAAAGCATATAATATTAATAATGGCCGAGTTTAAGGCCGCTAACATTGAAAACAAAAAAGTTTTTCTCACTAAGACCCATTTTTTGACCGATGGTTCCTATGGCAGCTATAAGATATAGTCATCCGATCCGGTCGGTTCCGACATATTAGGAGCGTGTAGTAAAAAGAAGACAAAGCTTTGCACGAAGTTTAAGGTACAAATAAGCTGCACATTTGTCGGAACCGGACGGATTGAATGGCTATAGCATATAGTTGTCATAGAAACGATCGGTCCAAAAACACGTTTTAGTGAGAAAAACTTTTTTCTTATCAATGAAAACGTCTCCAAACTTCGTATTTATCAGTTTTCTACGCTGTCACATAATACCACCAATTTTGATGAAAATCGGACAACTATATTGTATAGCTGCCATACAAAAGAAAGGTCTGAAAAAAGTCTTAACAGGAAAAACTTTTTTATTTTCAATGCCATAGCTACCAAACTTGTTATGGGTCAATACTATATGCTACTATACAATTCTGCAGAGTTTGAACCAAATCGGATGACTATAGCATATAGCTGCCATAGGAACGATCGATCGAACAAGTAGTTCTAGTGAGAAAAACTTTTTTGTTTTCAGTGATATCGTCTTTATACTTTCCAGTTATGAATATTATCAGTTTCCATACAATTTCTGAGAGTTTGGTCCAAATCGGATGAATATATCGTATAGCTGCCATATAACAAACAGGCAAGCAAATGGTCAAAGTAGTGGCAAATAACTCAGCTAAGAATGTTTGATGAATATCTTTTAAAACCTTAATTTATTTAAATTATACAAGCTGAAATTGTATATAAACTTCGGTCGACCCAAAGTTAGCCTTCCTCTGTTTTTAGGGATAATTTTTAGTCAAAAATGTTCGTCTATTTGGAAAATTCGTTGGTGTAAGTGATTCAGAGTTTGCTTGAATTCGCCGCACAATCTTTTTTAAAGAGGTGATACGCAACAGCGACTTTTGTCCATAAAGTTTCATTCCAGCCTAACCCCTAAATAACTAGCCCTGTTTTCACATTCACTTTCGTAAAAGTTTTGTAATTTAAAGCAGATATTGAACCATATTTGATCTCTTAATCACAAATCCTTTGTGGAAGTGGAATTGAGAACAAGGCTGATTACTTGGTGGTTTATGGGAATATACTAAACCAGGGGTGCTCACGGCAGATCTCAGCACCCAATATTTAGCGGTCTCACCTCAACTCTTTTTTTGTGATTGTTTGCTTGTGTGTAATTTCGTGCGATTGACTAAGACATGGACTTCTTCGATTAACGAAATATAGAAAAGAAATTAGAACAAATTCTGAGAAAAAGAACAGTGACAGAGAAGACCAGAATCGAAATGAAACTACAATTCGATTTGATTCAAAACTCATGGTTTAAATCAAACTACTTATCCTAGCTGCATAGCCCTAATTCTCTTACTCAAAGTCTCATTACATTTCCATTTTTTCTTAGCCTTACTTAAATTTACAAATAATTTTGAAATTACTCTCTAAGAAAGCAAAAGTTTGCCATACAACATCAATACACTCTAATCTCAAACAAGTTTTGTCATAGCCCAGAAACCGGCTGACAATTTTATTTACAATTTCATCATGACCGGTGTACTAAAACACGTAGCTTTGATAATAAATATGTGTGAAGTGAGTTCGCATATTGAAATAATATATATCAACGATTATGTTATCACAAAAATTCAAGTATTAAATAGATAAGTGAGCCAAAAACCATGTAGACGCCGTAATAATGAACAGAAACATGAAATTTCATTCACAAGTTGCCGGCTTCGAAAAGTCCTTCAACTCTATTTAGGCGGAAGCGAATGGCGCCCCCCCTGGTAACTAATTTGCATTTGGAATGCAATCTCCTACACGTGGCTAAGGCTAGTCGCTTAGTTGATTAGATGCCACTGCGGACTATCCCATTTCGAAAACCCGACTAGCATATTTAATAAAGCACATAAAAATGTCAGATAAGAATAATACGTGTTGACAGATGCTGACTGTCGATAAGGAACAAGATAATTCTGACAATTTTTGTTAAGAACTTTTTATGTAATTCACAAATCTGACCTTGAGAAGTGGCCAATTTTCTCTAGTGTCATGGTTACAATTCAAAAAATTTAATCAATTGTAGTTTGAGTGTGTTGGTCTATGTGTGTGTGTGTTTGTGTGTGCCCAGTGGACCATAATGAAACTATACTTACAAAACAACACCGCCCAGAAATGGACCCACCGGATAAACATCGCTGCTTCCCTTCTTACGGATGTCATTCAATAGAAACACACCAGATAGAAACTGTAGGGTAGTTATGGTGCCGGCCACCTTGGCTATCAGTTCGCTATAGGGACTCAATATATTGCCCAGTGCTTCCATTTTGATGTGGGATGTGTGAGAACTTGTTTCTTGGTTGGAATGTGGGAATGGGGGGTACCAGCTGGGGGGCAGCGATGTTCTTGCCGTTAATAAACAAATCAAGAATGAAAACAAAAACTTAACGACCGAAACGACGGCGAACAACAACTGACTACACTGGGCTCCACTCGCCGGGGCTGTCCATCTTTTATAAACCAAAATGTGCCAGATAAGGCCATATTGTCTCAGCCCCAAACGTCATGATAGGTGCTCGTTGTTATCGTTATCGTTTGGGGAGGGAAAACATACAAATTCAAATTTTAACTGTCTCCCCCATTTGAAAATGTAAAAATTTGATTCTAGCTAAAGAGAAATCACAAATTATGTGCAATATACCGTGTACCCGCGAAGGTCTTTGCTCTTGTAAGAAGGAGTAAGCTCATTTGTGTATTTTGCTACTGCAGTAGCACCAGAACGCAACGCAGCTGCTGCGCTACGACTGCGGAATTTCTTTTGCTTATAACTTTAATATCTTTTATCCGATCTTTACCATACCTTTGACGGATCGACAAATAATATTGATTACTAAATTTTGTCAATTCCAGCCAGTGCACAGTGTGTCGTTTCAGCAATCTAGACGATGAAAAAGAAAAAAAAAATTTCAGAAAAAATATATTTTCTCACGAAAATGCACAAAAAATAAACCAAGAATGGAAAACTCGGAAGTAACGGGACATTAAAGATAAGAAATGTTTTTGCTTGAGAATTTAGATGACTATGTCGGAAATTAAGTGCAACTTTAATTGATTGAACTGAAAATAAATACGAATATTGGCCATACTGATTTTGTTTTAAATTATTGTGCTGATATATTTAGTTAATTTGCTATTACTAACTGCTATTTAGTTAATTTTGCATCAAAAGTGGACATAAAACTATTGGGCTATAAATGTTGTGAAACTTTTCAAAATTGCATTTTTTAACCATTATTTTTTTGAAAAAGTGGTATAGAAAGTGTAAAGTTTCGACTTGTTTCGATTTGTGCTTGATGCTAAATTGAAGGTCGTTTCAAGGTCTTTTCAAAATGCATAAGTTTGTTTTGCAGCGATTTGTACAAAGTTTTTTTTTTTCGATAGACTGTAATTCTAATTATAAGTTGATGTTCGATGTGTGATCAGAAATTTTCGCCTCAAATAAGTCTGACTCTGTGATACACATAAAATTGAAATTTTCCGATACTTCTGCGTTAAAACTAAATAATTTTTCTTCCATAAAACTAATCTAAACGATTTAGAAATGATAAAGAAAATATTACAAGGAAAATCCATCTCTAATTTTTAAGTGCACCTAACTAACAAACGGTGCATGTCCGACCCCCCCTCTGGAACAATTTTTTTCTTATTTCGACCTCATAAGTACAAAAACATCATAAAATAATTTTCATTTTCTAAACGACGCACTGTGCAGTGTGCAATGTTTCGATTCTTTTTGGTTCCAAAAGTTATCACAAAAAATTTTTGTTCTGTTTCAAGTTCCGAGTTTTATTTGGTTTTTTCGACATTCCGCGTTGATTCCTTGTTAAGAGGCTCAAATGTTTGCAACTTATCATTTCGCTGGATATTCAAAATTAAGACTATAAATAATGAGAAAACGGGCCTAATACTTATTTTCAAAAATTCGAAATATTCAAAGAGAATATGAAACTGTATAGGTATCCCATAATATAACCGTTACCGAAAAATAGCTATCGGCCGAGTTAGAGACCGCAACCGATACAGCCGAAATCATTGTAGTTAAAATACCACAACTTTTTTTTAGAAAAGTTGTCGAAAATGCAATACTTCATTTCTCTTATAAGTTTTTCTTTCCCACTTTGCCGATTACAAGCATTGTTACTTTCAGAAACTAGAACATTGATCAGACTAAATTTAGAATCATGATGCTCGTTGAAATTCTATAATCTACAGTCAACAGTTTCTTATGATTTGGATGCAAAATTTGGGTCCTTATAGCCTAATTACACTGAGAACATCCAATATCCCACATCATGAGTTAAAATGCTTAACCAACATTTGTAAATTTTTCTTTTGTCTAAACAAGGGTTGGTGTCTAAAGGGACCTCCGCAACATAAATGACAAATTTTGCCGCTGCAAATTTTTATGATTCATGATGTGGGATGCTAGATGTTAGTTGTGCCTGCGACTTCATAGAACGATCATTTACATATAAGCTCAGGTTACACTACGTCCCACGATTTTATTTAAGCATGATTGATGCTCTAGAATCTAGATTGACAAGAGACAGAAGAGAGTATGCTGCCCGGTTCCTACCTAATTATTTTTAAGCTTTTAGTGCATTATCTGCATCAAAAGGCTAACTCTTGATACTGAACGATACTGAATATACATATATGTTTTGTGCATGGAATCGACCGGAACCACAACCGTAACCGTATACCGAAAAGAACCGATTAAAACTCGGAACCAGAACCGGAACCGATATTTGAAATTTTTTGTATACCGGTATCCTAGAACCGAAATTTTTGGAGATGGGCATTTCCACCAAATGGTCCACCAAGACCAAAAAATTAAAAGTGCTGAAAAACACTCTGTTTTTTCAAATTTTCAAGGGGAAACAATTAAATTGAACTAATGTAAGCCAATCTTACATTTAATTACAACCCACTTCGAAATATTCGGCTTTAGGGCTGCGCTAGCGCGAATTTTCTAATTTGGACATAAATATTGCACATTTTTTTGATTAAAGTGCCTATAGATTGCACTTACTTTAGCTATCTAAAATCGTTCTGAGGGTACAATGAGTTATAAAAGAATGCATAAGAAACCTTAAGAATCTATGTGATTGCAATTAATCGTAAGCTTTTGCTTGCATTATACAGAAAACACATAAATAAAATGATGGAAAAAAGTGTCGCGTTCGCAATGTCACGTATCGAATCATATTTTATTTTGAAATACAAAAAAATTATGAAAATTTTTCGATCAAATAAATTTTAATATACAGTTAAATTATTCAACCACATTTTAAAATTAGTCGCACTAAATGGTTTTGGCAGATCTTGCTGCGTTTGGCTTTTATATTGATGGCCAAAAACACCACTTCCATTTTTTGTCGCGTGCGAATCGCTTTTTGATTGACTTTATCTTGGAACCAGCACTAGGTGTGCTCTACTTTTTTCTCACTAAATAAAGTGCTTCGAAAGTGCTATAAGTTAAAGTAACAAAAGAAAAAATAAATTATTTTAATTTGACCTTTATTCCACTTTAAATGCGTACGACTGTCGCGTTCGACATCATGGAAATACCCAGATGAAAAGACCGAAAAGAACCTAAACGTTGTACCGGTACATTTTCGGTTCTAAGTGCAACAACTAGACTGAAAAGCATTCACTTAGTTTTGGGGGGATTTTAAGTTTCGGTTCTAAGCAAAAACTAGACTGCAAAGCTAGCACTTAGTTTTGGGGGACCTTTACGTAATTTGGTTAAGTCGCATCTTTTGTAGTGTGATATTGAAAAACGAGAAACCAGTCTCTTTGAAAGTGTTGCATCCTATATTTTTAGATCCTTCTTATAATGTCATGATAACCTTACCACAAAAAAGTACTTGTGTTATCCATTTCTCTTCAAATGAAACTTAATGATGAAAGCAGCTCTGACCAAGGCTGCAATCCTCTGAAATTCTTAAGAAGGTTCAGGCCCGGGGTTCAAACCCCTTGGTAAGTGTTATGTTTGCTTCTCAAACCAGTTCCTTTACTTATCGAAACTAAAGTTTTGATTCGAAGCTTGGTTTATGTATTCTGATATCGTTGAGATATTTTTTGGTAAAAAATTAAGCATATTTTTTGATAAGGAAGCTTTCAGCTAACGAAGCTATTAAAAACGTTTATCAATACCCGAATGGACCTCATTCATTATAGTAATCATTCATTAGTTCTCTAAGAGGGCCGCACCTTCTTCTATAATAGTTATACATGCGTGCATTGGTATTGATTCATCTACATATTTCAACATTAATCAATAAACGGATTTGATTTTTCATTTAACAACTTGACTTTATTTCCTTCTCGAAGTCGTAATATGCAGTTTGAATATAATTTTAAAATGGCAAAGCTCCGATTCAGCGCTATAAACATTTTTTAAACGTTCAAAATATTGTGATAATTTTAGATACTCTGAAAAACCTGACTTAAGATATTCTTTTAACCGAAGCTATTTCATCAGAAGAGGTCGCGTTCGGGTCCAGGTTCGGGAGGTTAAAAATTTAAAAGGTCAGTGCGATTGAGCCACAAACCCAAACCGAACTGGTTCTACGGGTTCGGTTCAGGACCGATTGAAAGTGGAAGCTTAAGTGGATTCATATGTACATGAATTTGTATGAAAAGGAACAGGACACTTCAAATATAACAGTATTTTCCCAAAACAGTTTAATGGCATCAAACATCATAATTTTTCCTGAAAAACGTTTTCAAAATAAAGAAGATGAAATTTCGTCAAAGTTTCCACATTTGCCTTTGAGAAGGGCAAGTGAGCGTAAAACGTTTGTTTTTTGGAGTATAATTATCGCTAAAAACTTGGGTGGTGACCGATCTTTCTTTACATCTCCGGTACGTATCGGTATACCGAAATACAAAACTATGTACCGGTGCGGAACTGAATACCGAAATAATATTAGAACCAAAACAGAACATTTTACCGAAACATAAGATTTGGTACCTACCAGAACCGGAACCAGAACCGAAATTCGATTCAGTTTGATTCCCTGGTTTTGTGTGTACCAAATTTTATATAAATGGGTCAACAGATAGGAAGTACAATTTCAATTTCAAGATTAGATCCACACAAGACACAAAGTTAACCAAATAAAAACGTTTAAAAATCTGACTTGTAAGCAAAAATTTGAAGCGGTGAAGCTTCTTTACTGTTGTGATACCATATAACCCCTACATTTTTACTTTTAGACAGTAAAGGGAGGGTCTTTCCTTTTAAATCATTTAGAAAGTAGCACAAACTGCTGAAATGTTAGGTAGGAAAGAGAATGCAGAGAGAATGCTGAACGTGAACGCTTATTTCTTCATCAACTGAGCAACAGCTTCTACAATAGTCCTTGAGGTTGATACCTGCCGTGAAGACAGTGTCTGGTGCGAATTCCTACGAGTAGGTAGGCATTCTGCCTGCTGAGACGCAAAATCATTAAAGTTCTTTTAAAGTGAAGAGTGGGCCAAGTTGTAATTTTGTAGGTAGTTTTCCTTATTTTTAGTTTACATGTCGCAAAACGCACCCCTATTGTGGTCGTATCCGGTAGAAGCTGGAAGTCTAACGTTGCCTTCAATGCTGCGTTGTCCAGGCACCCACACAAGACTTATTCTAAAGTGTTGAGCCAACTCATTCAGAGATTTGCGGCACTTAGAAAGTGGTTTAGTATTGTTTGTTTATGGTATTTCAGAAATTTTCTAAATATCTATAGGAAACAATTCAGTAAGGAGGATAAGCAAGGCTTTGAAGTTGTTAGTAAGTTTAAAAGTATGATAATTTTTGGTTTAAATCTTCTCATTTTAAATCGGACTAAGATTTCACAATTTTTTCAACAATTTCTGTGCTTGATTTTAGGAATCTGTGGCGTATATTCAAATGTTTGGTATCTATAAAAATACTCTAAACTTTCAAAACTATTAACTTAAGGAAAAGCTAATTCAAATTATCGACCTTTCTGTATGTTCCCTAAGTTTTTATATCTGCTATTCTGCAATTTGCAGCTTTTTACATTTTTTTTGGTTTTTATTTAACTTGCTAAACTTAATCTACAAAATTTAAAACATAATATTTCATTTAGGAACCCTAAACTTCCTCCTTTAGTACATGTTTCTTCTTCTCACTGACATGTGGCATTTTGCCTGGTTTGGAGTGCTTACGCACATTGGCCTCCTTCACCTGTTCCTTCTCCTTAACGGTACGCATCTTGCGCTGGGCATTCATTACATGTCTGGGCACCTGGCGATGGCGTGCAATACGCTTGATTTGTGGATGTGCGGCATATTTCTCTTTGAGTGCCTCTTGGTAATTGAAATTGGCTCGCTCGCGTGGTCGTATTACACCCAATTTCTCAGAAGCATTTGCTTTCCACATGCGCACATTCATTTCATCGGAGCCAGAGAAAATATAACGATTATCCAGAGACCAGGCAATGCAGACCACATGCTGCATTCGTTTGGTGTGATAAATATCTCGCGAGTGACTCTGATGGGCGTGATAAATGCGTATGGTCTTGTCATAGCAGGCTGTAACAAATTCTTTGCCCGTTGGTGAATAATCCACATCGGTGACGGCCGCCACATGATCGAAATGAACTTTGAGGGGGGTCTGCAGTTTGCGTGTGTCAAAGGTGTAGAGGCTACAAAGGTGGCAAATTATAAAAGAGAGCCAATTAATATGAAAACAACACACTCACTTGCAATCCTCATTGGCCACCGTAAAATTGAAAGCCTCCATGGGATTCCAGCACAATTTGTTGCTCTTCATGGTAAGCACCACTTTACGCAAAGGCTGCGCCTCGCGTTGATCATACAAAATGATGCTACGATCACTGGCACAGCAGGCCAACACATCAGTCTCCACTGGATTGTAGGCAATGGTATGCAAAGTGTCCACACCCCATTTGAGAGTCTTGAGAGGATCATTATGCTGTTCATCCCAAATGGAACAAACTTCTCCGCAGGTAGCAAAAGTATTGCCCTTTCTGTTATGTGAAATGCCATGTAAGCCATAGCGACTGAGTATGGTATTCACAGGTTCCTCTTCCTCGCCCACTTCTGGGGCCCGGGAGTTCCACACTTTGATGGTTTTATCATCGCCCACCGTAAAGAAACGTTCACCATCCCGTGCATAGGCTATGCCTCGCACAAAACCATCATGGGCCACAAAACTGCGTGAGCTGGTGCGATTAGCCAAATCCCAGAGACGCACTTCGCCATCATAGGCGCCGGTGGCCAAGGTAGAAAGCAATTTGGGATGCTTGCCAAAGCAGGCCACACCATCACGATGTCCACTTAGATTGCAAACAAATGGTTTGGCAAACACACGATCCAATTTGGTGGCATTAAGGGCACGCACATATTCCCTGGGACCCTCCAGTGGATGCAGAGCCGGATCGTAGTTGCGAGGAACTGAGTGTAAGACGCACGAAATGAGCAGAAGGAGAAGCAATAGTGTGGGAGAGAAAAGTTACCTTTGTGCTGCTGCAGTTTGGTTTCACGAACATAGTTGTCCGGATTGCGACTTAACATTTTCACCTTCATTTTGTTTAATATTTAATATTTATTGCGGCGTAGAAGTAAACAACATGTGCTGGCCAGATTTGGTCGCTACAAAAATGTGGCTGCCAACTTGTTAGTTTGGTCAGCTGTTTATATATTAGAGGTGGCACTTCATATCGATAGTCAAGTAACGTATGGTAAAGTGGCGCGGAATTTGAAAATGTACGGTATAAAATTATGTTAATTATTATTAATTAATATAATATTAATATTAATTATATTAATAATTAATTCTTATTAAGTGTAAAAATTATGTTTTCTCTTGTGGTTTTTTTTAAAATTTAATCTTACAAAGTGAATATGCGAACGTCTGCTACTTCCTCAGACAGAGAAGGAAACGAAACTGATTCAGTGGGATATATTATATGACGACGATTTCGGCGGTGACCAGTTTATTTACTTTGCGAAGAGATGTTGTTAACGAAAGTGTGCAGATTAATGAGTAACTAACACTTCTTACTACAACAATCTACGTTTGAAAATCAGAATTATTACAGCTGAAGTCGTGATTAACTTCAATATTTTATAAAAATATTTCTTTATTCATTTAGTAAACTTAAGTCTAAATGTTTACAATTTAATGTTACTTAACTTTAAGATATTACATAAGAGAAAGAAAAAATAAAAACCATTTTTGGTTTGGTTGCGTCAAACATGAAAAAGTTTAGTAAGTCCTATTTAGAGCTAAAAATAATATAAGTTACCGAATTTCAGTTCAATAACATAAAATACAACAAAGTTGGTTGGTGGAAGAACAACAAAATTGAAGCAAATCTGCCATATCGTTTATATGGCAGGTATATAAACTATTGGTCTAAATTGAGTGAATCTTTAAAAGTCGTTTTTGGTGTCCAAATTTGGAGTAAATATTCTAACAACAAGAGTTCACGTCAAAAAAAAGGCAAAAAGCAAAAAAACCGTGTGCATTTGTGGCTTGCTGTGATAAGCTGTTGGCATTGGCTTTATAGAACTGGTGCTTTGAATGTGGGATTTAAAGTCGCCCGAAAGATTGAGGGCTTCAGTTTGCCTCAATGAGTGATTTGCTTTGCATCGATTGAGGGCCTTACTTTGAATCGATGAGGTCTTTAGTTTGCCTCGATGAGAACAGTAGTTTCCATCGATGAATACTTTGTGTTGCCTCGATGAGGATTTTGCTTTGCCTCTATGAAGACGTTGCTTTGCCTCGATGAGGACTTTGCTTTGGCTCGATGAGGACTTTGCTTTGCCTCTATAAAGACCTTGCATTGCCTCGATTGGGACTTTGCATTGCCTTGATGAGGACTTTTGCCTTGCCTCGATGAGGACTTTCTTTTGCCTCGATGAGGACTTTGCTTTGCTTCGATGAGGACTTTGCTTTGCCTCTATGAAGACTTTGCTTTGCCTCGATTAGGACTTTAAGTTGTCTTGATGAGGACTTCACTTTGCCTCGATGAGGACTTTACTTTGCCTCGATGAGGACTTTGCTTTGCCTCGATGAGGACTTTGCTTTGCCTCGATGAGGAATTTTCTTTGCCTCTATGAAGACTTTGCTTTGCCTGGATGAGGACTTTTCTTTGACGACTTTGCTTTGCCTGGATGAGTACTTTGCTTCAACGAGGACTTTACTTTGCCTCGATGAGGACTTTGCTTTGCCTCGATGAGCACTTTACTTTGAATCGATGAGGTCTTTAGTTTGCCTCGATGAGAACAGTACTTTCCATCGATGAATACTTTGTGTGGCCTCGATGAGGACTTTCTTTTGCCTCTATGAAGACTTTGCTTTGCCTCTATGAAAACTTTGCTTTGCCTCGATGAGGACTTTGCTTTGCCTCTATGAAGACCTTGCATTGCCTCGATTAGGACTTTGCATTGCCTTGATGAGGACTTTGCCTTGCCTCGATGAGGACTTTATGTTGCCTCGTGGAGGACTTTACTTTGAATCGATGACGACTTTATTTCGGAAGTGAGATCGGTAAGAGTGCTATAATTGAACACGAATCAATTAGAAAGAATTTGTAGAGAGGTTAAAAATATGGAGCTAATACTAGGGGTGTTCCTGCAAGTGATTTTGATTCTGTTTTTAATTTCGGTGTGACCAGATAAACTGCAGAAAATGACAAAAACACTGTCACACAAAATCAAAATCAAATCACTTTGCAGGAGCGACCTAAAAATAATTTTGATTATTAAAAAAAAATTTAATAAATTCCGGAAAATGCCAAAGAAAACTGGTAAGACTGCGTTGATTGAATCAATCAAAAATAGTTTACTCGCGGAGTATATTACTTAGGAATTTTCGCAGGTACGTTGTAATCCTACTTTTTTATGGTTTTGTGAACGATTCATCTAATAATGCAAATCGTTCGAGGAAAAGGCAGAACCAAATTTTGAATGAACTAATATTGTATGGTATCCAAGGAGATATGGCATTCCTAACATCAAGCATTCTGTCCCAAAATGCAAGCAATTCATAAACCAAATCTGGACGAGTGTCGTTTCAAGCACTACATGAAGGTAAACGTAGGAAAGCTTCAACGTTATTTTGAGCTTAATAGAGCGCAGCAGTCAACAGATCCCAACTAACGTACAACTTATGGTGGTTCTATATCGTCTTGGGTCCTATGGCGAAGGATCCTCCATTCTAAAAACTGCAGCATTGTTAGAGATTGGTGATGGTGGCACCATTCAACGAATTACTCAAAGACTATTTAAGGATGTTTTGACATATATTTTAACATTTAATCTCAAACTCATTTGCTGTGGATAACGGAAATGATGCTGACGCTGGTCAAATAACCTCGTCAAATGACGGCATCGAATAAACGCATTAATTTTTATTGTATTAAACCTATTATTCAGTATACATTAATCATTGTTCAAGACTATTGCATAAGCTTATATATAAGGTCGTCAAAAAAGTCTTGCGGTATTTCCGCAAGCTTGTCTTTGCAAGCGCGTAGTTCTAGTTGTATTCGTCGCATCGGTTCACGCTAGAGCTTTTTGGAAAGCTCTTTTCACGCGCTAACACGTGTTTGATTTATTGTTGTTTGTTTTTAGTCGTTCGTGAGTTATAGCGTCGCAAACATGGAGCAAAATAAAGAGAAAATACGGCATATTTTACAGTACTACTACGATAAAGGTAAAAATGCATCTCATGCTGCCAATAAAATTTGTGCAGTTTATGGACCCGATACAGTTTCCATTTCCACCGCACAACGATGGTTTCAACGTTTTCGTTCTGGTGCAGAGGTGATCGAAGATGCGCCACGGTCCGGAAGGCCTGTAGTCAAAAATTGCGATAAAATCGCTGAATTGATCGAAAGAGACCGGCATAGTAGCAGCCGTAGCATCGGCCAAGAGCTGGGCATGAGTCATCAAACCGTTATAAACCATTTGAAGTAGCTTGGATTCAAAAAGAAGCTCGATGTATGGGTGCCACACGACTTGACGCAAAAAAACATTTTTGCCCGTATGGATGCATGCGAATCGCTTCTGAATCGCAACAAAATCGACCCGTTTTTGAAGCGGATGGTGACTGGCGATGAAAAGTTGGTCACTTACGACAACGTGAAGCGCAAACGGTCGTGGTCGAAAAGCGGTGAAGCTGCCCAGACGGTGGCCAAGCCTGGATTGACGGCCAGGAAGGTTCTTCTGTGTGTTTGGTGGGATTGGCAGGGAATCATCCACTATGAGCTGCTCCCCTATGGCCAAACGCTCAATTCGGACCTGTACTGCCAACAACTGGACCGCTTGAATGCAGCACTCATGCAGAAGAGGCCATCTTTGATCAACAGAGGCCGAATTGTCTTCCATCAGGACAACGCCAGGCCACACACATCTTTGGTGACGCGCCAGAAGCTCCGGGAGCTCAGATGGGAGGTTCTTTTGCATCCACCGTATAGTCCGGATCTCGCACCAAGTGATTACCACCTATTTCTGTCCTAGGCGAACGAGCTTGGTAGTTGGAAGTTGGCCACAAGAGAGTCCTGTGAAAATTGGCTCTCCGAGTTTTTTGCCAATAGGGAAGCGAGCTTCTATAAGAGCGGTATTATGAAGTTGGCATCTCGTTGGGAACTCGTCATCGAACAAAACGGCGCATATTTGACTTAAGTCGCATTATTATAACCAATTTTATGAACAATTGAAAATTCAATTAAAATGCCGCAAGACTTATATTTAATTTGAATCTCCATCATTTGTATTTCCTTGTTCATTTCCATTGGCTTTAGTTCCTTCTGATGCTCAAGTTCCATTGCTTTTGCCATTAGTCCCTTATCAAATTTTTCTTTTTCCCATTCTAGTTTCCTCTTCTCTAGTTCCAATAATTGGTCATCCACTTTACATTTCTGCCGCTGCATGCAAATTACCATATTAAGAAGGGAACCAAAATGGGCCCGTTCCGATGATGCTCGCAATGCCCGGTTCGATGAGCACGCTGGGGATATAGCTAAAGGCTCCAACTCATCGATATCTTCAGTATTCTGCTGAAACTCTACGAAGTCTTCATAGCCCTCCAAAATATCACAGTTTTCGGAGTCAATATCTCTTTGTGGATGAATATTTTTTCTTTGTCCGTAAATTTGCTCCTCTAAATCAAAGTTTGGGCATAACTTTACAATATAATCTAGAATTTGAAAATGAAACTACAATATCTTTGTATAAATTGTGATTTTTTCCATACCTGCAACAGTAAGGACTTCGCCTTCGTATATCAAACCGGCGCCTGTATTGTTTCGCCATTCCAGTGCACTAATATACTGAGTCCTCAAGGTCCGTATTTTATTCTTCAGTGCGATGTGCTTAACGTCTTTAAATGTTTCAGACCTAGCAATCACACGGGAATACAATTTTTTAGCGGTTGGTTTCTGCAAGAATATTACATTAATAATGATCATATATTAAGGACAAATTAAATTTACTTAAGATTACCTCGAGCAACTCAGGCGAATCTTTAATAAGCTCCAGTACCAAAAATTCTTTTGTTGTCGGCTGCGATCACTTCATAATATTGGTGCGTTTTCGGTTTAAAATACTCGAAATCAATGCGCATCTCTGTGCTGGAAATGTTTGCGCGAGACCAAATTGCCTTCGTCCATATTGAGGTGCAATAGCGATGTGGAGGAAGTGCGACCAATGAGGTAACAGTATCCGTAATGGGCAGAACTTCTCGATGAGGCTGAAGCGTTATTCGCCAAAGGTAGAAGTTAAGGTTTGCTAAGTTGTTGCAGGTTGGCTGTAATGCAATGTCATAAGATTTCACCTCCACTTGCAAAAAGCACAGCAAAGAAATTTATGCCTTTGGCTGTGCTTTGCTTTGACGAGATCGTAGTTCACATGGAAAGCAAAAGCGCAAAATTCGAAACCCGAAGCTGTGCTATTGCTTTGCTGTGAGAATTTCAAAAGCATAGCAATATCATATTTGAAATTTTGTAGCAGTGCTGTGCTGTGCTGTTTAACATTTCAAAAGCATAGCACACTAAGCTGAGAAAGTTCAACAGCACACATATTCCAGCTTAAAGGGCATAGCCGGTTTTGTAGGCGAATGGGCCCCCAATGCATTTTTTAAGTATTCAGTTTTAAAGTACATTAACCGAAAGTAATTTAGCGGTTTTTTTTATACTTCTAGTACCAATCCTGAATTTTCAACACTGATTTTAATCATTTCCATCACAAGCCTTGTTCGAACTTGAACATTATATTCAACTCGGCCCACACGTAGTGTTAATCTCATATTTAAATATGTAGCCTATGTCGCCATGTGTGTCATAAACATGTCACCTTATGTAATATTAATAGCCGCAGTGACGAGGATCAGCCCAGCCCAGCAGACAAACCACTTGAAAGGGTCATCCTCACTTAATATGCTTCGTGGGAAGCAATGTGTAGTCCTTCCACAGATGCATTTCTATATTTATACACACGCAGCTATCTTACAAATACTGCCTTAGTTAAGTTAGAAGATAAGGGATGAGAAATTCTAAATAAAAGGAACCTCGCTCAGACTGAGCAGGTTAGTACAATTGAAACCTGCAACAAGCGTGCTCATTAAAAGTGTATAAGTACATACAAGCCTTTTTCGAGCCATTTATCCATTAAAAAATTTCAGATTTATTTTCGGTCAAAGCTGACTTGTATACACTCACCCTGAATAATTTTTTCAGATTTTCTACAAGATTCCGTGAAATTTTTAACACCATTTATTTGAGACTTTTAGTTGAGGTATAAATTTCGTTTTCTACATGTCTAACTGTCATTCTTAGATACAATTTGTGTAATTTTTTCAGAATAATTGGAGGTGTCGCTATTTATATATTAATCAAGTAACTCTCAGTGAAGGTTCACACAGATGGCGATATCCGGCGCAAACAGCGCTCCGTGCACAAAACATCACTTAAGTATCTTAAGACACTTGAAGACCGCAACTCGAAGTCACTGACAGCTAGGGAGAAGGCACTGCGCAGGGTCCTACGGCCAAACTGAATGCAAAAGTAGAGTGAGGATGGCGGAAACGTGGTAACTAGTAGCGATGGCGATCTGAAGACCCGTCGAAGACTTCAGAGAACAAGAGGATTGGACCAGAAGATATACTTGCTCGCTTAAGCTAAAAGTCTGATCTTCTGGCCATTATCGACCGAACCGAACCGGAAGGGATGATTTCAGTCGAGAAGTGGCTAGTCCTTGAGAGAGTCTTAATGAGGGCCATTCACGATGCCATGAATCTCATAAAATAAGATATTTTATTTTATCCTAGCTATGATTGATGGCATAAAGTGGTACTGGGGAGTTAATGTCGTGGTTGTATCATCGATTCGATTTTCGATGTATTGCTGGCGTTACGTTGGTACCTATGTCCCTCATTTGTGCTGACAAGGCCGGCCATTTTAAATGTTTACTTTATTTTTGCCAGCTATATTTGCTTCGTCGAATTTCGGTCCTAAAAAAACAACACTCTAGTAATGCCGCAGCCACCGTATTTCTCCGACCTGGCCCTCTTTTTTCTGTTCCCAAAACTAAAGAGGCCCATGAAAGGATGACGCTACGAATGAGGCGATAAAGACGTCATCGAAGGAGGAGCTAAGCAAGTTACCAAAAAAGGATTTTTTTAAGTGTTTCAAGGATCTGAAGAAACCACATAAATTTATTATTTCCGAGGATTACTTTGAAGGGAACAGGGGAATAGATATTAATGAATAAATATATACATTTTGAAAAATCATGAAATTTGCGATACTTTTTGAAACCTCAAACATATGGCCTATACCAAAAAAAGGTATGTTTCCTTATACGGACAGACTGACATGGCTATATTGACTTGATATAAAAACGTTCACATAAAAGCTTTCTTTTGCCGATTATCACCATTTCTTCTGCAGATCGATAAATAATCCTGATTACTAAATAAGTCTAGGTACGAAACGCATCGGTCTACAAAACTGTGATTAACTCTTCAAATAATGGATTCAGTGTCGTCAGAGAGGGGGTAGGGTTTGTTGAGTTTACCAGTATTATTAAATTTGTTATTTCGAATATAACATAAGTAACTCAAGAAATGCTCATATGTAACAGACAGAAGGAAGAATCTGCGATAAATATTCTATATCAACCAAGCCGATATCGCCACGTCAGTCTATCTGACCAAATCATGTACAGATCTCTGAAATGGTAAGAGCTGAAGGCATCCAATTTGGAATATAGACTTCTTTTAAATCTATTAATATCTGATAATTCCTGCATATTTTGTTTTAATTGCAGCGGCATTCATTTGATATTTTAGTTCTATATAAAACAAACAAGAAAGAAGGTCAAGCCCGACTATAACATACTCTGTACCCTTACCCTCGCACTTGCTCACGAGTCAAGAGAGGCAATCTTAGTGAGAGAGAGAGAGAGAAACTTAGATAGCGCACATCGCGGTGCGCTCTTTAAGTTTGGCTCTCTCTCATTAAGATTGCCTCTCTTGAACGGAATGTTGTGGTTATGGGTGGGGAGTGGGGGGTGTTAACTGGCCGTTTTTTGCTCATAACTTGAGTATCGTTCATCCGATCTTTATCATTCCTTCGGCAAATCGATGGACGCTTTCCATGTGAGCTCTAAAGCAAATGAAATATAAAACTGGTAAATTTTTCAAGCCCTGCTTTGAAACGCCTCTCTTTTTTGAGTGTTGTTAACTCCATTGTGACACGGAGATATTTCATAGAGACAACAAATTCTGTTACTGAAAATTATTGTCGACATAGAAGAACACTGTGGTTAGAGGGAGACGGACATATTTAAAAAAACCTCTGAGTCAAAAAATTAATTCAAAGAGCCAAAATGACAGCGAACAGCTGACAAATATCTGAGTGAAAAGTTGTCGACGTAATGGATTGTGCTTCTATGTTAGTTCTTCTATGGTTGAATATTCAAAGCCAGATTAACTACGCATTAGGGATTGTGCACGGGTAATCGTGCTGCTGGCGCGTTCTTACAATGAATAATATGGCCAGAGCTGCCACAGAGCTATATTTGCTGAGTTTGCCTGCAAATTAGGTGTATTTGTGTACATTTTTTTTTTTGTGCGGGGCTACCACAAATGGTGAGCGGTCACACTTGGCTAGAGATGGACCGAGCCGTTGGAACTGCTTGGGTGAAATCTCTTACCGATTTACCAACTAAATATTGTAAAACTTGTAGAAAAATTTCCAAAAAAAACCGTTGACTTTGTTTTGCTCTTCATTGATTTATTGATTCTCAACGTAAAATCTAATACTGATAACATCCGAATACGGTAGTAATGCACACAAAACTGCCACCATCGAAGGTAACTTTAA
Organism: Lordiphosa magnipectinata; assembly: GCA_037044535.1. Classification (NCBI taxonomy): domain Eukaryota; kingdom Metazoa; phylum Arthropoda; class Insecta; order Diptera; family Drosophilidae; genus Lordiphosa; species Lordiphosa magnipectinata. The sequence continues at coordinate 19,520 of JBAMBO010002785.1, read as the reverse complement.
CATAATCATCCGAATTCGGATCCCATATGGCACGTGCCCCATAATAGCAGCCAGCTCCATTCTGTTGATAAACTATTACATTAACCACATGCTTATAGCGTGACGCATGACAGCTTCCTTTCATTTTTAAATTCACATCATCGGCTATTTCACGTACCCATTTGACTGCCTCAGCGGCTGCATACGATTTTCCCGCCAATTTCTCCTGATGCACACGTTCGATCACATAACGTATATAGGGTATGGGAAATTTGCTACCAAATGCTGGTCCCATATTGTAGGAATTTTGTATCACCACATTGGTAGCTGGTCCCGTCTCTTCATGTTGGGTTATATCACGACTATCGTTCTCCACGGGGGTGTCACCGATAGTGGAAGCAGCTGCAGTGGAGCCAACTATACTTGGTGGAACGGTAGGGAGGCTATCGACTGTGGAGGCAGCCTTGGGATCTATACGCAGCGAGGTGCGACGAGAGTCATTCCTGGTATCTGTGGAGCCCACACTGCCCATGCGTTTATTTTGCATTTTAGTTTTTGGGTGAGAAAATTGTGGGGAATGAGATTTTTGTTCGTTTAGTGTTTCGACAAAGTGAAGTAAAACTCTAAGAATTGTTGATATTATTTCTTTTTTATTTCTAGCTAAACATATTTTTCTTAATTTTTGATCTTTTTTTATCCAACAAAACCTAAAAAGTACTTAAAACTGAGTGAATTGCTTAACATTTTGTACAATTTTTGTGTCGTCTGCTGCTGCTGCTGCTGCTGCTGTGTGACCCTTTGCTGGTCATAGAGGGCGTTCCATTCTGTTGTTGCTGCAGCTCCTGTAATTTATGCAAGCAACAACAACTGCGCAAGGCACTCAAAAAACATTCAAAATTTTCATCATATTTGCGCAATTTCTCCTCTTCAATTGGCATTTGCTTAATGACCAACTGGGCCTGGTAAATACATTCACTGGCAGTGCCCAGGGTATTCTTAAGATTATAAATCTGTTGCTTCTTCTGGATTTGCATTTGAAGAAAGCGCGTGCTCAGCGACTCGAGGCGATTTTGCTCGTTGCGATATTCATCAAACAGTTCATCATAATTTGCTTTTAGTTTTTCCGTTTCACATTTGAGAAGCTTCAGTGCTTTGTCCTTTTTGGCCAATTGACGGCGACTCTGACGATGTGAGGCAGAGAGCTCAGCATAGCTAAAGGGAGTTGGTAAAGGCGTTTTTGAAATTCAAAAAATTTAATGGGTGCTTTTTGTTCAATGGTTTTGAAATGGATGTGATTTTTGAACTCCATATTCAGAATTGTTAATTTGCCAAGTTGTTTACCTCAAACATTTGCCTAAATTAGCGTCAAACTATAAAGCAGAGGGAACCGGGAGGTTCTTGAAACAACTGTATAGTTGAACAGCCCACTAATATCCAAAATAATGCACTCAATAAATCTCACTTTTTTTTGACCGAAACCAACAAAGAAATCGACCAAAAATAACACCAAAATTCATTCGATATCCGATATATCGCCTCAGAAAAATACTCGATTATGATATATCGTCTTTTTAAGCCAATATATTGGTATTTCGAAGTATTGATATTATTTCCGGCAACTCTATTGAGCATACAAACTTTCGTATCAAGTGAGTAGTGTACACTAAAGACGTGCGAGCTGAAAGATCTTACCTGTCCTTTATAATTTGTATCATGTACAAGGTGTAGAAAACTTCAGAAAGAATCAAAAAGAAGTGAATGGGTGTTCAAGTAAACTTCATGATGTTTTTGAATAAGCTTTTATCCCTAGAAAATAGGTGTAGAGGGCAAAGCTACACTACTTAACTTCTCTCCTACAAGCAAGAACTTTTTAAAAAACTGTCTGATGTTTACTTCTACGTGTAAGTCTCTTCTTATTCCGGGTCATGATCAGGTCCTGCCAAATGGAGAGGACAGAAAAAGACTTTAAAAGCTTGTGTGTGCTCTGGATCTGTCTGACGAAGCAAACATATTTGTTGTTGCGTTCGAATTTGCAAGAGGCATAGGAGAGAAAGAGAAGAGAGAAAACATACGATGTTGTTATTGCAATATACTTTGGTTTGTGAGCGCCTATACGCACGGCAATCGCTATGCGCAAAGGCTATGGGCACCTTTGCTACAAAGGGGTTGCTATGCAAATTCTTATTTCAGGTGAAAGTCTACTAAAATTTGGCAAAAGGTTCGGTACGGTCGTGAAGTATAAGTTTCGGTTCGAGGACCTTGTTCCCTAATCATATTCTCAATAATACGTAACCACTCATAGAAAACAGAGAATTACATACTTTAATCAAGAATTTTTGATCTCAGAAGTATGGTAAGATTGAAAATTTTCGATCCAAGAATGAATTTTTCATTCCAAAATTTGATCAAGAGTTTGATACAAGTACGAATATTCTCAAAATAAAAGAGTTAAAACGTATTTAAAATGAAGGTGGGGGAGGGAGAGACACAACCGACCGATGTGTTGTTGGTCCCCCCACCCACCATCAACCACCACCCACTTTTTTCTAAGCTGCGATGCTGATTTTAAGATAGCAAAAAACGAACTGTGAGAGCGTGTTCAATGCTAGTCTCTTAACGTTTGCTTGCCCTTTCCGCTCCGATACTTCTCCTCACTCCGCTTGCCTATAAAAACCAAATTGAATACAAATTTAGCTTGATGCTAAGCGCGAAGGTTCGCACACATCGAAGCTGTGAGAGCGTGTTCAATGCTATTCTCTCAAAGTATGCTTGCCCTCTCCGCTTCGATACTTCTCCTCGCTCCACTTGCCTATTGAAAACCAAATTGAAAACGAATTCAGCTCGATTAGATTAGAAAGATTTTTTTCAAGAGCCTTCGTACTCAAATTATTCGTTCTACTTTTTTCTTAGTGCACTTGCAAAAGTCCCTAGTCCATCCGCTAAGTACTCATAAATAGATATCAGAAGTTTTTATTGCCTTGGTATAACTTTACTTTTGCTTTGTTTCGTACTCTCAGTCGTAATTTACCGAGATTGGATATGATTTATTTAACAAATCTTTAGTAGATAATGCACTAAACGATTAAGTGCTAAGCAGTGGATTTTTCCTCGGATATGATATGAAGAAACTTATAAAAAAAAATCGTAAACCATCGACTTAAGTCATTTTTCTGAACTGAAACCTCTTTTCAAACAGAGGTGGACTGGGTTCAGGTTCAGGAGGTAGTAGATTTAGAAGGCTGAAGCGGACCGGCCTGCAGCCTTGGTTCTAGACTACTACGATTTAAAAGTAAGTTTAAAGCAAAGTCCGAAACGCTGCCGCAGTACGTTGACAAACCGATAGTATACGAGCTTAGCGCTGCTCTCTTTTGCAACAACAAAGAAGTGCTAAATGAGCGGGCTGTCGCGTTAGCTAAACACACACAAGCCAAAGTCAAAATGAGCATGTCTGTTTTGCCGGCCCCTGGTTGAAAGAGATCATAATGGTCTAAAACAGAAATGGGCACGCCTAGCGCGCAGGCGTGAACGTACTTTAACGTGACGGGCGCCTTATGATTGTTTGATTATCTCTTTCTAGCATATGACTCTCAGCGCAGCTGTCATCTGTCTCAGAGAGCCAAAAGAACGAGTTCAAAAATATGATGACCCTCACCACAACGGAGTACGTCACCTTATAGTAAATTCTCTTTGATTCCGCGATGACTCATCGACAAGAGCCGAGCGCTAGTGCCAAGAGAGCAAACAACTTTTCAGTCGCTGCATGGAGAATGAATATTAGAGATAGAATTAGCCAATGCATACTTAACTAGGTAGCCGCACTCGCTCTCTCACAACTTCTTATAAAAATACAAAAGAGAGCGAGAGAGAGAACTAAGAAGCAGAACACAAAAAATTCGTCCGCGGAGATGCGTCGCTCGCAACTGTTGTTCACAGACTGACATCTAAGAAGTAAGCAAAGAGAGCGAGTTCGGCTACCTAGTTAACGGATCGAGGCTCCTAACTCTTGTTTTCCTTTCTATCCCCCATGTATCATTTTTGATTCTATTAAGTAGTGGCTTTGCGAAGCTGCGATGCCTCTCAATTGTGAGTGATGCTAAGTTATAGTGCCAGTAGGAAATTACAGTGGTCGGCTACCCCCGAGGAGAGAGCGTACATATTCCCAAATGTATCCAGAGAACGAAAGTGAGAGGGGCAGCTCAAAGCAGCTTTGCATCGCTTTATTTTCGCACACCATTATACTCCAAGTTTTTGGCCTCGCTTTACTTGACAAACCCTGGCGTAAAATCTAGTACTCGGGACTAAACAAGTAAGAAAGTCGGTCAAGACTGAATGTAATATACTCTGTACCTGGAGTAGCGGCTGAAAGCAGCGCTGCTGAACAATAGATGGCGCCACTACTTGCATTCGAACAATGAGGTATTTTCAAAACTGACCAATAGATGCCGCCACTACAACCAGTGTGGGTGAAGTTACTTTCTTTTGGTCATAGCTTGAGTATAGTTCATCAAATCTTTATCATTTCTTCGGCAAATTCGATCAATAATCTTGTTTAATAAATATCTATAGAAAGTACAAACCTATTTATCCACAAAACTGTAGGAAATATGACGTTTTTTCCAAATAGCGGGGGCTAGAGGGGGCGTGGCAAAAATTAAAATCAAACTCCATCTGCCTCCAAGTATAAGAAGTTTATGTTCCATACATGTCAAACCTATATCTATTATCATCTCGGAGATCTGTGCGTTCATACAGACAGATAGACAGACAGACAGATAGACAGACAGACAGACAGACAGACAGAATGCTCTAACCTGTGCTTCAAATGTATGTTTCGGTTTGCAGGTTGCCATGGCTAAAGCCGCCTTTACACTTATCATATCTCGTCGGTTGTCAAAATTCTCTAAAGAGAAACTCTCATCAAATTGAACCTGTCAAATTACATTAAAAAAGCCAAAATTTTCCAAATAATTAGAGTTATTTGCTTTGCTATTACACTATCGTCAGAGAGTCTGCTAAGAGATGTATGACAAGTGTAAAGGCAACTTAAGAGTAACAAGACACAGTCTCACTGTTAAAATCTGTTAGTTCTGAGCTGGGTGCTCATTACGAAAACATTGAGTGGACAGAATAAACTTAAATTGAGCTGAGATCTATTACTTGGATATCTTCAAGAGGTTGATTATCACATTGCGGCTTAATTTGAAGGCGGCTCTCGTGAACTTGTGGAAGACAAGTGACAAAATCATGACAATGATTAAAGAGATGCTCGCTTCTCTCCTGACAAGAAGCAGATCTTTCCTTTCTTCTAATTCTTAATTCAGATATTTAGATAATAGATTCTGGCGCAATTGAAATCGGAAAGGAAGACTTAAAAGAACCAGCCTTTCAATAATATACTAAGAGCTGATATTGTTGACAAAGTGTTAAACCAATTTCATGCCATTTAAATTTCCTAATTTATTATTAGCGAGTTTAGCTGGCTCGAGGTCCGAAAAAGTTGTGTTTGTTCACAACTGTAAACAACTTATGCATTAACCACCCAAAAAGAGCTGATTGCCTATACAGTACTGTTTCATGAACCTTCCGGCCCAATCATCAATAGGTTTTTCGCCAAAGAATTCATGATTGCCAACTGCCTCTCCTCCTCAGTTGGGAACTGCAAAAGCAATGAAAGCAAAAACAGACATGCTTTCATCTTTGGTATTATGCTTAAGCTTTTAGGCTGAACTTTCTAAGTGCAAAAGATTGAAGCTTTTGAGCGAGCTAAGAAACTGCACTTTAAATTTGAATGCAATCATTCAAAAAGGTATTGCGTTATTTCTTGAAACTTTTGTTAGTTTCGTTTACAAAACACTTCCTATTTTTTTTTCGAAAAATATTTGAAAAACACACTTTTGGATCTTTGACTGACAGGGTTAAGATGTTAGATGCTGTTAATTTTCAAGCCGAACCTATTTTTGATTCGGGATCTTATTCTTGTATAAGGCTCGATTAATAGACCGCTCTTGAAGACAGCGAAAATTGATCCGTATCGGATCTAATGCTGTGATTTTCATTGTTCTCATATGAGTTGGCTGTCAAAAAAACTCATAAGAGTTGCTCAAATAGTGTAATCGACAAAAAAAAATGCTTCTATCCGAGCTCTCATATGAGTTTTTTGACAATCAATTCATAGTTAAGGCGATTGGGTCTGGATTGTTTTAATACTTTAGTTTCTCTCAAAGAAAATATGCGAGATTTTCCATTTTATTTGCGGAACTGTGTGAAATTATGCCAAAGTATTGCGTGCGTAGCAGCGAAACACGAAGTAAACATGTTGACATGACAACAAACAAACGAACAAATGCCTTGTGAGAGAACAAAAAGCCAAATACGCACATCTCTATACGTTTGTCGGCTGCGACGCCGGCAGAATTATGAGTTCCTATCCCTTTACCATTTTGGACACCACAGATCTATAGCAGTATCCGACCGAAACATTACCGACACCGCAACTGTTATACCTTTCTGTGTTTAATTTCTGCTTAAATTTCTTTTCAAATTTCAAATAAAAACTCTCTACTTGACACTCACCGTTGTTGCATAAGCAGTGGACTGATGGATTCATACATATCACTCGCAGACTGTATAGGTGAACCACTTGACAAGGGCTCAGACGCCTCCTCTTCATTATCATTCTCCTCCTCAGAGGTGCCACTGTTCTGGCCGCATAACAATTTGATCAATCTTCCATTCCTTTGCTTTTCCGTATCCAGTGAAAAGTTCAGCTCATGTACTCGCTCCGTTTGACGCTCCAATGCCATGCGCAATTTGAACTCTTGCTGCTGATCCTCGTATAGGGTATGCTCCAGTTCACTGACCTGTTGCAATATAAGCTCGACAATCTGCTTATAGGGTTGACGTTGCTGACTCAGCTGATTGGCAGCAGCAGCCAAGCGGTTATCCGCTATTTCTTCGTTCTCTTCGTCGTTCGAGGAAGGAGTGAAGCTAGGTGAAGATGGCCTAGAATTGAGACTGGAACTTGGACTAGTTGTTTCCGTTTCCAGACGCTTCTTCGTCTGGACACCAAATCTAAGACTTTTGCTCACACTTCTGGCAATGGCACCCAGGTTCATCCTTACCGTGTTTTCTTGTTTAAGTCTTACCTCACGTTGTTGTTGTTGTTGTGGTTGTTGTTAGTTGTTTTATTTGTTTGTGTGTGTGTTGTTTGTAAGGGGGGTTATTCCTTTGACTGCCTTGCCTACTTTTCCATATGGTTTTGCCTAACTTTTTAAATTGGTTTCAGGTTTTAACACACCTTTCTGTGGCTGCCGCTTCTGTCTTGGCACTCAATCAAAGTTGTCTGGCTTCTTCTGAGTCTTAGTCGTGCGTAAATTGCCATTAGCGAAAAGGGTTTGCCACACTTTGATACACTTATTGCATTTTTATGGAAGGGAAAAAGTTTGAGCTTTTTTTTTTTTTTTGTATGTGTTGCATGTGTCCTTTGATTGAGGTAGGTATGGGATTTTCGTCTTGATTGAGGTAATTTTTTGGGAAGAGAAAAAAACAGAAAACATGGATATATATCTTCAATTCTGTAAAGTGCAATAAGATATGACACATAACACAGAAGTTAAGGTGAAAAATAGTAAATTAATACAATTTATGGGGCTTGACCCGTGTGACGGCCGTTGTTTGAAGAGCGATTAAAACTTAGAACGTTGAATTTTTTATCATATATTTAGTAACTATTGAAGAACATTTAGAAATATTTTGAAGTCAAGTACTGCATTGGTCAACTCGATTCTGACCGACTGAGTGACCGAAGTTTATATACCCTTGTAGCTTGTATAATTTATATAAATTAAGGTTTTAAAAGATTTTCGTCGAACATGCTTAGCTGAGTTATTTCTCAAACTCAGCCACTACTTTGACCATTGGCTTGCCTGTTTGTTATAAGGCAACTAAACGATATATTCATCAGATTTTGACCAAACTTCCCAAAATTGTGTGGAAACCGATAATATTCATAGCTGGAAAGCCGTCTTTTAGCTACCATTGAAAACAAAAAGTTTTTCTAACGAAAAGTACTTTTTCGACCGATAGTTCCTATGGCAGCTATATGCTATAGTCATCCGATTTGTATTAAACTTGACATAATTGTGTGGTAGCATATAATATTGTTCAGTAACAAGTTTGGGAGCGATAGCATTGAAAACAAAAAAGTTTTTCCTACTAAAACTTTTTTTTAGAACTATCTTTTGTATGGCAGCTATACTATATAGTTGACCGATTTTCATCAAACTTGGTGGAATTATGTAAAATCATAGAAAACTTATAAATACGAGGTTTGGGGACTTTCGCGTTGGGCAAACAAAGTTTTTCTAACTAAAACTACTTCTTCGACCTATATTTCCTATGGCAGCTATATGCTATAGTCATCCGAACCGGTCGGTTCCGACAAATGTACAGCGTCTTCGTACCAAAAGAAAGTTTGGTTAACATAGCTTTAAAACTGACGGAGGAGATAGCATAGAAACAGACGGATAGACTGACATGGCTATATCAACTCAGCTCGTTATGCTGATGAAGAATATATATACTTTATGTGGTCGGAAATGCTTCCTTCTAAGCGCTACAAACATCCGGACAATTTTAATCTGCATTTAATTTGAAAATATTTAAAAATAAAAATTGTACGCGACTTCAAATTTTTATTTCTAAAGAAACACTTTTTTTGGGAATGTTTTGTTGCATAAAAAAACGACGTGACCTTTTTATACTCTGTACCAAAGGTACACAGAGTATATTTAGTTTGTGCAAAAGTATGTAACAGGCACGATTGCCACTTGGCAAAATTAGCCTACACCGAAAACAATTCAAAAAAGAGCCATTTTCAATAAAAAAGAGCCAAAAAATTGTATTCACTTATTCATGTTGTATTTGCACTTAATAAAATAAAAAATATCTCTTTCACAAAATCGTTAAATTATACATTCATTTCATTTCTTGAGTATTATTAAACGTACAAATAAACCCATAAAATATTTCATATATTACTTAATTTCTATGGCAATAAGGCATAACAGCATTACTCGAGTTATGTTAAATTTCAGGTAATAATACCAATGGCTTCCTCGGTTTTAATTCTATAATGTGTCCAAATTTCACACTAATCGGATGAGTGGTTACAAAGATAAAAAAAAAGTCTTGAGAAGTCTGAATAGGTAAAACAACAACTTGATCTTATCAAAAAGACTTATATCAGTATAACTCATCCAATCTGTAAAAAATTTCCACTTAAGAACAAACATTTTTTTCACATACTCATTAAGGGCCGATTTCTCATCTCCTATATAGCAGCTATTTGCCAGATAAACTTAGAATTTACTCTGTTACTCGTTAGTTTATGTGATAGTTAGTGCTTTGTAGAAGCTGTGAAATTGGCACATAAAGGTAATAATTGCTTCCTTAATAAAAGGAAAACACACTTTTGTTTTTATTCCGTATTGCCGCAGATTTCTTTACATTTTTAAAACTAAATAGTCAATATTTTTATTGTTTACATACAAAAATCACACTCTAAGATCAGTTACTTCTCTATATTTCAAAGTATTTAACAGACCACACATAATGGGGATCGGTACTCCTACACAGCCCCTTGCAAAGCATTATTTTTGAAACTGAATCAAATTCGAGTTTGCACGAATTTGGTGGATTTCCCTATACACTTAATATCCATGTTTGTTAGTCCAAGCAACTAAGTTCTGAATTATATCTATGAGTGTGTAACAAAGGTTTTGAGAATTACACTAAACACCAAGGTCTAGTACATTGAAGAGTGAGTAGTGATTATAATCATGATTTTCGTTTGCTGAACACGAATCTGTTTTCGAAAATGGTCCATTTCGTCTTTATTTTAGGTAATTTGGTCATAAAAATGCGTAGAATCAAAATTTTGATTCCTTTTAGGCTCGTTTTGTAAAGGAGCTACACCTTGTTTTGACTCTCTTTGATAATATAGTATAGTACTATAGAACTATTCTAAGGACTAAAAATATTATCCCAAACAGTTCTACGATTTTCTTAAAGGAAGGTATACCATTTTGCATATATGATTAATAGTTATGGTCCATACCTTTCAAAAGCGCGGCTGTATCGAAAAAGTGAAAATATGATACATTAGTATTAGCTAAAATACGATATATTATATCTTCTCTGTTGCAAAAGTTGGCCTTTTTTGTAAACCCATAGACTAGAATATCTAAACCTAAAAATTGCTCAGTCGACACAGTTCCTGTCAGAAATTAGTCAGTTTTATTATAAAGTATATTATAAAGTATATTTTTGGGCACTATCGTTAAGCACCAGCAAAATTAAGCTGCAGCGCCAATTTTATCTCTAATACTCATTCTCCATGGTAAAACGGAGTAGTCGGGGAGCATCCCACTGCTCGAACAAGATCGCGCAATATCTTTTTCTAAGGACAGTCGTCTTGTCACGGCTATTCCCAAAATTATAACTGGTTTTACTTCGCATCATTTTTGGAACTCTTTTCTTTTCTCTTCTCAAAAGAGCCAATTCCAATAAAAAAGTGCCAGTGCACCAACAGGAAAAAAAACACCATTTTTGTTGCAAAAACACCAAGTGTGGCAACCGTGGTAACAGGGTGAAAGAATTATTTCCGACCCTATAAAGTATATATATTCTTGATCAGCATCAACAGCCGAGTCGATATTGCCATGTCCGTCTGTCCGTCTGTCTGTCTGTCTGTCTGTCTGTCTGTCTGTCTGTCTGTCTGTCTGTCTGTCTGTCTGTCTGTCTGTCCGTCCGTCCGTATGAACGAAGAGATCTCAGAGATGGTAAGAGATAGTTATTTGACATGTATGGGACATATACTTCTTATAGTTTCAGGCAGATCAGGTTTATTTTTAATTTTTACCATGCCCCCTCCCGCCCCCGCAATTTGGAAAAAACGTCATATCTCCTACAGTTTTCATGATAGATTGTTCGTACCTTCTAGGGATATCTAGTAATTAAAATCGATTTGCTGAAGGAATGATAAAGATCGGATTAACGATACTCAAGTTATTAGCAAAAAACGGCCAGTTAACACCCCCACCCATAACCACAACATTCCGTTCAAGAGAGGCAATCTTAGTGAGAGTTTCTCTAAGTTTCTCTCTCTCTCTCTTTCTCTCACTAAGATTGCCTCTATTGACTCGTGAGCAAATGCGAGGGTAGGAAGGGTACAGAGTATGTTATAGTCGGGCTTGACCGACTTTCTTTCTTGTTTTCCCAGTTGAGCTGAAAAAGTTTTGGGAAACGGAACCATATCAAGTCAAATAAAGATTTTGCGTTCTTGAAGAGACAAATTCCGTTTATTTCAAGTCCAATGTTTTCGATTTTTCCCTCTGTATATAGCTTTCTCGAACCGTTTCTACTTTACTTTGGATCGTACTTTCTTCAGTCACCTTGCATCATCTTTGCAGATCTTCTCGTACTTATTAGCAAAAAACTGAACTTAGTGCCGATAGACAGACTCATCAGAGTTGAATATTTTACAATTTAAAGAATTTTGAAAAGATCAAAGTAAATGATAATATAAAGGTGGAAGATAGGAGCTATACTGTAGATGTGAAATCAGTTTTAAGCATTGTCATGGCGAAAAAGTACACCCTTGCATACTTCTCTTGCTTCATGGTCGTTTTCGCTCGACGTTATTGTAAACATTGCATTTTTTATTACCCAATATGATTCGTTTTAAACACACACAGACGACGGCGCTTTAGCTCACTCGATTATCAGGCATAGGCGAGACCTGGGGGCTAATCATAGTTAAGAATGTAAGCAGGGGCTTTGTCGAGTGGACACGTCATTTCTCCCACAGTTTTCATGATAGATTGTTCGTACCTTCTAGAGGTATCTAGTAATCAAAATTGTTTATCGATTTGCTGAAGGAATGATAAAGATCGGATGTACGATACTTAAGTTATGAGCAAAAAACGGCTAGTTTCCATTTTCCCCGGAACTGCCGGTGTGATTAGCGGTGCATTCCTCTTGATGATTTTCAAACCATGTTTCTTAAGCCACAGGATCGCTATCTTTTTTGCCTGCACAGAAACTACTCTTCACCTCTGAATCCAAGGCTTTTCCTGTGACCTTTCCAATCAAACATAGACGAAAATCGTCTTCTCTTCCACGTACCATCACCGGAAACTGTTAGATTATTTCGTATATTTTCAGCTCCTTTATTTAAATCTTTTTCGTTAGCAGTGTGGCGATTTCCATGAAACTTTCTTTTCATTACTCTCGAAAGATTTTCGGTTACTTGCCCTGCTTATTTTTACTAACCTATATTTCGGATAATAGTGTTCCTTTAAATATATGTGCTTATATGTATACACGTATATTCTTAGCGCTATAACTTTCTAACGACATCGAATATCTAAAAATACTTTTAATCACATATTCTACATAAGTTATAGATGCGATTTATGAAAAAATTTCGTTTTTTCAAACCCCCTTAAACCAGCAATGGCCCGCAGGGGCCGAACACATTTCGATATTCACACCGACACGAGTCGAACGCATGGCGAGGCTTGTGCCAAGAGGGCAAACAGCTTTTCAGTAAGTCAGAGCTGGTCTGCGTCGCTTTTTGGCCTCGCTCTTCCTGACAAACCCTGCTTGAAACATTTCTCGCTTATAATTGACTTTTGGTATTGACTTTTGTGTTACCAACCTAAGGCTATCATTCACTTCAGTTAGCGAATCTTATCTCTATTAATTGGTTAATTCTGCTATCAAATAGATAGAGAGAGCCTAATGAAGTGCATTTTGGTAGCTTTTGCTCAACTAAACATAAATCAAATTCTCACACCATTTCCTCCATTGATAAACCCCAATGGAAAAAAATGCCATTCTTTTTCTCTTTCTTTCGGTTGTAAACAACATTTTCTCTTTCCACACACACGCACACACACACTTAACTGGCATTTTTAACAGCTGAGTTTAGAGGCGACTGCCCCACTCAGTAAAGCTTTGACAGTGCTGGCAGCTGGGCGCAGCTCCGTTTTTATTTTGTTTACAAAATATTCTTTGAAATTCATAAAAATAAATCAAACTCAATGTCAGGCCTAATTGCTGGAGCCCGCGGGCTTTTCCGACGCCATCCATTTGTGACCAACAGCCTCATCTATGGCAGTCTGTATGTGGGTGCCGAGTACTCGCAGCAATTTGTGTCCAAACGTTGGCTGGCGGTGAGTTCTGTCCTGGAGCTGATGGGAGGGGGTTTGGCTAATGAGATTTATGTGTTGTGTCTTTTGTGCAGCCGCCAGAGGAGCGTGAGGATATCGATTATGCAACCATTGGAAGATATGCTGTGATGGGTACCGCTGCCTATGCTCCATCTTTATACGTTTGGTTTGTTTTTGTCATTCAACTAGATTTTGGGGTCATTCAATTAACTAGCATTCGCATCCACATTACTCCCCCTCGCATTCATTCAATTGTTCAGGTCTCTCGCATGTTTTGGTTTCTTTATTGTTTAGTTTACTACAAAGCACGTGTCCGCTTCTCTTCATCGCCCATCAAACATCTCTCTGTTTCTCTTTAGAAAGCACCAGCCATCAAAAAAGAGCACCTAAAAGCTTTTTGCAAATACATAAAAGCTCCAAGCACGCTCCGCACTGCGATAGAAATGGGGCATATGTGCACGACCATGTAAGGCAATGTAATGATGTAAGTGAAGAACCATGGAATGATGGTACACCACACAAATGATACAACACACACTTACAAGGAACCAAAAACACCAATCACACCAATTCTTAACCAACTGACACCTTATCATTTTGCTTGTTTTCTTAATTTATTAATTATAATCCCAATGGTTATTTCGTTTTGTGAAACTGTTTGAAACTTCCTTTCTTAGGTACAAATGGCTGGATCGAACTTTCCCTGGCACTACGAGAACTATTGTTCTAAAAAAATTAGTTTTGGATCAATTCATGTTGACGCCTTATCTATTGACAGTCTTCTATGCCGGTAAGTTAGTTAAAAGTTGGGTACAAAATTTTAAGTATTATGTACCAAGATTTAAAGACACCATAATAAAGTTCAGACTAGTTCAATGAAGAGAGAACAAGAGGTGAGAACACATTTAAGGCGACGGCTAGACGCGCCGGCAACAAAATAAAATTTTGCTCGGAGAGAAAGAGTATGTTGCTCTACGTCAGAACGAACATACTCGCCAACTCACACCGAATGCTTGCCGAAGTCATTCATCACTGTGTGTTAGAGAGAGACACAGCCACATTTTCGCTACTCTACGTATTTCCGTAAGCTGTGTGTGAGGCCTATACGCGCTGGTCTCCCTTTGCGTAAAACAACAACGAATGCGCTGCGTGCGCAATAGGCTTGGTCACCCCTGATTGAAACATTTGTTTTTCTAATTTCAAATTTACAAATTAATATAGAAAGTGAGGTCAATTCTTTCTAACGAATTGAAAGAAATTCGATATTCATGTTGATATTCACCTAATTAAAATGAACTTTTATAAAGTATAAAGTTTTTCATTTCATTTGTGAAAAATGTTGTTCTAAGGCAATTGTTTAAACAAAAATGCTCATAAACCGCGAACCAAGGTTTTGATGTTGGTAAATCTGAAAACGCAGTTCGGTCTACTTTCTTATCTCTAGTTTATGACCTATATGATGCTTTCAAATGTGATAGTGAATATCGCTATTTTCGATGCATGTTACCATATCTTAAGGACACATTTTATTGGTCAGTATCTCAGCATATTTGAAATCTTAGAAAATTGTATCGTTTGGATTTCCATTTAATCAATTTTCCAAGTTAGACGGGGGTAATAACCGCTTGACTATTGGAGGCGGGAGTTTGGTATAACAATAGTGGCGACTCCCTTTAATTTTGGTGAAATTTACAAAATTTTCGCTTTCATCTTCTTTTAACCAGCAACAGATGTTGCTGCTGTGTGTTGCTAGTATAAATGTGCCTATTAAACGTAAACTGGACGTGATCAAGAAATACTGGGTATGAGGTGTCTCTGATGTCCTGATGCATCTAGTTTCACAATTTATTGATCCTTTTTGAGTGTTGCACTCTGTAATAATAAGATACAGTAAACTATCAATCTTGGAATAACTGGATTCAAGTAAGAAATACTTGATAATCAGGCATGTTCTCAATTCCACTTACACTTTAACTTTTCGAGAGTGGAATTAATTCATGTTCTCGAAAACACCAAAACGAAAAAGTTGTTCGTTTTGAAAAGTAATGCTTGTTGGTCAGTGTAATGAAAAGTAATCTCCAAATTACTCACTCTTACTCTCACTCTTGTTAGATGTACATAAACGGAATTTTCCTTAATTCTGTGATCCATGTAGAACAGTGGTGTCCAAACTCACACAATCAAGCATTGCGCTTGTGTGCGTAGCAGCGAAACACGAAGTAAACGTGTTTAAAATTTCAACATGAGCAACAAGCAAACAAACAAATGCCTCGTGAGAGAACTAAAAGCCGAACACGCTCATTGTAAGAGAGCAAGCAACCGAGCGTGCTATTCACAGAGCACACGTATTCTATACTTGTGTCGGCTGCGACGCCGGCAGAATTATGCTTTCCTATCCCATGCGATAGGCTTTTGGCATTTTTGACACCATTGATTTAGAAACCATTAAGAAAGTCAATCAAGCCCGATTGTACTATACTCTGTACCTACAGCGAACATTCTTTTGGTCATAGCTTGAGTATCGTTCATCCGATCTTTATCATTCCTGGCATATTTAGTAATCAAGATTATTTATCGATTTGCCAAAGAATTGATAGAGATCGGATGACCAAAAGCAAGTCCACTGCCGAAGCGCCACTTTAGTGGATGTCGGAATTAAGATCACAAAAATGAAACCGAAGCGAAATTGCGTTCGATTTACATTTCAAAAAGTAGTGGAATTGAGAACATTCCTGTATGTCTCCCTGTGTGTGTTTCGGATTTATTGATAAAACCAATAAAGCTCCCTTTTCGAATTCTATTTTGGAACGGAAATACGTGCGACTAAATAAAAGTGAGCTTACATTCTGTTTTGAGAATTTTTATATTTTGGTTCTTTAAAATTTTATTTATTTTTATCTTCTGGATTTAATTATTTCTTTTACTAAATAAAATTAATTTTTTTTTAAGAGTTTTTGCTCCGATCATATACGATTTCGTACCCTGTGAATCCGATTTTTAAACTGGCTTAATTGACTTTGTTAATTGTTTCTGAATCAGTGCTGTCCAAAATGCCAAAAGCAAATTATGGGGATGAATCCCCCCCTATCTACGAAACTGATGGGAACTGTTCTCCTGGCGCAATCGTGAAATGTTAACTTAATAAGTTCAACCTTATTCTTTTCTATCTTGGGAGTGTTATAGTAAGTGTTAAGTTCTACAAATTGCGATCCTTTGTGAGTAACCCGAGCATGTTTAACTGATTCCTGCCTATCTACCCATGCTGAATACGAGTTGACATGTCAAAGTCATATTTTAATTTCCGTTTCCATTGGCATAAAATCAATTTTCCGACTTTTTACCGTTCTAGAATTTTTGTAGGCCACACTAAGCATTAAGGATCGAGGATAGTATACAACTGAGTAAAACCAAACACGCGGTATAAGTAATGCCAAGGTTGTCGAAATCCTCTTCAAAGTCAAATTTTAGTTGATTTATAGCAATTTTGTCAAACTAAACTATCTGCTAGAAGACACTTGGGGTATTCACCAGTCCGCGTAAAAGTGTAATTGTGTAAATTTACGCGACGCAGCTATTGAGCACCGCTTCTGTTTACCCTCGTATTTTTTTGGCGTAAATCAGCTCGTATCAACTCGTAGACGGTAAGACGTGTGTTCGAACCATGGAGCTGACTTTTTATTTTTTTATTTCCATTTATTATAGTTGGTGATTGACATCTTTTCTGACCTCGGCCATAGTTTTGGGCTTTTTTAATAAAAAAAAAAATTATTGACCCACCATCCTTAACCGGGATTCGAGCCGGAATATCAAAAAATACAAGGCGACAATCCTATCCACTCAGTCAACGGCAACACATAAAAACAGGTATCTAAATTTCTATATCAGATAAGTACGATACTAAGTACTTTTAGCCGATACTTTGAACACGTCAAGTTTTTCCACTTTTACACTTTTACGAGCGATTTTATAAACATACCCCAGGGCAACAAAAAGTTGGTAATATTTTTTATTTCTGTTTTGTTGTTGTGACGTAAACTTTTGGGTTTTACGCTTTTAATTTACGCTTTACGAAAGCTGGTGAATACCCTAATTGTTTTTGTTGTACATTTATTGGAACCATCTTGTCATATAGTTAAACATATGCACTAATTATGGAAATTTTGTTGCATTTTTGTCAGGACAATAAGCCAAGTTATGGCATGTTAAGCCCCGAAATCAAGATTTAAATTTATGGGAGGACAACTAGATTCCCACCCCAAATTTTTATAACAGTTTTAAAAAGGCAACTAATCGATAATCGTAAGCGATTTCGATCAAATTTTGAAAGTCTTTTTGAAAGCATTTAATATTAATAATGAAAGAGTTAAGTTAAGTTTTTTCTCACTAAGAACCATGTTCCTACCTATCGGTCTTATGGCAGCCATAAGATATAGTCATTCGACTTTGACCAAATATTGTAAATCTGTTTCAATGCATTTAATATTAATAAAAGAAGAGTTAAGGAACGCAAACATTGAAAACCGAAAAAGTTTTTCTCCCTCAGACCCATTTTACGACAGATGGTTCCGATGGCAGCTATAAGATATAGTCACCCGATCCGGTTGGTTTTGAAATGATTGACAGTAAAAAGAAGACTCGGAGAAAAATTTCGGCTTGATAGCTTTAAAAACAAGCGACAAGTTTGTGTAAATATAGGCAGACGGTAGCTCAACCGACTCAGCTCGTCATTGTTGACCTGATGTTTTAAAGCAGGGCAACCCTACCATAGCCCAAGCCTATAGCGCACGCAGCACATTCATTGTTGTTTTGCACAAAGTAATAGCTCGCGCATATACGAGGCATGCGCGCCGTAAGCCTACATAAAGCAACAACAAATTCATATGCGTGCTCTCCTCTCTTTCTTTACAAGCTAAGGTTTTGTTGTTGGCGCGTCCAGACCTGCAACAACAACATCATATGTGACTCTCTTCTCTCTCTCCTATGTCTCTGGCTAATTAAAAAATAACAACATTGTTGCCTTTGCGTTATCAGCGATCGCTTCGCGCGCGTATTTTTGAGACAGCAACGACCACACACACACACAAACAAAAATCGGTTTTCTCTTTATATTTCTTGTTGTTGTTATTGCTCGAGATCAGGGCCCATAACGAATTTCGGTTCCGGTACCGAGTTCCGGTATTACTGAGAGAAAGAGAATCTAAGATCACAATGAGCCTGCACAGGCGGCACCTACTTTGATCAGGCAAAACAGGACTGTGTGGCAGCCAATCAATTTCAATGCAAAGCCAAATACGACCTATGTCAGGTGGTCCCCAACGGTGTGCCCATTCTCAATGAGGCTGATAGCAACACCTACTTCAGCTGCCAGGCTCATCAACTGAAGACGCATAAATGGGAGACCAATCATTACTTTGATGTGAAAACGGGCCGGTGCTCTATTAGCTTCGAATCTAATAAGACGGCGCTTCAGGATATTTGTGGCAGCGGTAAGCTGGTGTTGCGCAACACCTTTGTCTCGGATGGTGCAACTTGTCGTGGTTATTACTATTGCCGTGATCTGGGTGCTGATAATGGGCGCGATTCTTTCACGAAGACATTAAGGCCTGTGTGCTTCGCGAGAATCACAAGTGTGAACATGATCGTTGCGATGGTCGTGTGAAAGGTAGAGAGATTGCACAGGTTCCGGGCTGTCAACATTATTTGGAGTGTATAAATGGCAAAGAAATTGAACCCTTCAAGTGTGACAACGATATGCATTTCGATGTCCATAAGCAGACTTGTACCAGTTGGGTGACCGAATATAGTGCTTGCAAAGCTTAGACCAGCCGGTTGTATAAGACAAATAAAGATTACGAGCTACATTTGGCGCCCTTTTTTTCTATTCTGAAATGTTTTTCAACAGCATTAACTTGGTGGACTCACTCGGGGACCTTCTAGTGATGACCTTGGAAAACACAAAGCTACTGGCGAATGTACTCAGCGAAATCTCTTTATTGAAATGTCAAAAAACCTATCCCATGGGATAGGAACTCATAATTCTGGCGGCGTCGCAGCCGACACACGTATGGAGAGAGAGAATACAGCCACAGTTACCAGGAGCCGAAGACAGTCGTGTTTTTACACACGCCGAACTCATGATTGTGTGTGTCGGTGAACATTGAATTGCAAGTAAAACGGCTGTAGTCTGGAGAGAGCTCTCTTGCTCACCAACACACTCACACTTTTTTGTCCTCTCTCCATTTGGCCGGCACTGGTTAAGCAACAATAAATTTAAATGTGTTCTCTCTTCTCGTTCTCTCCAAGCGA